>OZ024871.1:21511487-21981487 GCA_964017185.1 Rugalucina vietnamica | reverse complement strand
CCTTGTTTAATTCTATCTATCTATCTATCTATCTATCTATCTATCTATCTATCTATCTATCTATCTATCTATCTATCTATCTGTTTGCGATTTTACAGAAATATATTTTTAGTATCAAAACTTGGCATTAAGTCGAAAACTAGTTTAAAATGGTATTAAGTCGAAACAATTTAAAAGCAACTGAGACAATAATCTATAGTCGCAATACCTTAGTTTGATTCTATCTATCTATCTATCTATCTATCTATCTATCTATCTATCTATCTATCTTTTTGTTTGCGATTTTACAGAAATATATTTTTAGTATTAAAACTTGGCATTCAGTCGAAAACTAGTTTAAAATGGGCGGCCCCCGTGGTCGAGCGGTTAAGAGCGCTGTTTCTTAATCACTCGATCATCTCACCGCTGTGTCTGGTGTGGGTTCGAGGCCCGCTCTGGCCACATGTGAGACAAGCCAGTACTGCTTGCGGGTGTGTCAGGTGGTTTTTCTCGGGGTTCTCCCGCTTTCGCCCACCTACTGATTGGCCCGTCTCATATGAGCTGAAATAATCTTGAAAGGGACGTAAAACTGAATTAAAAAAAAGTTTAAAATGGTATTAAGTCGAAACAATTACAAAGCAACTGAGACAATAAACTATAATCGCAATATCCTAGTTTGATTCTATCTATCTATCTATCTATCTATCTATCTATCTATCTATCTATCTATCTATCTATCTATCTATCTATCTATCTATCTATCTTTCTTTCTTTCTTTTTTTTCTTTCTTTCTTTCTTTCTATCTATCTATCTATCTATCTATCTATCTATCTATCTATCTATCTATCTATCTATCTATCTATATATCTATCTATCTATCTATCTATCTATCTATCTATCTATCTATCTAGCTAGCTAGCTAGCTATTTGCGATTTTTCAGAAATGTATTATTAAATCGCCATATCCTTGTTTAATCTGTCTATCTATCTATCTATCTATCTATCTATCTATCTATCTATCTATCTATTTGTTTGCGATTTTACTGAAATATAGTTTTAGTATTAAAACATGGCATTAAGTCGAAAATTAGTTCAAAATGGTATAAAGTCGAAACAATTTAAAAGCAACTGAACTAATAAGCAATGATCGCCATATCCTGGTTTAATCTATCTATCTATCTATCTATCTATCTATCTATCTATCTATCTATCTATCTATCTATCTATCTATCTATCTATCTATCTATCTATCTATCCGTTTGTGATTTTACAGAAATATATTTTTAGTATTTAAACTTGGCATTAAGTCGAAAACAAGTTTAAAATGGTATTAAGTCGAAACATTTTAAAAACAACTGAGACAATAATATATGATCGCCATATCCTAGTTTGATTACTATCTATCTATCTATCTATCTATCTATCTATCTATCTATCTATCTATCTATCTATCTATTTGTTTGCGATTTTACAGAAATATATTTTTAGTATCAAAACTTGGCATTAAGTCGAAAACTAGTTTAAATTGGTATTAAGTCGAAACAATTTAAAAGCAACTGAGACAATAATCTATAGTCGCAATACCTTAGTTTGATTCTATCTATCTATCTATCTATCTATCTATCTATCTATCTATCTATCTATCTATCTATCTATCTATCTATCTATCTATCTATCTATTTGTTTGCGATTTTACTGAAATATAGTTTTAGTATTAAAACTGGGCATTAAGTCGAAAATTAGTTCAACGAAACAATTTAAAAGCAACTGAACTATTAAGCTATGATCGCCATATCCTAGTTTAGTCTATCTATCTATCTATCTATCTATCTATCTATCTATCTATCTATCTATCTATCTATCTATCTATCTATCTATCTATCTATCTATCTATCCGTTTGTGATTTTACAGAAATATATTTTTAGTATTAAAACTTGGCATTAAGTCGAAAACAAGTTTAAAATTGTATTAAGTCGAAACAATTTAAAAACAACTGAGACAATAATATATGATCGCCATATCCTAGTTTAATTATATCTATCTATCTATCTATCTATCTATCTATCTATCTATCTATCTATCTATCTATCTATCTATCTATCTATCTATCTATCTGTTTGCGATTTTACAGAAATATATTTTTAGTATTAAAATATGGCATTAAGTCGAAAACTAGTTTATAATGGTATTAAGTCGAAACAATATAAAAGCAACTGAAACAATAATGATCGCCATATCCTAGTTTACTCATATCTATCTATCTATCTATCTATCTATCTATCTATCTATCTATCTATCTATCTATCTATCTATCTATCTATTTGTTTGCGATTTTACTGAAATATAGTTTTAGTATTAAAACTGGGCATTAAGTCGAGAATTAGTTCAACGAAACAATTTAAAAGCAACTGAACTATTAAGCTATGATCGCCATATCCTAGTTTAGTCTATCTATCTATCTATCTATCTATCTATCTATCTATCTATCTATCTATCTATCTATCTATCTATCTATCTATCCGTTTGTGATTTTACAGAAATATATTTTTAGTATTAAAACTTGGCATTAAGTCGAAAACAAGTTTAAAATGGTATTAAGTCGAAACAATTTAAAAACAACTGAGACAATAATATATGATCGCCATATCCTAGTTTAATTATATCTATCTATCTATCTATCTATCTATCTATCTATCTATCTATCTATCTATCTATCTGTTTGCGATTTTACAGAAATATATTTTTAGTATTAAAATATGGCATTAAGTCGAAAACTAGTTTATAATGGTATTAAGTCGAAACAATATAAAAGCAACTGAAACAATAATGATCGCCATATCCTAGTTTACTCATATCTATCTATCTATCTATCTATCTATCTATCTATCTATCTATCTATCTATCTATCTATCTATCTATCTATCTATCTATCTATTTATCTATCTATCTATCTATCTATCTATCTATCTATCTATCTATCTATCTATTTGTTTGCGATTTTACTGAAATATAGTTTTAGTATTAAAACTGGGCATTAAGTCGAAAATTAGTTCAACGAAACAATTTAAAAGCAACTGAACTAATAAGCCATGATCGCCATATCCTAGTTTAATCTATCTATCTATCTATCTATCTATCTATCTATCTATCTATCTATCTATCTATCTAATCTATCTATCTATCTATCTATCTATCTATCTATCTATCTATCTATCTATCTATCTATCTATCTATCTATCTATCTATATATTTATTTGTTTGCGATTTTACTGAAATATAGTTTTAGTATTAAAACATGACATTAAGTCGAAAATTAGTTCAAAATGGTATTAAGTTGAAACAATTTAAAAGCACCTGAACTACAGTACAGTCAGCGTGATGTTTATATCCTTCACGTTCACGCATGAAAGAAAAAAGGATTAATTTCCACGCAAAACCCACGCAAAACCCTCGCTTATTCCTCGCTAAATCCACGCTTGTTCCACGCTAATTTCACGTTCATTCCTCGCAAGAAGCGTGTGAGTTGCGTGAGATATCATCAGTCTCACGCTTGCTCACGCTTTCCACGTTCGTTAAGGAAAAGAAGCGTGGAAAGGATTAAGAGACATGCGAGAAAAGGATTATCGTTTCGCCTCGTTCAAAAAAAGTAAAATTGTTAAAGTTTTGTGACCAAATTAAATATATTATATATATCTATTTATTAGTCTATTTATTAGTCCTTAGTACGAGGACGGCAACTTAGTATGATGACGATAAACTTGTACAAATACATACACCTGAACGACAAAGCGCCTGCATGTAAATACAAACGCATGTTTTGACGAGTTGCAGACTGAGCAATACGTTGATTAAAAAATCATCGTAGATTAAGTGATGACAAAATTTGCACATTTCAATATTATTTGGCAGCGTGGTGCATTATTGACTGTCGCGGTTATAGATGCTGAACATTGTACATCTATATCTGATACTTTTGCCATAAGAGAAGGTGAGTACCCCGGTTTGTTGTTTTTCAGAACATCTCTCAAATAAATGCGTTTTTCGTGTTCCCTTAGATGCCCCAAAAGCTCGACCTTCATGTAAAACGGCTTAAGCACCTTGCTACATGTATCATGTAATCATGAATTCCATGTAAGTTACAATTGAATTTACATGCAATTAATTCATCTTAATTTCATCTTAAGCGTCGGTACAATGCCTTTTGCAAGATATCTGATTCCCTTTAACCTGTTCTTTTATCTTTCAGGCATTTACCAAAGTCAACAAAATAAAGGTTTTCTTATTCTTGTATCGGCACAATTATTGTACACATGATTAATAAGCGGCATAGCCTCTGAGTTATACTTAGCAACTCTAATTTAGTGCATAAAGTTATAAATTATCCTACTAATCAAACAAACAAACAATTCAGTTTGTGTATTAAGTGATAAAAGTCATGCCGATCTTTGAGATTTGAAACTTTAGAAAACAAAAACGAAAAACAACTTAAAAACGAAAACAAAAGAAATTATAGAAAATACAAACAGAAAATACGTTTGTACGTGTCTTCATTGATGCGAATGTAACATCATACTGATAAGTACATTTACCTGTCCGTACACGGCAAAACTTCAGACTTTCAGCGGCGGAAATGACTTCACTGCTTTAAATAAGGTTGTCAAGATACATATACATATATAAAGTGAAAAGAATCGCTTTTTCATGTCCCTTTTTCCTTAGCGTGAAACGAATGTGGAAAGCGTGAGCGAGCGTGGGACTGTTGATATCTCACGCAACTCTTAATCCTTTCCACGTTTCTTTTCACGCTACAGTTGAGCAGTTCGACGTTTCATGTCCACGCTCCACGCAAAACTCACGCTACTTCCTCGCAAAATCCACGCAAAATCCACGCTAATTCCACGCAAAATCCACGGAAAAAAGTCACGTGACATGCAAAATTCCACGTTTATAAGCGTGAGGGGTATAAACATCACGCTGACTGTACTGTAATAAGCTATGATCGCCATATCCTAGTTTAATCTATCTATCTATCTATCTATCTATCTATCTATCTATCTATCTATCTATCTATCTATCTATCTATTTGTTTGCGATTTTACTGAAATATAGTTTTAGTATTAAAACTGGGCATTAAGTCGAGAATTAGTTCAACGAAACAATTTAAAAGCAACTGAACTATTAAGCTATGATCGCCATATCCTAGTTTAGTCTATCTATCTATCTATCTATCTATCTATCTATCTATCTATCTATCTATCTATCTATCTATCTATCTATCTATCTATCTATCTATCCGTTTGTGATTTTACAGAAATATATTTTTAGTATTAAAACTTGGCATTAAGTCGAAAACAAGTTTAAAATGGTATTAAGTCGAAACAATTTAAAAACAACTGAGACAATAATATATGATCGCCATATCCTAGTTTAATTATATCTACCTATCTATCTATCTATCTATCTATCTATCTATCTATCTATCTATCTATCTATCTATCTATCTATCTATCTATCTGTTTGCGATTTTACAGAATTAAAATATGGCATTAAGTCGAAAACTAGTGTACAATGGTATTAAGTCGAAACAATATAAAAGCAACTGAAACAATAATGATCGCCATATCCTAGTTTACTCATATCTATCTATCTATCTATCTATCTATCTATCTATCTATCTATCTATTTGTTTGCGATTTTACTGAAATATAGTTTTAGTATTAAAACTGGGCATTAAGTCGAAAATTAGTTCAACGAAACAATTTAAAAGCAACTGAACTAATAAGCCATGATCGCCATATCCTAGTTTAATCTATCTATCTATCTATCTATCTATCTATCTATCTATCTATCTATCTATCTATCTATCTATCTATCTATCTATCTATCTATCTATATATATATTTATTTGTTTGCGATTTTACTGAAATATAGTTTTAGTATTAAAACATGACATTAAGTCGAAAATTAGTTCAAAATGGTATTAAGTTGAAACAATTTAAAAGCACCTGAACTAATAAGCTATGATCGCCATATCCTAGTTTAATCTATCTATCTATCTATCTATCTATCTATCTATCTATCTATCTATCTATCTATCTATCTATCTATCTATCTATCTGTCTGTCTGTCTATCTATCTATCTATCTATCTATCTATCTATCTGTTTGCGATTTTACAGAAATATATTTTTAGTATCAAAACTTGGCATTAAGTCGAAAACTAGTTTAAAATGGTATTAAGTCGAAACAATTTAAAAGCAACTGAGACAATAATCTATAGTCGCAATACCTTAGTTTGATTCTATCTATCTATCTATCTATCTATCTATCTATCTATCTATCTATCTATCTATCTATCTATCTATCTATCTATCTATCTATCTATCTATCTATCTTTTTGTTTGCGATTTTACAGAAATATATTTTTAGTATTAAAACTTGGCATTCAGTCGAAAACTAGTTTAAAATGGGCGGCCCCCGTGGCCGAGCGGTTAAGAGCGCTGTTTCTTAATCACTCGATCATCTCACCGCTGTGTCTGGTGTGGGTTCGAGGCCCGCTCTGGCCACATGTGAGACAAGCCAGTACTGCTTGCGGGTGTGTCAGGTGGTTTTTCTCGGGGTTCTCCCGCTTTCGCCCACCTACTGATTGGCCCGTCTCATATGAGCTGAAATAATCTTGAAAGGGACGTAAAACTGAATTAAAAAAAAGTTTAAAATGGTATTAAGTCGAAACAATTACAAAGCAACTGAGACAATAAACTATAATCGCAATATCCTAGTTTGATTCTATCTATCTATCTATCTATCTATCTATCTATCTATCTATCTATCTATCTATCTATCTATCTATCTATCTTTTTTTCTTTCTTTCTTTCTTTCTATCTATCTATCTATCTGTCTATCTATCTATCTATCTATCTATCTATCTATCTATCTATCTATCTATCTATCTATCTATCTAGCTAGCTAGCTATTTGCGATTTTTCAGAAATGTATTATTAAAACTTGACATTAAGTCGAAAACTTGATTAAGATGGTATTAAGAAAAAAGACTTTTAAAGTAATCTATGATCGCCATATCCTTGTTTAATCTGTCTATCTATCTATCTATCTATCTATCTATCTATCTATCTATCTATCTATCTATCTATCTATCTATCTATCTATCTATCTATCTATTTGTTTGCGATTTTACTGAAATATAGTTTTAGTATTAAAACATGGCATTAAGTCGAAAATTAGTTCAAAATGGTATTAAGTCGAAACAATTTAAAAGCAACTGAACTAATAAGCAATGATCGCCATATCCTGGTTTAATCTATCTATCTATCTATCTATCTATCTATCTATCTATCTATCTATCTATCTATCTATCTATCTATCTATCTATCTATCTATCTATCCGTTTGTGATTTTACAGAAATATATTTTTAGTATTTAAACTTGGCATTAAGTCGAAAACAAGTTTAAAATGGTATTAAGTCGAAACAATTTAAAAACAACTGAGACAATAATATATGATCGCCATATCCTAGTTTGATTACTATCTATCTATCTATCTATCTATCTATCTATCTATCTATCTATCTATCTATCTATCTATCTATCTATCTATTTGTTTGCGATTTTACAGAAATATATTTTTAGTATCAAAACTTGGCATTAAGTCGAAAACTAGTTTAAAATGGTATTAAGTCGAAACAATTTAAAAGCAACTGAGACAATAATCTATAGTCGCAATACCTTAGTTTGATTCTATCTATCTATCTATCTATCTATCTATCTATCTATCTATCTATCTATCTATCTATCTATCTATCTATCTATTTGTTTGCGATTTTACTGAAATATAGTTTTAGTATTAAAACTGGGCATTAAGTCGAAAATTAGTTCAACGAAACAATTTAAAAGCAACTGAACTATTACATGTAAGCTATGATCGCCATATCCTAGTTTAGTCTATCTATCTATCTATCTATCTATCTATCTATCTATCTATCTACCTATCTATCTATCTATCTATCTATCTATCTATCTATCTATCTATCTATCTATCTATCTATCTATCTATCTATCTATCTATCTATCCGTTTGTGATTTTACAGAAATATATTTTTAGTATTAAAACTTGGCATTAAGTCGAAAACAAGTTTAAAATGGTATTAAGTCGAAACAATTTAAAAACAACTGAGACAATAATATATGATCGCCATATCCTAGTTTAATTATATCTATCTATCTATCTATCTATCTATCTATCTATCTATCTATCTATCTATCTATCTGTTTGCGATTTTACAGAAATATATTTTTAGTATTAAAATATGGCATTAAGTCGAAAACTAGTTTATAATGGTATTAAGTCGAAACAATATAAAAGCAACTGAAACAATAATGATCGCCATATCCTAGTTTACTCATATCTATCTATCTATCTATCTATCTATCTATCTATCTATCTATCTATCTATCTATCTATCTATCTATCTATCTATCTATCTATCTATCTATCTATTTGTTTGCGATTTTACTGAAATATAGTTTTAGTATTAAAACTGGGCATTAAGTCGAAAATTAGTTCAACGAAACAATTTAAAAGCAACTGAACTAATAAGCCATGATCGCCATATCCTAGTTTAATCTATCTATCTATCTATCTATCTATCTATCTATCTATCTATCTATCTATCTATCTATATATATATATATTTATTTGTTTGCGATTTTACTGAAATATAGTTTTAGTATTAAAACATGACATTAAGTCGAAAATTAGTTCAAAATGGTATTAAGTTGAAACAATTTAAAAGCACCTGAACTAATAAGCTATGATCGCCATATCCTAGTTTAATCTATCTATCTATCTATCTATCTATCTATCTATCTATCTATCTATCTATCTATCTATCTATCTATCTATCTATCTGTCTGTCTGTCTATCTATCTATCTATCTATCTATCTATCTATCTATCTATCTATCTATCTGTTTGCGATTTTACAGAAATATATTTTTAGTATCAAAACTTGGCATTAAGTCGAAAACTAGTTTAAAATGGTATTAAGTCGAAACAATTTAAAAGCAACTGAGACAATAATCTATAGTCGCAATACCTTAGTTTGATTCTATCTATCTATCTATCTATCTATCTATCTATCTATCTATCTATCTATCTATCTATCTATCTATCTATCTATCTATCTATCTATCTATCTTTTTGTTTGCGATTTTACAGAAATATATTTTTAGTATTAAAACTTGGCATTCAGTCGAAAACTAGTTTAAAATGGGCGGCCCCAGTGGCCGAGCGGTTAAGAGCGCTGTTTCTTAATCACTCGATCATCTCACCGCTGTGTCTGGTGTGGGTTCGAGGCCCGCTCTGGCCACATGTGAGACAAGCCAGTACTGCTTGCGGGTGTGTCAGGTGGTTTTTCTCGGGGTTCTCCCGCTTTCGCCCACCTACTGATTGGCCCGTCTCATATGAGCTGAAATAATCTTGAAAGGGACGTAAAACTGAATTAAAAAAAAGTTTAAAATGGTATTAAGTCGAAACAATTACAAAGCAACTGAGACAATAAACTATAATCGCAATATCCTAGTTTGATTCTATCTATCTATCTATCTATCTATCTATCTATCTATCTATCTATCTATCTATCTATCTATCTATCTATCTATCTATCTATCTATCTATCTATCTTTTTTTCTTTCTTTCTTTCTTTCTATCTATCTATCTATCTGTCTATCTATCTATCTATCTATCTATCTATCTATCTATCTATCTATCTATCTATCTATCTAGCTAGCTAGCTATTTGCGATTTTTCAGAAATGTATTATTAAAACTTGACATTAAGTCGAAAACTTGATTAAGATGGTATTAAGAAAAAAGACTTTTAAAGTAATCTATGATCGCCATATCCTTGTTTAATCTGTCTATCTATCTATCTATCTATCTATCTATCTATCTATCTATCTATCTATCTATCTATCTATCTATCTATCTATTTGTTTGCGATTTTACTGAAATATAGTTTTAGTATTAAAACATGGCATTAAGTCGAAAATTAGTTCAAAATGGTATTAAGTCGAAACAATTTAAAAGCAACTGAACTAATAAGCAATGATCGCCATATCCTGGTTTAATCTATCTATCTATCTATCTATCTATCTATCTATCTATCTATCTATCTATCTATCTATCTATCTATCTATCCGTTTGTGATTTTACAGAAATATATTTTTAGTATTTAAACTTGGCATTAAGTCGAAAACAAGTTTAAAATGGTATTAAGTCGAAACAATTTAAAAACAACTGAGACAATAATATATGATCGCCATATCCTAGTTTGATTACTATCTATCTATCTATCTATCTATCTATCTATCTATCTATCTATCTATCTATCTATCTATTTGTTTGCGATTTTACAGAAATATATTTTTAGTATCAAAACTTGGCATTAAGTCGAAAACTAGTTTAAAATGGTATTAAGTCGAAACAATTTAAAAGCAACTGAGACAATAATCTATAGTCGCAATACCTTAGTTTGATTCTATCTATCTATCTATCTATCTATCTATCTATCTATCTATCTATCTATCTATCTATCTATCTATCTATTTGTTTGCGATTTTACTGAAATATAGTTTTAGTATTAAAACTGGGCATTAAGTCGAAAATTAGTTCAACGAAACAATTTAAAAGCAACTGAACTATTAAGCTATGATCGCCATATCCTAGTTTAGTCTATCTATCTATCTATCTATCTATCTATCTATCTATCTATCTATCTATCTATCTATCTATCTATCTATCTATCTATCTATCTACCTATCTATCTATCTATCTATCTATCTATCTATCTATCTATCTATCTATCTATCTATCTATCTATCTATCTATCTATTTATCTATCTATCCGTTTGTGATTTTACAGAAATATATTTTTAGTATTAAAACTTGGCATTAAGTCGAAAACAAGTTTAAAATGGTATTAAGTCGAAACAATTTAAAAACAACTGAGACAATAATATATGATCGCCATATCCTAGTTTAATTATATCTATCTATCTATCTATCTATCTATCTATCTATCTATCTATCTATCTATCTATCTATCTATCTATCTATCTATCTATCTATCTATCTATCTATCTGTTTGCGATTTTACAGAAATATATTTTTAGTATTAAAATATGGCATTAAGTGAAAACTAGTTTATAATGGTATTAAGTCGAAACAATATAAAAGCAACTGAAACAATAATGATCGCCATATCCTAGTTTACTCATATCTATCTATCTATCTATCTATCTATCTATCTATCTATCTATCTATCTATCTATCTATCTATCTATCTATCTATCTATCTATTTGTTTGCGATTTTACTGAAATATAGTTTTAGTATTAAAACTGGGTATTAAGTCGAGAATTAGTTCAACGAAACAATTTAAAAGCAACTGAACTATTAAGCTATGATCGCCATATCCTAGTTTAGTCTATCTATCTATCTATCTATCTATCTATCTATCTATCTATCTATCTATCTATCTATCTATCTATCTATCTATCTATCCGTTTGTGATTTTACAGAAATATATTTTTAGTATTAAAACTTGGCATTAAGTCGAAAACAAGTTTAAAATGGTATTAAGTCGAAACAATTTAAAAACAACTGAGACAATAATATATGATCGCCATATCCTAGTTTAATTATATCTATCTATCTATCTATCTATCTATCTATCTATCTATCTATCTATCTATCTATCTATCTATCTATCTATCTATCTATCTATCTGTTTGCGATTTTACAGAAATATATTTTTAGTATTAAAATATGGCATTAAGTCGAAAACTAGTTTATAATGGTATTAAGTCGAAACAATATAAAAGCAACTGAAACAATAATGATCGCCATATCCTAGTTTACTCATATCTATCTATCTATCTATCTATCTATCTATCTATCTATCTATCTATCTATCTATCTATTTGTTTGCGATTTTACTGAAATATAGTTTTAGTATTAAAACTGGGCATTAAGTCGAAAATTAGTTCAACGAAACAATTTAAAAGCAACTGAACTAATAAGCCATGATCGCCATATCCTAGTTTAATCTATCTATCTATCTAATCTATCTATCTATCTATCTATCTATCTATCTATCTATCTATCTATCTATCTATCTATCTATCTATCTATCTATCTATCTATTTATTTGTTTGCGATTTTACTGAAATATAGTTTTAGTATTAAAACATGACATTAAGTCGAAAATTAGTTCAAAATGGTATTAAGTTGAAACAATTTAAAAGCACCTGAACTAATAAGCTATGATCGCCATATCCTAGTTTAATCTATCTATCTATCTATCTATCTATCTATCTATCTATCTATCTATCTATCTATCTATCTATCTATCTATCTATCTATCTATCTATCTGTCTGTCTGTCTGTCTGTCTGTCTGTCTATCTATCTATCTATCTATCTATCTATCTATCTATCTATCTATCTATCTATCTATCTATCTATCTATCTATTTTTGTTTGCGATTTTACTGAAATATAGTTTTAGTATTAAAACATGGCATTAAGTCGAAAATTAGTTCAAAATGGTATTAAGTCGAAACAATTTAAAAGCACCTGAACTATTAAGCTATGATCGCCGTATCCTAGTTTAATCTATCTATCTATCTATCTATCTATCTATCTATCTATCTATCTATCTATCTATCTATCTATCTATCTATCTATCTATCCGTTTGTGATTTTACAGAAATATATTTTTAGTATTAAAATATGGCATTAAGTCGAAAACTAGTTTATAATGGTATTAAGTCGAAACAATTTAAAAGCAACTGAAACAATAATCTATGATCGCCATATCCTAGTTTACTCATATCTATCTATCTATCTATCTATCTATCTATCTATCTATCTATCTATCTATCTATCTATCTATCAATCTATCAATCTATCTATCTATCTATCTATCTATTTGTTTGCGATTTTACTGAAATATAGTTTTAGTATTAAAACTGGGCATTAAGTCGAGAATTAGTTCAACGAAACAATTTAAAAGCAACTGAACTATTAAGCTATGATCGCCATATCCTAGTTTAGTCTATCTATCTATCTATCTATCTATCTATCTATCTATCTATCTATCTATCTATCTATCTATCTATCTATCTATCTATCCGTTTGTGATTTTACAGAAATATATTTTTAGTATTAAAACTTGGCATTAAGTCGAAAACAAGTTTAAAATGGTATTAAGTCGAAACAATTTAAAAACAACTGAGACAATAATATATGATCGCCATATCCTAGTTTAATTATATCTATCTATCTATCTATCTATCTATCTATCTATCTATCTATCTATCTATCTATCTATCTATCTATCTATCTATCTATCTATCTGTTTGCGATTTTACAGAAATATATTTTTAGTATTAAAATATGGCATTAAGTCGAAAACTAGTTTATAATGGTATTAAGTCGAAACAATATAAAAGCAACTGAAACAATAATGATCGCCATATCCTAGTTTACTCATATCTATCTATCTATCTATCTATCTATCTATCTATCTATCTATCTATCTATCTATCTATCTATCTATCTATCTATCTATCTATCTATTTATCTATCTATCTATCTATCTATCTATCTATCTATCTATCTATCTATTTGTTTGCGATTTTACTGAAATATAGTTTTAGTATTAAAACTGGGCATTAAGTCGAAAATTAGTTCAACGAAACAATTTAAAAGCAACTGAACTAATAAGCCATGATCGCCATATCCTAGTTTAATCTATCTATCTATCTATCTATCTATCTAATCTATCTATCTATCTATCTATCTATCTATCTATCTATCTATCTATCTATCTATATATTTATTTGTTTGCGATTTTACTGAAATATAGTTTTAGTATTAAAACATGACATTAAGTCGAAAATTAGTTCAAAATGGTATTAAGTTGAAACAATTTAAAAGCACCTGAACTAATAAGCTATGATCGCCATATCCTAGTTTAATCTATCTATCTATCTATCTATCTATCTATCTATCTATCTATCTATCTATCTATCTATCTATCTAACGATCTGTCATAAAAGTTAAAGAATCTGAATAGTTTTTCTGGTTTGACCTTCCCCCACCCACTTTTTTCATATAGTGATTGAAGGTCTTTTTGTTTAATCATTTGAATTGGAACTCATGGCTTCAGGTTTTGTCGGTCCAACTGTGGGGCGGTTGACTTGTCGGGTTGGAAAAGAGCTGGTATGTTGTTTCCATACACCGAAGTCTTGTCCGCTGCTCCTCAGGTTGGCTTTGTTGTTGGTTTTCGGGCTCTGTGTTTGGAAGTGGACAACATCAGGAGATATTTTGGATGGAAACCAGGACTGTAGTATAGGATTTGGAAATTCAGTTGGGAGAATTGCTCAGAGTTTGGCCCTTACAAGGAAAATTGGTAACCGAAGAGGCTCCGAAGGATTACGCAGTTTCAATCCTTCACAGGGAACAAACTTGATGATTCTTATTATTTTGGCTGGAGATATCGAAATGAACCCAGGCCCCAGGTTCCAGTGCCGCACGTGCAAGAAGTATTGCAAGGCGGCCGAGAAAGCAGTTAAATGTGAAGATTGCGAGAAACGCTTCCATGCGTCTTGCGTAAATCTTGGTCCCGTTGAGTTACAAAAGATTGAGTTGGATAATGATTCTTGGTATTGTTCAAACTGCAAAGCTGAGTGCAGCCTATGCAGTGGTGCTGTTTTGAATTCCCATAAGGCTGTCCAGTGTGACAAATGTGAAATGTGGGTGCATAATAACTGTTCTTTTATGTCAGACTCAGAGTATGAAACAATGCAAAACTCAAACTGTACATGGATTTGCCCAAAATGTGACTTTTTCAATTTCTCAGACTCTTTTTTCAATGAACAGTCTAACTTGGAAAGTGAAAATAGGTTTGACCTACTTGCAAAAGGTCATGAAACCAAGTCCACTGAAACCTTGACTAGCAAAAACAGTTTTATTAGTGGTCTGAAATTTTCCAGTATCAACATAAACAGTATAAGAGGCAAAAAACTTGAGTTGTTGGCCTTCATTGATTTTCATCAATCTAAGATTTTGGCGATTCAGGAGACAAAAATTGACAATTCCATATTAACGTCTGAATTATTTCCGGAATCTTTTCCATACAGCGTGTACAGAAAGGATAGAACCTTAAATGGTGGTGGTGTTATGCTTCTTGTGCACAAGGACATCCCACACATGCCCCTCACAGAATTGGACAATGACTCAGAGTCGGTTTGGGTCAAACTTTTTGTAAATAAGAAAACTCACTTTGTGGCTAGCTGGTATCGACCACCTGTCGATGGTCATTTACCAGTATCGGACAATGGAAATGACTTATTGAATTCCCTGGAAAAGTTTGACAATTTATTTAGAGAACAGCTTGACAAAATCAAAAATATTAATAAAGGCAACAAACCCCCCTTAATTCACGTTTTAGGTGATTTCAACTTTAGAGATATTGTATGGCCAGACAGACTCAGCAAATCTGGGTCATCATTGAGTCAGACGGAGGGTCAGGTTTTGATAGATATCATGAATGACCACGGTTTGGAACAATTAGTCAATTTCCCCACCAGAGAAAGAAATACTTTGGACTTAATTTTGACCTCTCTTCCTGGTCAGTTTGCAGACATTCATTCCCCGGATAAGCTCAGTGATCATGACATTGTTTCTGGCACTTTGAAAATTGCTATCCCCCCAATAAAGAAACCTAGGAGAAAAGTGTATCGTTATCAGAAAGGTGATTATGAATCTATGAGAGCAGAAACACTTAAATTTGCAAAGGAAAGATACTTCAACGGTTACTCAGATACTCGGTCGGTCCAGGAAAATTTCAATCTCATTACATCGTTTATCCAGGAATCGGCAGATAAACATATCCCCTCAAAAACTAGTCGCTCAGTTTCCTCTGTCCCTTGGATAACACCTGAAATAAGGAGGAAGATTCGCAGAAAAAATGCAACTCATGCAAAGGCTAAAAAGACTGGTAGTGCAAAAATTAGATCTAAATTTGAATCTTTACGGAAAGAGATCAAAGCTGATATCAGGAAGCAGCATGATCTTTACGTGAACAACTTGGTAGGAGATGTTAAGGCTAATCCTAGAGATTTTTACAGGTACATAAACAGTCAGAAAAAAGATACCCAAGGTATTCCCCCGTTGAAAAAGAGAAATGGAAGTGGAATTGCACAATCCGAATTTGAGAAGGCGGAAGAATTTAATGGTCAGTTCTCGGATGTTTTCACTAAAAGTGAATACAAACAGGTCCCTCTTATGGATAGATCTGCCCCATTCATGCATGATATTGTGGTCACAAAGGAAGGGGTGACCAAACTTCTCAAAGGTCTAAACCCGTCTAAAGCCTTAGGGCCTGATGAGCTTCATCCCAGAGTCCTAAAGGAACTGGCTGTGGAATTAGGGCCGGTATTCGCCCATCTCTTCCAGCAGTCAGTTGATACAGGTGAAATTCCTAAAGAATGGTCTCTTGCTAATATTTGTCCCCTGTTTAAGAAGGGCGACAGGTCACTTGCCCGCAATTACCGCCCTGTTTCTTTGACATGCATTCCTTGTAAGCTTCTTGAACATATTGTATGCTCAAATATTATGGCCCATCTTGATGAACATGAACTCTTGTCAGACAGGCAACACGCATTTAGGAAATGGCATAGCTGTGAAACTCAGTTGACTACAGTGATAAACGACTGGGCCAAAATCTTAGACAAAAAAGGCCAGGTCGACACTTTTATACTCGATTTTGAAAAGGCTTTTGATACTCCTCCCCATGAACTCCTTAAAAGCAAATTGTTTAGCTATGGAATAGGTGGAACAACACTGAATTGGATAAATGCTTTCCTTTGTTTCCGACAACAAAGGGTAGTGGTTAATGGTATTAAATCGGATTGGGCTCCAGTTGTCTCGGGTGTCCCTCAGGGCACCGTTCTCGGCCCCTTGCTGTTTTCCTTGTATATAAATGACATCCCAGCAGACATTGAGTCTGAAATAAGACTCTTTGCTGATGATTGTGTTTGCTATCGTGAAATCAAGAATGAAGAGGATACATTGAAACTTCAGAGAGACATTGATCGTTTAGGCAGTTGGGCTAGGAAATGGGGAATGAGATTTCAACCCGTCAAATGCAACATGATGCAGCTGACAAATAAACGGTCTAGTAAGATACAGGCTAACTACACCCTTGAGGGCACTGTACTGGAAAACGTTGAAAGCATAAAATACCTGGGTGTAACTATCACAAATGATTTGAAATGGAATACTCATATTTCCAATGTCTGTACAAAGGCTAACAGAACTCTCGGATTCTTAAGGAGAAATTTGTATTCTTGTCCCCCAGATGTGAAAGAAGCAGCTTATAAAGGACTGGTGCGGCCGGTCTTGGAATATGGAAGCTCAGTTTGGGACCCTCACACTCATGGCCTCCAGGAAGAACTGGAAAAGGTACAAAATCGTGCGGCAAGGTTTGTGACGGGAAATTATGTCTTTGAAACTGGGAGCATGACTGGCATTTTAGGTCAACTGAAATGGGAATCTCTTAAGAAAAGGAGGAAGGATAGTAGACTTATATTGCTATACAAAGGTCTAAAGGGTAAAGCCAGAATACCCACAGATGACCTTATCCCAAAGAATAGGCGTTGTAGAAATCAACACTCTTTGGCTTTTCAGATACCTTCAGCTAGCAAAGAAGCGTACAAGAGTAGTTTCTTTCCACAGACTATCAGGGACTGGAATGACCTCCCTGATTCACTTATCTCCTCTGCTGAAATGTCTGATGACTGTGTGTCCAAGTTCGCTACACTCGTGCGTTCAAGGGACTAATTTCTCCCCCATCCGAACCCCCTGGTGAAATAATGTCATTTGGCGTGTCACCAGTAAACTATTCAGATTCAGATCTATCTGTCTGTCTGTCTGTCTGTCTGTCTGTCTGTCTGTCTGTCTGTCTGTCTGTCTGTCTGTCTATCTATCTATCTATCTATCTATCTATCTATCTATCTATCTATCTATCTATTTTTGTTTGCGATTTTACTGAAATATAGTTTTAGTATTAAAACAGGGCATTAAGTCGAAAATTAGTTCAAAATGGTATTAAGTCGAAACAATTTAAAAGCACCTGAACTATTAAGCTATGATCGCCGTATCCTAGTTTAATCTATCTATCTATCTATCTATCTATCTATCTATCTATCTATCTATCTATCTATCTATCCGTTTGTGATTTTACAGAAAAATATTTTTAGTATTAAAATATGGCATTAAGTCGAAAACTAGTTTATAATGGTAATAAGTCGAAACAATTTAAAAGCAACTGAAACAATAATCTATGATCGCCATATCCTAGTTTACTCATATCTATCTATCTATCTATCTATCTATCTATCTATCTATCTATCTATCTATCTATCCGTTTGTGATTTTACAGACATATATTTTAGTATTAAATCTTGGCATTAAGTCGAAAACAAGTTTAAAATGGTATTAAGTCGAAACAATTTAAAAACAACTGAGACAATAATATATGATCGCCATATCCTAGTTTAATTATATCTATCTATCTATCTATCTATCTATCTATCTATCTATCTATCTATCTATCTATCTATCTATCTATCTATCTATCTATCTATCTATCTATCTATCTATCTATTTGTTTGCGATTTTACAGAAATATATTTTTAGTATTAAAATATGGCATTAAGTCGAAAACTAGTTTATAATGGTATTAAGTCGAAACAATATAGAAGCAACTAAAACAATAATCTATGATCGCCATATCCTAGTTTACTCATATCTATCTATCTATCTATCTATCTATCTATCTATCTATCTATCTATCTATCTATCTATCTATCTATCTATCTATCTATCTATCTATCTATCGATCTATCTATCTATCTTTGTTTGCGATTTTACTGAAATATAGTTTTAGTATTAAAACTGGGCATTAAGTAGAAAATTAGTTCAACGAAACAATTTAAAAACACTGAACTAATAAGCTATGATTGCCATATCCTAGTTCAATCTATCTATCTATCAACTATCTATCTATCTATCTATCTATCTATCTATCTATCTATCTATCTATCTATCTATCTATCTATCTATTCTATTCTATCTATCTATCTATCTATCTATCTATCTGTCTGTCTGTCTGTCTGTCTGTCTGTCTGTCTGTCTGTCTGTCTGTCTGTCTGTCTATCTATCTATCTATCTATCTATCTATCTATCTATCTATCTATCTATCTATTTGTTTGCGATTTTACTGAAATATAGTTTTAGTATTAAAACATGGCATTAAGTCGAAAATTAGTTCAAAATGGTATTAAGTCGAAACAATTTAAAAGCACGAAAATTAGTTCAAAATGGTATTAAGTCGAAACAATTTAAAAGCACTTGAACTAATAAGCTATGATCGCCATATCCTAGTTTAATCTATCTATCTATCTATCTATCTATCTATCTATCTATCTATCTATCTATCTATCTATCTATCTATCTATCTATCTATCTATCTATCTGTCTATCTATCTATCTATCTATCTATCTATCTATCTATCTATCTATCTATCCGTTTGCGATTTTACAGAAATATATTTTTAGTATTAAACTTGGCATTAAGTCGAAAACTAGTTTAAATGGTATTAAGTCGAAACAGTTTAAAAAGAACTGAAACAATAATCTATAATCACCATATCCTTGTTTAATTATATCTATCTATCTATCTATCTATCTATCTATCTATCTATCTATCTATCTATCTATCTATCTATCTATCTATCTATCTATCTATCTACCATAAAAGGATATTACTAGTAGAAAACCTGGGCATTTGAAAAGGTACAAGCAGGCAAAGATCAGGAAAAGGCGCAATCAGAAAGAGATTCCCACCACAAAAACCGCGGTAGGAAAAAATCAAACTAACAATCAGGCACTTATACCATGAAAGTCGAAAACTACTTGAAAGTGGTATTTAGTCGAAGCAATTTTAAAACAACTGAAAAAAATAATGCATTAACGCAATACCCCATATCTAGCTATCAGGATATAACTAGTATTAAACCTGAGCATAAAGTCGAAAACTACTTGAAAATGGTATTTAGTCGAAACAATTTTAAAACAACTGGAACAATAATCCATAAACGCAATACCCCAGTTTTAATCTATCTATCTATCTATCTATCTATCTATCTATCTATCTATCTATCTATCTATATATCTATCTATCTATCTATCTATCTATCTATCTATCTATCTATCTATCTATCTATCTACCTATCTATCTATCCTGGGCATCTATCTATCTACGACATCATAAATGGATATTACTAGTATAAAACCTGGGCATTTGAAAGTCGAAAACTACTTGAAAGTGGTATTTAGTCGAAGCAATTTTAAAACAACTGAAAAAATAATGCATAAACGCAATACCCCATATCTATCTATCTATCTATCTATCTATCTATCTATCTATCTATCTATCTATCTATCTATCTATCTATCAAACCTGGGCATTAAGTCGAAAACTACTTTAAAATGGTATTAAGTCGAAACAAAAACAATAATCTCCTAGTTTAATTCTATCTATCTGTAAATGCCACAGCAAACCCCATCGGTTAAAAAGCATGCTCACTCACCAAGGGTGGTTTACTGCTATATATATACTCTACATTTCTCGCTTCACAAGATTTCGAATTTCTGATTTGCATATTACTAGCACTCCAGATGCCGCTAATGTTGCACAAACGTATACTACCGAGGTAGGCTATCCGGTCACATAACTTCCGTCACCCGAGTCTTGGCCTGGGAAACACATGCCATTGGGTAAGGCAACTCCGTTCTGGCAGTTGTCATCATCCAACCGCTGCCACCAAATGTTACGAACAGCCAAGCCAAGCCATAGCAAACCCCGTCGGTGGAAAAGCATGTTTACTCACCACGAGTACCCACAATATATTGTTTTCGAGTAAAAATAAGAAAAAATGGTATAACCCTGTAAACCCCATTTTTACTATTCAAAATGGGGTTCAAGGGGGTAAACATTTCACAGACATGTTTTTCTAATGGTAGCTCTTTTGTTGGGGCTCCTGCGATAGAGATGTAAAAGCAGTGTTTTTAGGCTGGAAAGGCAGCAAATGTAACGATAGAAATACACTTCACCCGGAACGCACATGGGTAAGGAAGTTGTCATTATCTCACCCGCTGCCACCAAAGTTAACGTCTACACAAAACAGCATAGTGGTTTATTGCATTTATGTTCAATTTTTAGACATTGAGTTTGAAATCTGAATATATCTATTTATAGCGCACCGTCACAGAAGAATATATATGTGGTCTTTGCGGACTTTTTCTTCTATCGTAAGATGTGCATAATGTTGAATAAGAGTACGTTTTATTTTTAATATTGTCTCTCTCCCTAACCCCTTACACACACACACACACACACACACACACACACGCGCGCGCGCGACTTATTGGTTTGTAACAGCTCAAAAACGTTTTTTCTCGTGTTCAAATTAAAAAGCGGTGCTGATACAACAAATCACCACTTGTAAATCATCTTTTTTAGAGAAAGAGACAAACATTAAGTCGAAATATATACAAACATATAAATTATATATATGGAATATACAATTTCTACTTTACCATGATAAAGCAGATAAAAACGTTTATGTCGAAATTCGTTTCGACTTAAGCTTCGCAAATATTAAGTCGAAACGCTTAGGTCGAAACATTTTTATTATCGAGTTTTTCATTACTTTCTTTTCGGAATTGTTATTAGCCGAGTGTACGATTTCGAAATCTGCCTTTATTTCTTGCATAGACCGACCAGATTCATTTTAAAACGTCTTAAGATTTTTTCGACTTAAACCCCGTGTTTTTCCCATTTTGACTTATCATCAGTTTCCCGGGAATATATATATATATATATATATATATATATATATATATATATATATATATATATATATATATATATATATATATATATATATATATACAGTGGTGTTATGGCTAAAAACCCACTTTTGCACAGTTCGCGCTGATCACTTGTGATTTTTCGCGGCGAAACCACCGCGAAATTTCACCGGCCAAGGGAAAATTTAAACGTTTAATCGGTTAATTTTTTCGCCGCGAAAATCCGATTTTCGCGGTGTTTCGCGGCGAAATTCGTTTTTTAACGTTTACAACAGGTAAGTTAAAATTTCCTATTTCGCCGCGAAACACGTCGAAATACCTGTAAATGTTAACATAAAATTATTTATTTTTAATTTAATGACCACACTATGATTCATCTGTTCCATGTATAGATCGTTATTTACGTGCACATAATAGTATGTACGATCATGCAGGTATAGAAATGAAAAACGTGCATAACGCGACTTTTCCATTGGTATTACGTAGGTGGTACGATAGCGAAATCACGGAAAGACGAAAATATTTATAACGTGATGCGCCAGCTCGTTGAATCTAACTTTGTTGTTTTTTTTTGTTTGAATAGATGCTTTACGTCGTAATCAACAGCAATGGTCATGTCAGGACGCTGCCTCCATTTTATGGGACGTCATGATATCTAACAAGTGTTTGAAATATAACGATCCCTCTAAGCCAATTCTGTTTATATGTATGGATGGTTACTTGAAACCATTTTTCCTAGGCAGGCACAGACCTGAGGGGTAAACCAGTAATCAGATGATCTGCCAATAGCATATAAGTTTTGCCTGGAGGCACAAGCAGCCTATATATTTCTTAAGGTCCCAATGGGCAGGGGCCATCTAACTTTGTGCCTTGTGTTGTAGCACAAACATTGTCTAAATGGTAATGCTAAATAAACAGTTAGATTCCTTGCTTTCTTTTTTGTAAATTTTCCTCAATTGCTTCACTTTATAGCGTTTAAGATGTGAACTACGATAACTTAATTTGAGCTCAACCAAGTAAAACGTGTTACGTGCCAGGCGTAACTAGAAGATTAAGGAAACCAACAAGTTGGTTAGCCAGCAACAAGCTTTGTTTAAAATTTAACAAATCTATTTAGAAGTGATTTAACCAGTAATTACATGTGAAACAATCAAAAGCATATATACAATCAAACAAAAATGAATGTACATGTTAATTCCCTTAAAGAATGTCTGAATGTCCCTCAGAATTTTTTAACACAAGTCTGTATCAGTTTCTGATCTCAAGAATTAAAGTTTGTTTCAAAATAGCACTATGTCCCAATCCAGAATCGAATATCACAAAGTAATCCAAGAATAAGTTTAAATTCCAGTAAGATAGATTTTGACTTCTTAATAGTAACAGTACCCAAAGATTGTCCTTATGAAAATTTGTAGCCCTTATATAGCACTGAGGAACATTCAGGATTCTTCCAGCAAATTCTATGATATCATATACTAAAAATAACAAGTTGTTTACCAAAATTTAATGTTTTGGAATATTCTAGAGAGGCCATTATCCTTCCAGAAAATTCCACAATATTCTTTTGACATAAAAAAAGATTCTTCTAGAAGATTCTACATCTTTGGTTCTTCCAGATTTTTCCGGACTTTTCCGTCAAAGAACAATTTGAAATTTCTAGAAAATTCTGAAGTAAACAACCTGTTTATGTCCAATATCTGGGACACTAAAAGTAAATAATTGCTAAGGACAACAAGTAAACATCATATGTATAACATCATACTTTCCTGGGCATACTCCCTTGGGAAGTTTACCAGTACTGAATGCACATCTTTCAACAAGTAACTGTCATACATAACACTTCCCCTCTTCAAAGAAAAGAAAGTTTTATAAAATAAAGCTTTCTTTTGCAATACTGGATAATTGTATACAATATGTTTAGCAAAATTTGTGCAAAACTAATCAAATACAACAGCACAAAGCTGGACATCAGCATTGTAGAGGCACTTAAGCTCTGCTTAGGGTGTCTGGAATGATATTATCTCTTCCTCGGATATGTCTGATCTCAAGATTGTGCTCTTGCAACATGAGACTCCACCTGAGTAAACGCTGGTTCTTGTTTTTCATTTTATGTATGAAAGTCAGTGGATTGTGGTCACTGAAGACAACAATTGGTGCACGTGAAGAAGCTAAGTAAAGTTCAAAGTGCTGAAGTGCAAGGATTAGAGATAGGCATTCTTTCTCTATGGTAGAGTAATTTCTCTGATGCTTGTTAAACTTTTTGGAAAAATAACAAACAGGATGGTCAACACCATTGTCATCTTCTTGCAACAATACACTGCCTGCACCAACATCACTGGCATCTACAGCCAACTTGAACTCTTTGTCAAAACTTGGTGCTAAGAGAACCGGAGCACTTCTAAGTATGGCCTTGAGCTTATCAAATGACTTCTGGCAGTCATCCGTCCAAACATACTTGGCCTTCTTACCAAGCAAGTTTGTCAGAGGCTCAGCTATAGCCGAGAAGTTGTTGCAGAATTTCCTGTAATATCCAGCCATACCCAGAAAGCGCATCAGTTGTCTTTTGCTAGTAGGTACAGGAAAATCTGAGATAGCCTCAACTTTAGCTTCTACAGGTTTTACCTGACCTTGACCTACAATGTGTCCAAGAAATGTCAAGTTTGCATGGCAAAATTCACTTTTTGCCAAGTTCACAGTTAGTTTAGCATCACTTAGCCGTTCAAAGAATGTTCTGATTGTCTGCAAGTGTTGTTGCCACTCCTCACTGAAGATAATAGCGTCGTCGATATAGGCTTTACAGCCATCCAGATTGGAAATCAAACTGTTGACCAGCCGCTGAAAAGTCGCAGGCGAGTTCTTCATTCCAAATGGCATGACTTTATTCTGGTACAGTCCATCTGGTGTAACAAATGCCGAGATCTCCTTTGCTCTGTCCGTGAGGGGTATCTGCCAAAATCCCTTTAGCAGATCGAACTTTGTAACATACTTGGCATGTCCAATATTATCAATGCAGTCATCGATTCGTGGGATGGGAAAAGTGTCTGTTTTAGTGACAGAATTGACTTTTCGATAGTCTGTGCACATTCTAAATGTCCCGTCTGGCTTTGGTACAAGAATACAAGGAGAACTCCATTCAGTTTGGCTGGGTTCAATGAAATCATTGTCCAGCAAATATTGAACTTCTTCCCTGAGATATTGCTGTTTTACAGGGTTCATTCTGTAAGGATGTTGCTTTACAGGTTTTGAACCTTCAATAATGTCAACATCATGATAGATTTTGTCAGTTCTGGATGGAATGTCTGGAAATAAGTGCTCATATTCGAGAACTAACTGTTTCAGTTCAAGTCTTTTGTCTGAATCAAGGTGAGACAGTTTCTGATCAAGATTCTGTAGTATGTCAGAATTCTGGAGTTTCGATGACGAGGGATCAGATTTCTCTAAGTTGAAGTCCTCAGAGTCCATTTGATTTTGTTCATGAGGGACCGAATTAACTATATTTACTGATGAAATAACAGAACTATCCCTATCAATATACTTCTTGAGCATATTAATGTGACATAGCTGTTTTTGCTTGCGCCTCCCAGGAGTGTTAACAATGTAATTCACGTCACTTAACTTTTTATCAACAGTATACGGGCCATAATATCTAGCTTGTAAAGGTCTGCCAGGAACGGGCAAGAGAGCAAGTACCTTGTCTCCAGGTTCAAAATTTCTGTCTTTAGCATTTTCATCATAACGAATCTTCATTTTGCTTTGAGCAGATTTGAGATTGGACCGAGCTGCATCACAGGCCTTTGATAGTCTGTTTTTGAAATCAGACACATACTGAAGTAAGTTCAAAGAACTGTCATCATCTGAGAGAAATTTCTCTTTTAGAAGTTTTAACGGTCCACGTACAGTGTGCCCAAAAACAAGCTCAAATGGGCTGAACCCCAGAGACTCTTGTACAGATTCTCTTACAGCAAATAGAAGCAAGTGTATGCCTTCATCCCAATCTTTTTCAGTGTCAAAACAGTAAGATCTAATCATGTTTTTCAAAGTTTGATGGAATCTTTCTAAGGCACCTTGGCTTTCAGGGTGGTAAGCCGATGACTTGTATTGCTTAATTCCAAGTTCGTACATAACTTGCTGAAAAATTCCTGACATAAAATTTGAGCCCTGATCTGACTGGATAGATTTTGGGAGGCCTACAAATGTGAAGAACTTCACAAGTGCATTAACTATTGTTTTAGCCTTGATATTTCTGAGTGGGATAGCTTCAGGAAAGCGAGTTGAAGCACACATTATGGTCAGAAGATATTCACAACCTTTCTTTGTTTTGGGTAAGGGACCTACACAATCAATAATCACTCTGCTGAAAGGTTCATCAAAGACAGGAATGGGCTGTAACTGAGCTTTAGGAATAGTCTGATTGGGTTTTCCTACCATCTGACAAGTGTGGCAGGATTTGCAGTGTTGAGATACATCAGATTTTATTCCTGGCCAGTAGAAATGATTAAGGATCTTGTGATAGGTCTTATTTACACCTAAATGGCCTGACATGGGTGTTTCATGAGCCAAGTTTAAGATTTCAGGGCGATAAACCCTAGGAACCACAATTTGGTGGTTAACAGTCCACTCATCTTCTGCGGAGACATCCGGAGGACGCCATTTTCTCATCAAAATGCCATTTTTGACATAATAGCAAACAGGAACCTGGGATATTTCATTTTCATTAAAAGCCCTTTCAAATAAAGGCGAGATATCAGAATCACTGTGTTGTTCTTTACAAAGCTGTGACCTTGACATCTGGTCATGACCTTGATCATTTGACGTTGAGGGTGAAAGGTCATTTTCTGACCCCGACCTTGGATTGCTAGGGTCAGTCTGAATATCAGACTGACTAGGGGAAAGAGATGTTGAAATCTCTTTATTAAAGGACTGACCTATCAAAGTGTCAGTTAAATTTATGTCCTGCATCCCATCATATAATTTGGCTTTCTTTGCCATTGCCCTAGTGACAGCACAAGAAGAGTAAAGGTCAGGAATTTCCTGCTCAATGGGATCAAAAGTGGGTTTACCACAACCTTATCTCCTGCCAAATCATTGCCTAACAGCAAATGAATACCTTTAAAGGGTAAGGAAGGTCTAATACCTACAGCCACGGGACCTTTAACTAAGTCTGAGGACAAATAGATATTATGGAGCGGTACATTAACAAATCCACACTCTACGCCCTGGATAAGGACACTTGTCCCAGAAGAAGACTTCTCGGAAAATGGCAAGGTATCTGCCAAGATAAGGGATTGAGAAGCTCCGGTATCTCGTAAGATTTTGATAGGGGTAGACTGGGCAAAGTCACTGTTAAGTGACACAAAACTATCTCATAAGAATGGTTCATAAATCTCCATAATAGAATCCTCAGAGACTGACTCTTTACAAGTTCTGGTCAGTATAGGGTTTTCTTCCTGGATACATGACTGTGGTTTAGCCTTTAAGGAGGTGAGACCTGTCGGTTTAGCACTATCTAGATTTTCTCTTTCTTTCTTTCGTTTCAGTGCCAAACATTCAGAAATAATGTGGCCAGTTTTCTTACAATAATTACAAATTGGCTGGGATAAGGGATTTTGTCCTTTGTTTTCACTAGAAAATTTGGGTTTTGGACTGGAATTGTCAGTTGGATTACTGGGATTGGCTTTGGGACCGGACTGAGGGGAATATGGTTTTGACTGAGGGGTAATTTGCTTTGATTGAGGGTTATATGGTTTCCTAGGATATGGCTTGTTGACAAATGAAGCCTTATGAGTCAAAGCATAGTCATCAGCTAAACGTGCTGCTGTTTCCAAGTTTTCAACTTCTCTTTCGTTCAAGAAAGCCTTAACATCAGAATTTATGCACCGTTTGAATTCTTCAACAAGCATGAGCTGCCTTAGCTTTGCATGATCAGAACCTACTTTCTTTGAAGAACACCATCTATCAAATAGTTGCTCTTTTGTTCTAGCAAACTCAACATGAGTCTGGTCATGTTCTTTTCTACAGTTTCTAAATTTCTGCCTGTATGCCTCAGGGACCAACTCATAAGCCTTAAGAATAAATTCCTTTACTGTATCATAATCTGAGCTTTGCTCAAGAGAAAGCTGAGTGTAAATTTCTCGAGCTTTACCAATTACAACACTTTGCAAAAGCAAGGTCCAGTGCTCTCTTGGCCATTTCAAGTTTTCTGCCACCTTCTCAAAATGTAAAATATTTGTCAACCTCTTTTTCTTGAAATGGAGGAACGAGACGAATGTGTTTTGTGACATCAAATACTGTACTAGTAGCCAAAGGCAAAGATTTTGATTTTGATTTGTCATTAAGTTCAATTTCCTTCATTCGTAACTGAAATTGCCTTTCTCTTTCTTTTTCTTCAATTTCAAATTTAAATTTTTCTTTTTCAATTTCAAGCCTTTCTTCTCTTTCTAATTTTTCTTTTTCTAACTCAGTTTTTTCTCGTTCTAATTCTCTTTGTTTTTCCTTCTCTCGTTCTTCCATTTCTAACTTTTGTTTATCCATTTCTAACTTTTGTTTATGCATTCTTTCTTCCCGTTCTAAAGTTTCCAATCTTATTCTTTCTTCCCTTTCGGCCTTTTCTGCCCTTATTCTTTCATCCCGTTCTAAAGTTTCTAACCTTATTCTTTCTTCATACTCAAATTTTAGTTTTTCCATCTCAATTTGTCTTTTGATTTCTAGTTCCCTCAACTGCAAGTCAGTCTGAGTGACTAGAATCTGAGAAGTAGCCGAGGAATCAAAAATTTCCTTGTCAACAAAAAACTGAATCAAAATGTTCTTAATTTCATGTTTTAACATGGAAGTCTTGATATTTGACAAGCCATAATGATCAGCTATGTCTAAGAGGTCACTCTTTTTGTCCTTATCTAACAGCTCCTGAGAAGGCGCAGCAATAAAGTCACTTAGTTTGAATGACATGATTGCTTTTTGCTGGCTTTAGCTATTTAAACAGCAAACAGTGAAGATACTTTAGAATTTTAAATAAATTTGGTGCACAAGAAATTTCAATCCCGGACTCGAGCCCCCAATTCTGTTACGTGCCAGGCGTAACTAGAAGATTAAGGAAACCAACAAGTTGGTTAGCCAGCAACAAGCCTTGTTTAAAATTTAACAAATCTATTTAGAAGTGATTTAACCAGTAATTACATGTGAAACAATCAAAAGCATATATACAATCAAACAAAAATGAATGTACATGTTAATTCCCTTAAAGAATGTCTGAATGTCCCTCAGAATTTTTTAACACAAGTCTGTATCAGTTTCTGATCCCAAGAATTAAAGTTTGTTTCAAAATAGCACTATGTCCCAATCCAGAATCGAATATCACAAAGTAATCCAAGAATAAGTTTAAATTCCAGTAAGATAGATTTTGACTTCTTAATAGTAACAGTACCCAAAGATTGTCCTTATGAAAATTTGTAGCCCTTATATAGCACTGAGGAACATTCAGGATTCTTCCAGCAAATTCTATGATATCATATACTAAAAATAACAAGTTGTTTACCAAAATTTAATGTTTTGGAATATTCTAGAGAGGCCATTATCCTTCCAGAAAATTCCACAATATTCTTTTGACATAAAAAAAGATTCTTCTAGAAGATTCTACATCTTTGGTTCTTCCAGATTTTTCCGGACTTTTCCGTCAAAGAACAATTTGAAATTTCTAGAAAATTCTGAAGTAAACAACCTGTTTATGTCCAATATCTGGGACACTAAAAGTAAATAATTGCTAAGGACAACAAGTAAACATCATATGTATAACATCATACTTTCCTGGGCATACTCCCTTGGGAAGTTTACCAGTACTGAATGCACATCTTTCAACAAGTAACTGTCATACATAACAAACGACAAAACAGAAAGAGGCATATTTACATTTGGGCTAGCTGGTTACCACTCTGATCACCCTCTATGAATGCCAGCACAAGACTAATCGCAATCATATCGATTTATACATTATACTTGCCTTGTAGAAGTACAACTAGCGAAGATCAGTTTAACAGTCAACAGTCCCATGGTGACAACACTTTCAGGGTAATATATGTATACCGGTTTTGCTCAAGTACGAAACCCAACGAATATAGGAATCGAACACAGGACATTTTGATTCCGGTCAATTCCTTTAATCCACCACTAGGCTTCTGCGCTCAACTTTGTTCTAATTAATCTAATGCGGCATGCGCTCATATTGCCACGGTGCGTACACGGCCCTTACTGTATATATGTGTTCCAAGATAAACTGAAACCTTTATATACTGACGTCAGTACTTTGTTTTAAACACAGTATCCTCCCTTTTCTAGTGTATTGTGCCATGTATACAATGAGTTAGGATCGCGGTGGCATAGTTGTAGTGCATCAGACTCCGAATCGAGAGGTCCTGAGTTCGATCCGCACTGGTGACACCGTGTTGTGTCCTTGAGCAAGGCACATTGACTACCCACAGTACTACTTAATACCCAGTAGCTCTGTCCAGACATGACTAAAAATTGGTGACTGGGACGTTCAGCCTCAATACAAACAAACAAATCTGTGGGCAATCATACCATGAAAATTGCATATGTCGCTATGAGCTTTTTTCTGTTAATTAAGCTAGATAACAGGATCTTATATTATCGGGTAAGTCTGATTAATCTGAAAAAGAAGCATGAAAAAAAAAAAAAAAAAAAAAAAAAAAACACAAAGCCAATAATCAGGGTCTCAGAAACTTCAAACTAGTTAAGACACGAATAAAATACGATAATTATACAAAATTGAAAAGAAAACAAAATATTTATACGACTTGAAAAGTAATACTAGATGCATACAAATTAAACTGAAATTTAAACAATAAAACTGTTGTGACTGTCGGGAATAAAATGATAATTATACAAAATTGTGACGCAAACAAAATATTGATACAACTAGAACTGAAATAAAAACATCCAATTTAAAATTATATTTAAACAACAAAAAAAAAATTGTGACTATCGTCTTTTTCGCCGCGAAACGCCGGTCAATTGAATTTTATGCGTAATGACAGGAATACTTTTTCGCCGTGTTCCGCCGCGAAATTTCGCCGCGAAAGGAATTCCGCGCTGACTTTTATTTTACACACAATTTCGCCGCGAAATTTTACAATTAGCCGTTAACAAATTAGCCGTTAAAACGGCTAATTTGGGTTTTTAGCCATAACACCACTGTATGATAGGAACTGAAATTATTGGTTGATCTCGATCTGCCCCAGACATGACTAGTTACCAGTAGGTGTTCACGTATCCCATGCATTACCATTTGAGCCACCTCGTGGGAAAACCAACAATCTGCATATGCGAAAACAAAGGCGCAGATAGCTTCGCGGTAACTGTGAAGCTGATCAGCGCCTTTGTTTTCGCTACTCGGATAATACTATTCCTCCGAAATTTCAAACTTCTAGCTCTTTTCTGTGCTTGTACAGGTCAGTTTGTGTTGGACCTTTCCCCAAACCATATTGTTGGTTTTCCCACGAGGCGGCTCATTTATTTGGACTACAAGAGAAAACTAGATTTGTGTTTTTATGTGATAAAGCTGCAATATTAGAAATTTACCGCTTAAAAGATAGAATTTTTCCCAACATTTTTAAAATGGGCATTTATTAGAGGTTCCTGAAATTCCAAAACTCACAGAAAAAAAATGGCCATTTTTGGCATCCCAATAGGGGTATTGGTGTTTATTCGAGTGTGGGTGTTTAACAGTATTTTCATGGAATGTGTATCAGTTTGTTTCTTCGGGTACCCCCCATTGGGGCCTAAGAATAGATGGGCTGTTTGTGCCTTATATGCTAACGACAGACCATCTGATTATTGGTTAACTGCTCTGGTCTGAGCCTGCTCAGCCTGAGGAAAAGTGGTTCAAGTCAAACCATCTCTACGTATAAGCCTTAGTAGCACAGATGGGGTAATTAAGAACAAATTCTTCACATGCCAAACCAGCAAAGTGTGAAAAAATTGAGTGTAAATTGCACTAACCCCCCCCCCCCCACACACACACACACTCAAAAAAAAAAAAAAAAAAAAAAAAAAAAAAAAAAAAATGGGGGAAAAAGTGAAAAAAGAGGATATTTTGGAAACAATTGCAGCCTAGCCTGAGACCTGAAAGTTGGCAGAAGCAGACAACTTATGAAGATATGCAATTTATTTAGGTCAAAGTAATTTCTTGAGCTTATAGTATAGTAGTCGAGCCGGCGTGCGTGCTTGCACCCATCCGTTCACACTTTCAATCTTAAAATATCTCTAATACAACAAGAAAAATCGTGATCAAATTTCATCTAAAGCATCATTTAGGAGGGGGACAGGTTGCATTAGGTTTTGGGCAAGGTCGGATCAGAACTCTGGTTTCCATGGCAACAGATAGCTCCCATAGACTTATAATGGGAAAAACATAAAAAAAAATCTTCTTCTCTGAAACCACATGGCACAGAGAAATCATATTTTTTGTGTAGCAATGTGTAGTGGTCCTCTTTATAAATCCAGCCAAGAGTGCCCCTGGGGTCCATACAGGCCCCACCCCGGGGCGTCATGGGAAAAACATAAAAAAAATCTTCGTCTCCCAGAGCTTTCATATTCTGTGTGTAGCAATATGTAGTCATCCTCTTTATAAATCCTGCCAACCATGCCCCTGGGGTAAAAAATGGCCCCCGCCCGAGGGTCATTAACTCCAATAGACTTAAAATGGGAAAAACATAAAAAATCTTCTCTGAAACCACAAGGCCCAGAGTTTTCATATTTTGTATGTAGCAATGTATAGTGGTCCTCTTTATAAATCCTGCCAACCATGCCCCCATGGTCAAAAATGGCCCCGCCCTGGGGATCATTAGCTCCCATAGATTTACTATTATTATATTTATAGGGTACTACTATACTCCTCCTGAAGGAAAAACACATTTGTTTGCTTTTTTATCTTTTAATCTATATATCTATTAAATTGAGAAAGAAAGAAAGAAAGAAAGAAAGAAAGAAAGAAAGAAAGAAAGAAAGAAAGAAAGAAAGAAAGAAAGAACGAAAGAAAGAAAGAGAAAGAAAGAATTTGAAAGAAAGAAAGAATTTGAAAGAAAGAAAGACAGAAAGAAATTATATGTTTGGCTTTAATTATATTAGGTATGTTAGTCTACAACCTAAGGACTGCAGGTAATAATTGGCCCCTAACAGATTGTAATAGACAGCTACTGACTGTTCATAATCTGATGCTGTCAATAGGGGTCATTATAAAACCATAAAACTGATAAGGATTCCAGGTAATAATTTAGGGTACATAATAAACAGCTACTGTTATATGCATATAAATTTACTTAGTACAATTTACAAAAAGAAACAAAATTAACATTGTCATATTGCATGACATATTATGCAAATATTTTTCTGGTGAAAATAATGTATTTTCAAAATCTAAATGTTTTTGAGGGTATGAACAGCAGCTGAGTTTCATTGCAAGCTGAATGTGGTGATAATTTTAGGAGAAAATTCGTGAAAGACATTAAATTCCTCCAAAAGTATGATTTAAAGATTAATTAAGATCAGTTTGCCTTCAGTGTATATAGTCCATGTGGACCAGCAAAGTTTTCAGAATAACACAAAATTAATAAATCGTGCGGATAGCCTCAGCCTAAAATAATACTTTATTTTCAAATTTAAGCATCATTCAGTAGAGTTTAAATTCAAATTATTAAAGCTTTTGAAAATTATTTGCAGTTGTGATTGGGAATTTTTTCTGCTTATTGGGAAAATAGTCACCTAAATTCCATTGGGAATGGGGCCTTATTTGGGCCTCTGAGCCTGTGGTCATGTAAAATAAATTGGGAGTCACAGACTCTGTGACTAATGTTAGTGTCGAACACTGCTCATACAATGATAGGCATCAGCACCCACCACTAGTCTTGTAAGATTAACTGATTTGTATATCAGCCCACAGAGCAATGCCCAGTTAGCTCCGTGTGTATCCTGTTTGGCTTCTGACAACCTGTATACCTCTGTCGGGGTCGCCAGTACAAAATAAATTATCGAAAAACCTTTCCTGCATTGATATGTGTCTATGGTTTGACTGTTACCTTCCGGGCACGGTGGCTTCACACGGTATTTCCCAACCTAATGAGAACTGCCCTGGCTTTCCCCAACCACTAGACAGTCTTTGTCTTAGAAGCGGATTGCTTAAGCTAAGCATAATTGCTTAGCCGGCCGTCTATCTACTTTAAAAATAATAGTTGCTGAAGTAATATCTTTTGAAAGTGGGTGGAATTTGACCAAACTTTCACAGATACTTGATTTTAGGAGGAAAGAGTTGATTTGATTTTGGTAATCTTGACCTAATTCTCAAGGTCACCAGCCCATAAGAAATGTTGAATTAGCTTTTTCTGACGCTATTCTGAATAAAGGTGGATTCTGACCAAACTTACAGTCAAAAACATCAGACCTAGAGGTGGATTTTATTGACTTTGACCTAATCTTCAAGGTTGCCAATCCATTAAAATTGTTGAAATTAGTAATTCCTACACAATATATCACAATATCTTTTAAACAAATGGATAGATTTCGACCAAACTTGCACAGAAACATTGTTGGGAGGAGTTCTCAGTAACCTAGACATTATTTTATGGATTATAAACCAATATATGGATTTTGACCAAACATGCTCAAAGATACTGTGAGGAGACTTGAAATTGATTAAATATTGGTGAAATTGAGCTAAATTTCAAGGTCATTAGCCCATAAACTTTTAAAAGTATTTTCCAATGTGATATCTTCTGAGCCAATAGATGGACTTTAACCAAATTTGCACATATATTGCTAAGAGGGGGCAAATAATTAGATTTTGATGACCTTTACTTTATTTTCAAGGTCACTGCCCTTCAAAGTTTTTCTTCTGCAATATCTTCTGAACCACTGGATGGATTGCGACCAAACTTGCACAGAGAGTTCATGTGATAATTGTGACTTATAGGATGGCCATGCTCCGTCGTTGTTGTTGTCTTTCACAGTTTTCAAAGATCTCTGAAACCCCAGGTCCAATCAATGCAAACTTCATGTGGAGCATCCTTAGGAAGGGGGAACTAACGTTTATATAAATGGTCCAGGTCACATGACCAAGATTGCCGCCATGCCCATATATGGTAAAAACCTTAAAAAAATCTTCTCTGGAACCGGTAGACCAATTTCAATGAAACTTGGTATGTAGCATCGGGGACTCCTGCGCATCATAGTTTATATAAATCATGACATTGTGTTGACCTTGACCTATTTTACGGCAAGTTCAATTTTAGTCAGATAGGTTTTTCAATGGGAAAAAAGTGAAAACATTGGATTTTTCAGGAAGTTTTGTGGCCTGTGACCTGAAAGTTGGTAGATACATGTATATAACTTATTGATTTAATAAAGTCATAGGAGTATTCGAGGTCATCTCTTGACCTTGGCCAAACGTCATTTAAGTATTAAATTTAAAACATTTTTCTCAGGAACTACTTCACCAATCAAAGCAAAATTTTATATGTGGTATCCATAGGAAGGGGGAATTAATATTTGTATTAATGGTCTAGGTCGCATGACCAAGATGGCCACCATGCCCATATGGTAAAAACCTTTAAAAATCTTCTTCTGTAGAACTGCTGTACAAATTACAATAAAAAAACTTGGTATGTAGCTTCGGGGACTCTGGCCCATCATAGTTTGTATAAGTCATGACCTTGGGTTGACCTTGACCTATTTTATGGCAAGGTCAACTTTGGTCACATAGGCTTTTCAATGGAAAAAGTGAAAACACTGGATTTTTAAGGAAGTTTTGTGGCCTGTGACCTGAAAGTTGGCATATACATACAGCTTATTGAGTTAATGAACTCCTATGAGTATTCAAGGTCATCTCTTGACATTGGCCAAAGGTCATTTACATATTAATTTTCTCAGAAACCACTTCACCAATCAAAGTCAAATTTTATATGTGGTGGTATCCTTATGAATGGGGAACCAAAGTTTGTATAAATGGTCCAGGTCAAATGATCAAGATGATCGCCATGCCCATAATGTAAAATCCTTTAAAAATCAACTTCTCTGGAATCCGTGGACCGATTTCAATGAAACTTGGTATGTAGCATTGGGGGCTCTGGCTCTTCATAGTTTATATAAATCATGACCTTGGGTTGACCTTGACCTATTAAACTGTTAATTCAAACAGACAGGTCAAATATTGCCAGAAAGATCTGAAAGTTGGTAGATACAGACAGGTTATAGAGTTAATAATTATGTGAGTATTTGCGGTCAAGTTTACATTTTACGATTAGCCAAAGGCATTCATCAAAGACAAAATCTCAGGTGAGCGATATCAGGACCATTGGTCCTCTGGTCTTTTGCGTGTAATAAGTTTAGTAATCAGCTTTTTATGTGCTGCCATCTTGGCTGCTGAGATTCAAACCAGGGTTTCCATGGTCAGGGGAAAAAAATAAAATACACACACACACACACACACACACACACACACACAGTCCTGTAAATGCTCACCTGAGATCTGTTGTATATACCAATAAACATGTTTGAATATTATGGAAAATAGCCCCAGTAAAGGGGCATAATGGAGAATGGGGCCATTGTTTTTCATAATAATCAATATCCTGTCAATTTGCCAATTTCCTGCAAGTCTTTCCCTTCAACTGACATTTTAAGTTTTACCCATTCAAAGGCATAGGCGACCTATGTTGACCTTGTCGTAAAATAGGTCAAGGTCACCACATGGTCATGATTTATATACACATTGTAGTACTTTAGCCCATGATGCTTCATGCCAAGTTTCTTTGAATCCGGAGATAAGATTTGAAGGGTTTTAACCATATATGGGCATGGTGGCCATCTTGGGCATGTGACCTGGATTGTTTGTATACACATTGGTTACCCGGGCCCATCCTATAGATGCTTCACATAAAAGGACTAGGGCATTTAACGCCTGATTTTGGCCACAGATTTTGCTAAAAAATAAATTTTGGAATTTAGGTGAGAAAACAATTCCTTAAAACAGTCATATGTCTCCTCTATTAAAAACAAGAACAAGTACTTCATTTATCCTTCAAGCGTTGCCATGGCAATGCCCAGAAGAACCACAGATAGAGCACATTTTACACTTTTTGGTCTATTTTTGACTATTTCTGAACACATTATTTTAATTTTTAAGTGCCAGCCCACACGACGAACAAAATGATACTTGGCAAACAATATCTCTGGATGACACGTCATAATTTCTTCATAATAAGAAATTGTTCGTAGCGTGGGCAGGTAGTTGAAAATGACGTTGAATGGTGAAAAATAGACCCAAAATTGCAAAAAGTGGTATTTCTATGCTTTCTGGAGCGTTGCCATGGCAACATGTGTAATTTAAATGTGATAGTTGTGTTAGAATTTATAAGCAAGAACCTATACCTGCTATTTGCAATACTTCTCTCTTCAAAATTCCAATGTTTAATTTTTTACCAACACACAGGCCGAAATCAGGCCTTAAATTCCCTAGGTCTTTGGCTTTGATTAGCCAAGTGGTTTCAGAGGAGACAATGTTTGAATATTATGGAAATATAAATGTATACTATCCCGGGGGTGCTGGGGGGCATATGAGCCCCTTGGGTCCAATTTTTTTCAGAATCATTAATATTCAGTCATACTACCTATTTCCTGCAAGATTTTCACCTCAAATGACTTTTTTTTTAAGTTTTCCCCATTCAAATGCATTGGCGACCTATGTTGACCTTGTCGTAAAATAGGTCAAGGTCACCACAGGGTCATGATTTATATACACATTGTAGTATTTTATGCATCAATGCTTTATGCTAAGTTTCTTTGAAATCGGTCCACCGGTTTTGGATTTTTGAAGGGTTTTTACCATATATGGGCATGGAAGCCATCTTGGTCATGTGACCTGGATTATTTATACACACATTGTTTCCCCTTCCTATAGATGCTTCATATAAAATTTTGCTTTGATTGGCCAAGCAGTTTCAGAGAAGAAGATTTTTTTAATATTATGGTAATACACATGTATATTGCCCCGGGGTGGGGGGGGGCATATGAGCCCCTGGGGTCAATTTTCTTTTTCAGATTCATTAATATTCAGTCCTGTTGCTCATTTCCTGCAAGTTTTTCCCATTAAATGACATTTTAACAGTTTTCCCCCATTCAAATGAATAGGCGACCTATGTTGACCTTGCCATATAATAGGTCAAGGTCATCACAGGGTCATGATTTACGGTGCAGTCCGGTAACTTTGTGCACCTAAGATATTTCATGCCAGATCTGACGTCAAATATAAACACTGACTAACACCACTTACCACGAGAATGTTAGGGGACCCAACTGTATATACACATTGTAGTACTTGAGTCATCGATGCTACATGCCAAGTTTCGTTGAAATCGGCTAATCAGTTCCGGAGAAGACTATTTTTGAAGAGTTTTTACCATATATGGGCATGGTGGCCATCTTGGTCATATGACCTGGATTATTTATATACACATTGGTTCCCCCTTCCTATGATACTTCATATAAAATTTGGCTTTGATTGGCCAAGCAGTTTCAGAGGACGGACGCTGGAGCATGGCCACCCTTTAAGCTCATCTTGAGAGCCTTTGGCTCAGGTGAGCTAAAAAAAAAACTCAGCGTCCCTCAGGAAAAAGTCAGAATTTTGAAAATGGTCAGGAAAATTTTGGTTTAAGTTTTTATGAGTTTATTGCTGTATATCGCTTGAAGTTGTTGATGGATCAAGTTGATACTTTGCATGTTAGTAGATATTGGCCTGAAGTTTTATGCTGTACCATCATGACCCACCTGAGTGACCTTGAGTTCAAGGTCACATACTTTGAAATTTTATGTGAAGCTTTTGCTTAGTTTTTGTTAACTTTATATTGCTTGAAAAGAATTTGATTGATCTATATATTTGATACTTTGCCTGCTGTTAGATATTATTCCCAAGTTTTATGCTGTACCGTCTTGACCCACCTGAAGTCCAGGTCACAGACTTAGAAATTTTGTTATTTTTAGCTCACCTGATCTGAAGGCTACCAAGGTGAGCTTATAGTATGGTAGTCGAGCCGGCGTCTGTGCATCCGTCCGTCCATCCGTGCGTTCGTTCACATTTTCAAACTTGAATATCTCTAAGACAACAAGGCCAATCGCGATCAAATTTTATCTGAAGCATCATTGAGGAAAGGGAAAGGTTGCGTTAGGTTTTGGGCCAGGTCGGATCAGAACTCTGGTTTCCATGGCAACAGACAGCTCCCATTGAGTTTTTATGGGGAAAATGTTGTGGCCACTCTAGCAACTTCATTTTTGATTGGATCTTCTTCATTCTTGCAGGTAAAAAGGACAACCATAACATTTCGGATTGCGGAGTTAGCTGCCCTTTAGCGTTTGGAAAAATCCCCATAGACTTATAATGGGAAAAATGTTGTGGCCACTCTAGCGCCTTTATTTTTCATTGGATCTTCTTCATTCTTGCAGGTAACAAGGACAACCATAATATCTCGGATGGGTTCGAATTTCAGCCAGATCTGACCTCTGACTGTGGGGTTAGCTGCCCTTGAGTGATTGAAAAATCATTTTATTTTATACTTTACAGTGAAAACCAATGTATATCAAAACTTGATAAAATAGGTATTTTATTTTCATTGATATGAAATTTCACTGATATCAAATCTCACTGATATCAAAAGTCACTAGTGACTGATATCAGCTTATATCTTCACTGTAGATTTTGGATTACTTCTGACGTTTCCATTTACTTGACGTCATTAAAATGTGTCTCACTTCAGAAATTCAAACGCCTATACCTCCGTTATTTATGAACGAAAACATAAAGTGTGGGTATTCATTTTCTTAGTTAGAACGTAAGGAACAATGTGGTACCAAAATTATTTGTGTTTTCAAAAATTTTTGGTTTTTGCATTTTAACCACCTGCCCATGTATTGTATAAAATAATAATAATAAAAATGCTTTTTTTTCGGTGAATACCAAATATATTTCATCTCGTGAGTTGAAAACATAAAAAATTTTCACTCGTGCTGCGCACTCGTGAAAATTCTGATGTTTTTAAGTCACTCGATGACACATATTTCACGGGTGGTAATCAGGGGAACTAGCTCCAAAAAGAGTCAACGAGATTTTGTTCCCTCGACACATCCGGGAACTCACGAGCTAGTCCTCTCGACGGAAAAAAAGTAAACAAAGGTATGTCTCGAAGCATTTTATCAATATTTATTTCTTTATAAGCTGTCTGCTGCAAAATCCGGCAATGGTAGTCTGTGTAGATATGATTTAACTCCACTCGCTGATAGGATTGGTCCTTGGAATGTGTACGGTGCGAATATGATTGTAAAAGAGCGTTGAAGACACGAAATGAAAATATGTCAACACGAAGATTTGGGACCACTATTTTTTCATTTTTCGTCAAATACATACCCTTCCAATCGCATGAAACATCATCCCTTATAAAACTAAGCCCCTGAAACCATATAAAAGCAAAATAATCCGGTGGAAACATTGTTTTGGGAGGATATTGACTAAATTACCATCCGAGCTAGTCCTCTCGACATGGAGCTAGGTGTCTCGTCAAGGAGATAGCACCCTCGTTGAGGTTTTACTGAGTCAAAAATGTCATTTCATGATAGCTGTCGTTCCTGGTTTTAGCACCATAGATAGGAAATGATCATAAATTGTATACACAATTAGCATGGGCCATGATGGTATACTGTTTTGTAACTTGGACATTATGATTTACAATATAAATATCACGAGAAATGGGATAGTTAACTGCAATTTTACAGATGTTTTACAGATGTTAACCGTACATAACTCACAGCAGACCACAATTCATTATGCTACTGTATTACATACGAACGAAAACAACACATTACGAAAACACGCCTATACAAAATACAGTGACTTGTCATAAGTAAAAATGAAAGTTTCAGTTGAAATTTCGTATTATGTATTTTTTTTTTTTTTTTTTTTTTTTTTTTTTTTTTGCTTCATATGGTGACTCACCCGTTTACCGGTGTAAACCGTTTACCGGCGCAATTAATAAAATTGCTGTATTGCTGTATTATATGTTTTACGATTTTCCTTTGCCATTTTTGCAGTTAATGTGCACGATGTGCTGTTTTAATTGGAAATAGTAGAATTAATCGAACTTGCCACGCATTCTTCATTTATCAAAATAGCGGCTTTTTGCGATTTTGGCGCTAATAAAGACCCTACACTATCGTTTCCGTGTCAAATTTGAATCGAAGGCGCTCTGTTACCATTTTTCTGTGAAGAATATCTAAAGATGAAAGTTGAAGCCTCCAAAGCTATACTCACTTTTGTTTTGACGATTTTTGTGTATTTTAAATATTTCAACTCGCTATTTTCATGTGGTTTTTCAAATGCGGTAAAAAAGATAAAAACTGTAAGCATTAGAAATTCAAAATAATAAAAATTAATCAAGCCGTATGCGGTCGTGTTTACGATTTATAAAATCAGGTATGAGGTTTAAGCAACATAGGATTTAAAATTCACTTCGAGAGGAAAACATTTACACGTGTTGTATTTCTATTATCCCCTACCCCCATCATCTTTTTTTCTGGCAACGGTGAAAAACTAAGAAAATATGTGATACCTCTCAATCCGAAGGGTAGCTTCATTTTAATGATAAAACATAAACTATATTCTGTTTTTATGATTGCAAGGTATTGCCACCTTTACTTTACGTAGCACTATTAATACAAAATAACCGAATTACACACGAAATGTAAATACACCGGTAAACGTTATGTTTCCACTTCTCTGGAAAAAGAGGGATACACACATACTGTGCTGGAAAAAAATTACTAACGATTCAAATATCTTTCACAAATGCCTTTATGCTTTCGCACTCAGAACATATAAGAGGGTCCCATTGGGGTTTACTGATTAGCGATTTTTGGCCATTTATTTTACCGATTAGCGATTTTTTGGCAACAATTTTACTGATTAGCGATTTTTGGGCAAACATATTTTACTGATTAGCGATTTTTGGGCCAAATGTTTACTGATTAGCAATTTTTGGGCCAAAATTTTACTGATTAGCGATTTCAGAGGTACCTCATTGAAACCCTCATATAAGAGGTTTGTGTACAAGGAATACTAGACGAAATGTTCGATCGGTGTTCCGTGATACCTCCTTTCTATGAGTGAACGAGGTACCGAAGTGTATTTGAGTGCAGGTTAGCCAGCTGATCTATCGATCGCCGGTTTGGGCGTCAACAAAATGCATCAACGGGAAGAGGGGAGCATAATTTAAAGAAATCGATTGAGTAGATTCAAACAGAGATCAGCTGGCTAAGATGCACCCCGTTACACTTCGGTGGCTCATAAAAAACATTTGCACAGAGGCACCACGCACGGGAGACCGACGCGAGGATTCCGTCTAATTCCAACATTAAAACCTCAACGAGGGTGCTATCTCCTTGACGAGGCACCTAGCTCCATGTCGAGAGGACTAGCTCGGATGGTAATTTAGTCAATATCCTCCCAAAACAATGTTTCCACCGGATTATTTTGCTTTTATATGGTTTCAGGGGCTTAGTTTTATCAGGGATGATGTTTCATGAGATTGGAAGGGTATATATTTGACGAAAAATGAAAAAATAGTGGTCCCAAATCTTCGTGTTGACATATTTTCATTTCGTGTCTTCAACGCTCTTTTACAATCATATTCGCACCGTGCATATTCCAAGGACCAATCCTATCAGCGAGTGGAGTTAAATCATATCTACACAGACTACCATTGCCGGATTTTGTAGCAGACAGCTTATAAAGAAATAAATATTGATAAAATGCTTCGAGACATACCTTTGTTTACTGTTTTTCCGTCGAGAGGACTAGCTCGTGAGTTCCCGGATGTGTCGAGGGAACAAAATCTCGTTGACTCGTTTTGGAGCTAGTTCCCCTGATTACCACCCGTGTATTTGGTATTCACCTAAAAAAAGCAAATATCCTCTATATTTTGTGTTGTGGCCACTCTAGCGACTTCAATTTTGATCGGATTTTCATACTTGGAAGTAATAAGGATAGCCATAACATCTCGGATAAGTTCGAATTTCAGTCAGATTCAACCCTTGACTGCAGAGTTATCTGCCCTTGACTGTGTGAAAAATCAATATTTAGTGTTGTGGCCACTCTAGCACCTTCATTTTTATTCGGATCTTCTTTATTCTTGGAAGTAACAAGGACATCCATAACATCTCGGATGAGTTCGAATTTCGACCAGATCCGACCTCTGACTGCAGAGTTATCCGCCCTTGAGTGTTTGAAAAATCCTATATATTTTGTGTTGTGGCCACTCTAGCATCTTTGTTTTTCAGTGGATCTTCTTCATTCTTGCAGGTAACAAGGATAACTACAATATCTCGGATGAGTTTGAATTTCGGCCAGATCTGACCTCTGACTGCGGAGTTAGCTGCCCTTTAGTGTTTGAAAAATCAATATTTTGTATTGTGGCCACTCTAGCGCCTTCAATTTTGATCGGATCTTCTTCATTCTTGGAAGAAACAAGGATAACCATAACGTCTTGGATGAGTTCGAATTTGAGCAAGATTCGACCCTGTACTGTAGAGTTAGCTGCCCTTGAATGTTTGAAAAATCAATTTTAAGTGTTGTGGCCACTCCAGCATCTTCAATTTTGATCAGATTTTTACAAAAAAAAAAAAAAAAAAAAAAAAACTTTGTCCAGTGACTGTACTTGTTGACTCTCAGGTGAGCGATCATTGCCCTTGGGCTACTTGTTTTTTTTTTTTTTTTGTTTTGTTTTTTTTACTAAATGTTTTTATCAGTCTATATTGAATTATATGTAAACTGATCAAGTTGATACTTTGCATGTTGGTAGATATAAGCCTGAAGTTTTATGCTCGAGTGTACCATCATGACCCACCTGAGTGACCTTGAGTTCAAGGTCACAGACTGAAATTTTATGTTAAAGCTTTTGCTTAAGTTTTTTTTTTTTTTTTTTTTTTTTTTTGTGAAATTTATATTGCTTGAAAAGAATTTGATTGATCTCGTATTGGATACTTTGCCTGCTTTTAGATATCATTCTGAAGTTTTATGCTGCATACATGTGATACCTCCCTCATCATCAGGGAGACTCCAGGAAATGAGCCGTAAAATTGATTGAAATTCTTATAAAATACACCTATTTTTCGTACAAAATTCAAAGCCTCCCTGAAATGGATCAGGATTTTTCCTACATATTCTATACATTTTTCAAAAACCTTCCTGAAATGACAGAAAAATCTCCCTGAAGCTCATTTTCAACTCATCACATGTATGATGCTGTACTGTCTTGACCCACCTGAGTGTCACGGACTGACTCTACTTAATATAAAGTCAGAGGATACAATGGCTTGTTGTGCCCAACAAATCATGTATCGAATGACCAAGGGTATACGCTTCCTGCTATGAATGACCAGCAAATTTATAGGAGGGTTCAATTAAACAGAATTTTCAAATTATGATGATTTATTTATAATGATGTTTAAAGTGAGAAGCAAAGAAGGAGAAAAAAGATAGAAAGAGATTACAAAAAGAAATTACTGAGAAAAGAAAAAAAAATACGTCCTTTGTTCATCAATGTCCCTACACACTTTCCCATTGGCATCTCCGGGTATACTGTCACACGTTCGTCTCACTAGTACACTCCGCACCACTGCTTGCAAAAACAGTCCAGTGTTCCCAATACGAACTGTAGACCACGCCCGTCCATTGTAAACCAAATACCAATGATTTAATATCGTCCCGTTTATACCGTCACTGCCACATCATATAGTTTAGCCCAGTTTAGTTTCAGGAATTCAGATTACGTCCATAGATTACAATTTCAGCTTCAAGGCCTGAAATAAAGTAACTGTGTCTTAACAACAAAATAACTGATAGTGTCGCAATTTATCATAACGAAATCTCCTGCAGCTATGCACGTCACAACATCCAATTGCAAATAACCTCCCACAATTCCGTACCCCGGAACTGTATTAGTTTATTCGCTAGATTGCTTGTACTATACATATAAACTATAATACTCCAGTATCTACATTGAAACATTTATTCACATGTACGATACAGTTAAGCCATATATGTCGCGAACTAACCCTAGTTCCTTACCCAGCGACATCACAAGCAAATCTCCGACATGCATCCACAATTCCTCACCCAGGAATTGGTTCTGCCAATCTATGACCAAATTCATAGAAAGCCATTTCTCAGAATACGATAAATCTTGCGAGACAATCTTGTTACAATATTAAACCTTTCTTAAATGACATCACTAATTTCAGTAATAGCAAATATTCTTAATGACGTCATTAACGTCAAATTTAAGCGTTACGTTACTGTAACGTAAAACTTAAATTCTGAAATTTCCAGCCTTACAGCTTTGTTCCGAGTCAACATTAACTTCCTTTATGATGAGATGATTAGATAACATAACATAACATGAAACTAAATGTACGTCAACGACAATAACGTCGCTACAAGTAACGTAGTACATAACAGAAATTTCCATTTTACAACTTTGGTTGACATACATACCGCGCAATGTCATTCTTACGCGAAATTTAATACATAAAAACTAAACCAATGCCGCTTCACGGCAACGTAGCGTGCATAAATATAGAAATCTTCATTTTTACAACCCTATCAATGTGCTTTCCACCATAATGAGCTACATTATTATGGCTATACAATCTCACTGTACAAAATGTATATTTATGAACTGTTATAACTTACCGACGGCCGACTACTCAGACTGGCGCTGACCATGACCAGGTGTACCAGATAAACCCATATCCAAACATCTCAAATTCATGCCCAATCTTTACATTCCTTCCGATAATTCATATTGAATTCACACAAAATAAGCTGCCTATTTATACGCATAAGTTTGTGAACATTTCCCTGAAAACCATACAGTTTTCCATCATATATTCCAAAACCATTCATCAGAACATGTGAATAACCCACCGTGAGCAAGTAAATAACAATTCTAAATGCACATACACTGACAACCACACCCAGATCAGCTTGCAAAAAGTTATATTGCTAACCATAAAATCAGCAATACAAATTTTCTCTGGATTATACCTCAAGGTGTAAATCATATGATTCAAATCCCCGGACTTCATGTTTTCGTTAAAGCCGTGTCACTCTCAGAAACCATTTATGGCAAACTGATAAAACACGAATCTGAGCCCAGTACAGAATCCAATTAAACTGCACATAATGCCAATTTCCACGCCACAAATCAACAAATACCATAACACAAAAAGAATGTTAAAATATCACAATTGAGCATAAAATTCTTCATGGCACAAATATTTTTTGCCGTGTCTAACATACATAGATATCCTTGACAATGCAGTAAACATGTCATGTTTACTCCTGTGTAAGTTTCCCAAATACCTATTATGCTCAACTAAACATTTAAAAAATCAAACAAATTATCCAAACCCCACAAACAGCAAAAGTACATTTTTTATCGTGACATACCTTCCCCCTTTTGAAGTGTGAAGCATCTCAAAAATGCGTAACACTAGATCTACGCGATAAAAAATTTACTAAATGAAGTCATATCTAGAGAATCATACTTGCAAAAACCTGCTTCCACGTATCGCAATCTAAATCTTTTATGATAAATGGAACATACTCGGATCTCGGAGGAAACTGCAAAGCTGCTTTCTTGCCCTTGATTCACTACATACGCAACAAATAGATAACCTTAATGCACAATACTCATGTTTCACAGAATAACACTAATTGAAGTCATATTTAGAAGATTATACTTTCAAGAACCGTACCCCGATTACCGCGAACTTAAACTTTCCATGACAATCGGATCTATACTCGGATTCCGGAGGAAACAGCAAAAGCTATCGGCGTTAACCGTAATCCACTAAATACGCGACAAATAGTCTGTTCCGCCTTCCTTGCTTTCCATCTTACATATTTCCATTCAACGTCACTGGAACACTCCGCATTACTACATGTAGTATTAACCTTATTATTGGGCTTCCGTCTATGCGGCCACAGCCACCAGTTAGTCATTACACTGACTACACTTACCCAAATAAAAGATGTATGCCGGTCAGTTACAATACTGTCTACCCGCAACGCCACGGTAACCACCGCAACAAACGTGGTCACATTATTACATATCGACAAAAACCAAACCATGAATGCCAATATATCTCCTGGACATTGGGAAGTAAGGAACAACATTATACTGATACAAATGTGTACCCAACCTGTGAAAGTAAGATATTGTCTACCTGCCAAACTCTCGTTAAATCTTAAACCTGGATGATATCTTGTCTCTAAACTACAACTTCCGGTGTCGGTCTTGTTAACGTCAGAGCTGAAAATACCAACCATACTTTGAGCATAACACTGTGTTACATCCTTTGCCGGCTTTTCTTCTGTCGATCTTTCTGGTAACAAACCTGCACTCGCTCCCACTGGCAACGTTGCCACACAATCTCCATCTCGGCCATTCTGACTCTCCATGTTTCTGTAAATGATCAATGGTAACTTACCACAATCTGCTGATTTCTCCGTATAGATTCTTATCAGCATGCTGTTTATCGTCCACCTGAAATGTTCCACAAATACGTCATGTACCGTAGAATACGTGGCGGTACACGGGACGGTATACAGAGCAATGTACGGGTTAATGTACGGGTTGGTGTATGAGTTGGTGTACGGGTTAGTGTACGGTGTAGAGTGCGGGCCCGTCACTGATCGCCTGAAAAACATCCTAGTACTCACTTCCTTCATAATGGATGACGTAAATTGTGATCCTAAGTCTGAGCTGATCTCATCGGTTACTCCAACTTGATTAAAAATACTTACCAATGCCTCTGCCACAGTTTCTGTGTCAATCGACGCTAGTGGTACTGCTTCTGGGTATCTTGTCGCATAGTCAACTACAGTGAGTATGAACCGGTTCTTACTGTATGTCACAGGTTTCAAAGGTCCTATCAAATCAGTTGCAACTCTCTTGAATGGTACATCTATTCTAGGCATCTTTCCTAAGGGTGCTCGAATTATCTTACCCTTGGGTACAGTACGTTGACAAATGTCACATGACTGACAAAATCGTTTTATATCGCTACTGATGCCTGGCCAATAAAATTTTGAGAGAACCTTTTGTATGGTTCGTTTAACAGCTAAATGACCTGCCATTATTGACTCGTGAGCCAACTTCATTACCGTTTTGCGAAATTGCTGTGGCACTATAAGTTGTGTAAATAACCTACCTCGCTCAATGTTCGGCGAGCTAAACTTCCGGTACATCAAGTTATTTTTAATAAAATATGATGCATTCTTAAGACACTCTTTGGCTTCACACCGTGCCTTCATTACCTTCAAACTCTGATCTTCATTCTGGGCCTTCCGAATTTGATCCGGTGTAACTTCTTGTATAACTATTTCTGGTGTCTTCATACTCACATGTGTTCCTTCCTGTTTCTTCTGTGCTCTAGTTTGCACTGCTAATGTTGGCACCCAGTCTATATCCGGTTTGTTGCGTTCCCGTGCACCTGGAATATTACCTATGATTAATTAGTTTGTTAGTTTGGTTTTTTCCCACCTTGGTTTTTGGAGTGGGAGTCTTTTTCTGATTGCGCCTTTTCCTGATCTTTGCCTACTTGTACTTTTTTATATCAGAGTTCTTGTGGTTGTGCCGTGTGGCGGCCCTAAAAAGTCTCCCCGTACATCCATTTAATGCTCTTATTTTTCCAATCCTCAGGGATTGCTTGCAATCAGTTTGTATTTTCCTATCTCTAACTACTACAAGTGAGGTTACGGCCGTGTAAAATCGATTTAAACCCGCCAGTAACTTTGTGTTACTGATCGTTCCAAGTCGATACTTCTGTGGTGGTTCTTTTTGTTTTATGTCTTGGTGTTTAAAATATGTTTGTGCTGTTGGCGCCTTATGTATGTTTGCATATTTTTAGTTAAGTTAAGGTAACTGAGTGGCCACCTATTGGGAAAATAGCTGCTCATTCGGCTCACGAAATGTTTTCATGGTATAAGTACCTGATTGTTAGTTTGGTTTTTTCCCACCTTGGTTTTTGGAGTGGGAGTCTTTTTCTGATTGCGCCTTTTCCTGATCTTTGCCTACTTGTACTTTTTTTAAATCAACCAATGGCTTTTCCACACATAGTGCCAATACTTCTCCTTTGTAATATGGTGTGTCAATGTTTACCTTCACTTCCGGTACAACTCTTGTAGAATAATCTACCATTACCATAGTTTGATTTCTTCCTGTATATGCACCTTCCGGGACTACATGTTTACTTACTATCACGCCCGAACATCCAGTATCTCGTAAAACCTCAACCGATTTCTCTTCAACCATTCCTTGTACAGTACTAAGTTCTGAAAGAGATGACACTGAACTCACACTTACTTGGCGTTTCTCATGTATGTTATCCTTACTCTCCACTGCTGCTTTGGAATAACTGACAGTATTTGTATACGTCAAGCAAGCTCCACATTTCTTAACATCTGTTGTTGTATCCTCATGACTGTCTTCATATGTAGTCTGTACCTACGAATCTTTGCTCTGAAAAGTAACTTTCTTTGTAGGTGACCTACCTCGCTGACCTACCGCACCTACTTTCATGATACCGGGTTTTAGTTCCGGACACTCCCTCCTGTAATGTGTTCCACCACAATTATAACATTTCAAACCTGGATAGTATTTACCTCTTCCTCTTCCATATGAGTTTTGATTATTAGGATTCTGGTCTCTTTTCACTGGTGACCTTGATCTGGATGCTGAATTAGAACGAGATCTACCTCTGTCATTCTTGAAGGTCAAATTAACGATATCCACATACCTAGCTTCCTTGTAGGAATCCGCCAATTTACTAGCTTGCTCCAACGAAGTTGGTTCTCTCTCCCGTAGAAATAACTCCAGTTCTCTGTTACAAATAAATGTAAACTGGTCTCTCAACATGAGATCCTGCAAACCTTCAAAAGTTTTAGGAATACCTGACATATCTATCCATCTTGTAAAGTAGCTCTTCAACCGTGCTGAAAACTGCTGAAATGTCTCACCGGTTTCTGGTCTACACTTTCTGTACTTACGCTTGAATCCTTCCTCTGTTAATTGATACCTTTGTAACAATGCACACTTTAACTTGTCATAGTCCATTGCATCCTCCTGTGGCATCAATGCGTACACATCTAACGCTTTACCCTGTAATAACGCACTCAAATCAGTTGCCCATGATTCTCTTTTCCACCCTTGTGCTGTAGCATACCGTTCAAACCTAAGTAAATATGCATCCATTTCGTCCTTACCTTCATTAAATGCCGGGATTTTAGGCGTTCTTGCCTTAATAGTGTCTCTTGGCGCTGGGATTGGCCTCTCCGCCCTTTGCGCTGTGATCCTCTCCATTTCTGCGAAATGTCTTCTGTCCTGTAATTCAATCTGCATTTCATACTCACGTTCTAATTTCTCTCTCTCTGCTACTAACCTCTCTCGTTCCAATGCAATCTCTGCCTCATACTTAGCCCTATCTGCAATTCTGATCTTACGCTCTTCATCTGCCTTAAGCTCCATTTCTTCATTTGCATGCCTGAATTGTACTTCCAGTTCACGCTCTTTTAATTCTTTCTGTCTTACCTTTTCAGCTTCTTGCGCTAGCAACTCATTCCGCTTCAGTTCAATTTCCTGTTTCTTAAGTTGTAATTCATACTCCTTAATTCCTCGCTGCTTTTCTTGTTCATCAGCTTTAGCTTTTAACTCGCGCTCATGGCGTTCGCGTTCAGCTCTTAATTCCATCTCGCGGATTTCGCGTTCTGCTTTTTCTTTTGCTTCGCGACTAATACGCTCTGCTTCTCGACGCTCACGTTCTGCATCACGTGCCGCTTGACGTTCATCACGTAGTATTACTTGTTGCTCTGAAACAAACGCATTAAGTGCTTCACCTTCAAGACCTAAATCTTTTCCCACTTTGGTTAACTCTTTAACTACATCCATGATTATTTCCCTTTTGAAAAATTATTACTGTTTGTAAGGATGGTCACAATAAAACGAAATCTGAGTTATCAATTGATTCTCAACAACGTAAACTTCACAGTATTCACATCAATAAATAAGCAAAACCCAATGCTTACCAAGCTTCAACTTTTGTTTACCAATTGTCTCAACGCAACCTATTCTTAATAACCCATTAAGAATCACCCAGACATTCTACCACAATCAACTAATGCCTTTAACCGTTGCGTAACAATTTACAAAAGTAAGCCCATACTCATGAATACTTTCAACAAACCGTTCAATTGACAAACCTCAAATTTCAGGATCACCTGGTGCTTCACTGGTACACCCCGTCTCTGGTGCTCGCCAACCCTGACAGTCGGTCGACGGGAATATGAATTATCGGAGGACTCCCATCAGTCTAACCATCGGCCCTCATAACTGAAATATACTTTGATATCTTGTTCTTAAGTGACAGTGTGACTGTAACATATACCAGAACAATGAAATTTTAGAGTTTACATTTGCATTATTTTAAACAATTACTTTTACTTTGCTTAAGCATTGCTTACTTTGGTACACTAGAGAATTTCACTGTGATTCACATTTGGTTCTCTAAATCCTAGCATATATAAACACCTCCAAGAGTTACTGATATCCAATGCAGAAATGTTGGGCGTATCCCACTTCTGACACCAAATGTCACGGACTGACTCTACTTAATATAAAGTCAGAGGATACAATGGCTTGTTGTGCCCAACAAATCATGTATCGAATTAGACGGGATATTCCCATCGGTGTTTCGTTATACTCCACACCGACGGGAACGGCTTACATTGAACAGTTAGTTGAAAGTCAAAAATCAACAAGAACAGCAAAGAAAGGAAATACTGTGTTAAGTTAGGTCTCTTTCAACATATATGACTTGAGAACCGACCATTCCAGTGCAACGAATGCTTGGGGTCGTTTATATATGTCATATTTCAAAAAGAAAACACTACACACGTCTATAAATAGAACACATCAAACTGAAAGTAGAAATAAATAAAGTCGATATTTTCTGTTTCCGTGTAGTTTCAGAATGCATGATAAGTGTCAGCTGTAGATAAATACCTCTGGTGCATATACATATACATTTCTTTTACAAGCATCGCCAAATAAAGCAACTAGAGTTTGCTTACAAAATCCATAATGTGTTCGACCATAGTTTAAAGGCAACCTAAGCTAATCCGTCTAGCGAAAGTGGAACGAGGTACCGAAGTGGAGCGGAGTGAAGGCTAGCCAGCTGATCTAGTATCGAATGACCAAGGGTATACGCTTCCTGCTATGAATGACCAGCAAATCTATAGGAGGGTTCAATTAAACAGAATTTTCAAATTATGATGATTTATTTATAATGATGTTTAAAGTGAGAAGCAAAGAAGGAGAAAAAAGATAGAAAGAGATTACAAAAAGAAATTACTGAGAAAAGAAAAAAAAATACGTCCTTTGTTCATCAATGTCCCTACACACTTTCCCATTGGCATCTCCGGGTATACTGTCACACGTTCGTCTCACTAGTACACTCCGCACCACTGCTTGCAAAAACAGTCCAGTGTTCCCAATACGAACTGTAGACCACGCCCGTCCATTGTAAACCAAACACCAATGATTTAATATCGTCCCGTTTATACCGTCACTGCCACATCATATAGTTTAGCCCAGTTTAGTTTCAGGAATTCAGATTACGTCCATAGATTACAATTTCAGCTTCAAGGCCTGAAATAAAGTAACTGTGTCTTAACAACAAAATAACTGATAGTGTCGCAATTTATCATAACGAAATCTCCTGCAGCTATGCACGTCACAACATCCAATTGCAAATAACCTCCCACAATTCCGTACCCCGGAACTGTATTAGTTTATTCGCTAGATTGCTTGTACTATACATATAAACTATAATACTCCAGTATCTACATTGAAACATTTATTCACATGTACGATACAGTTAAGCCATATATGTCGCGAACTAACCCTAGTTCCTTACCCAGCGACATCACAAGCAAATCTCCGACATGCATCCACAATTCCTCACCCAGGAATTGGTTCTGCCAATCTATGACCAAATTCATAGAAAGCCATTTCTCAGAATACGATAAATCTTGCGAGACAATCTTGTTACAATATTAAACCTTTCTTAAATGACATCACTAATTTCAGTAATAGCAAATATTCTTAATGACGTCATTAACGTCAAATTTAAGCGTTACGTTACTGTAACGTAAAACTTAAATTCTGAAATTTCCAGCCTTACAGCTTTGTTCCGAGTCAACATTAACTTCCTTTATGATGAGATGATTAGATAACATAACATAACATGAAACTAAATGTACGTCAACGACAATAACGTCGCTACAAGTAACGTAGTACATAACAGAAATTTCCATTTTACAACTTTGGTTGACATACATACCGCGCAATGTCATTCTTACGCGAAATTTAATACATAAAAACTAAACCAATGCCGCTTCACGGCAACGTAGCGTGCAGAAATATAGAAATCTTCATTTTTACAACCCTATCAATGTGCTTTCCACCATAATGAGCTACATTATTATGGCTATACAATCTCACTGTACAAAATGTATATTTATGAACTGTTATAACTTACCGACGGCCGACTACTCAGACTGGCGCTGACCATGACCAGGTGTACCAGATAAACCCATATCCAAACATCTCAAATTCATGCCCAATCTTTACATTCCTTCCGATAATTCATATTGACTTCACACAAAATAAGCTGCCTATTTATACGCATAAGTTTGTGAACATTTCCCTGAAAACCATACAGTTTTCCATCATATATTCCAAAACCATTCATCAGAACATGTGAATAACCCACCGTGAGCAAGTAAATAACAATTCTAAATGCACATACACTGACAACCACACCCAGATCAGCTTGCAAAAAGTTATATTGCTAACCATAAAATCAGCAATACAAATTTTCTCTGGATTATACCTCAAGGTGTAAATCATATGATTCAAATCCCCGGACTTCATGTTTTCGTTAAAGCCGTGTCACTCTCAGAAACCATTTATGGCAAACTGATAAAACACGAATCTGAGCCCAGTACAGAATCCAATTAAACTGCACATAATGCCAATTTCCACGCCACAAATCAACAAATACCATAACACAAAAAGAATGTTAAAATATCACAATTGAGCATAAAATTCTTCATGGCACAAATATTTTTTGCCGTGTCTAACATACATAGATATCCTTGACAATGCAGTAAACATGTCATGTTTACTCCTGTGTAAGTTTCCCAAATACCTATTATGCTCAACTAAACATTTAAAAAATCAAACAAATTATCCAAACCCCACAAACAGCAAAAGTACATTTTTTATCGTGACACTGAGGTCAAGGTCACAGACTTAGAAAGTCCTCTAATTGTTGCCTCATATTTTGGTAAAAAAATGGAATTTAGATGAGAAAAGTACATATTCATAAAAGCTGCCACATGTCTCTTAAAATCCTGACAAAATGTTTCATTCATCCTATATAAATGTTGCCATGGTTTTGTGCAGAAGGACCATAGGTAGAGCACATCTTACAATTTTTTGCTCATTTTTGGCCATTTCGGAACACAATTTTTAACTGACACTTTGCATACAATATGTCTGGATGATACTTCTTGTTTCATATTAAGAAATTGTTTGTTGCATGGACCGGTAGTTGAAAAAGTCTTTAAATAGTGAAAAAAATAGACCTAAATGGTGCTTTTTCTGTGTTTTCTGGGCATTGCCATGGCAACACTTATTATTTGAATGAAATAGTGGTACTAGATTTTAAAAGCAGGGACATATATACCTGCTATTTGCAATACTTTTCTCTCACAATTCCAAAATTCCATATTTTACCAATACCTGAGGCCAAAATTGTGCCTTAAACTCCACAGGCCTTTTTTTCTTTTTTGCTTATTGTTTTTTTAAGTCTATATTGAAAACGTAGATAGATCAAGTTGATACTTTGACTGTTGGTAGATATTGGTCTGAAGTTTTATTCTGTACCATCACGACCCACCTCAGTCATAGATTTTAATAGATATAGTGGAAAAGCACAAGTCAGGCATGCGCTGTTCTGCGACAGCTCTTATTCACTTACCATATACCTCATCTACTTATATGCAAAATTTCAAGCTTTTCACCTTCCTCTGGGACTGTACAGGCCAGTTTGTTTGTATTTAGGCTAAACGTCCCAGTCAACAAATTTTCAGTCATGTCAGGACAGAGCCAACCCTTCCTGGGTTTCACCAGTGCTGTAGGGAGTTAATGTGTATTGCTCAAGGACACAACACAGTGCTGCCTGTGGGGGTTGAACCCAGGACCTCTCGATTTGGAGTCTGATGCTCTACCATTACGCCAACACGCCCCCTACGCCAGTTTGTGTCTGACCAGGTTGGAACTCTCGATTTTCTTGCGTCACAGCTCATTTGCAGTAGGCCTAGTGGTGAGCTGAAGGACTATGGTTCTCTGGTTATTAAATGAGCGGCCTGGTGGAAAACCCAACAATGTGTTTTTTAACAGGTCTGACACAAACCAACCTGTACAAGCACAGAAAAGAGCTAGAAGCTTGAAATTTCGGATTTATTAGGAGAGGAATTGTACTATCCGAGTAGCAAAAACAAAGGCGCTGATCAGCTTAGCGCAAAGCTGACATGCGTCTTTTCTTAGCCTATGCAGATTGTTGGTTTACCCATGAGGCGGCTCAAATATATATGGGCCCTGATCCTTTGGAAGCAGTGAAAACATTCAAAGGCAGGTGATATCCTTTCCACTACCAGAGCGTATTTATGCGTAATTGCTGCCAGACACTTTTTGATCGACCCTCACGGCATTGTTAAAGCTAGCATGTGCGGTCTTTGTATATATTTCAATTACCCAGTAAGTAGGCTTTAACCAATATAAAGCTTAATTGCAAAGATTATCAAACAAGCGAGTTAGAGGTCCAGAAAGTTGGGAAAACGTGATTTTTCTGTGTTAAAAAGGTCGAGTTTACCCTGTTATCTTTGAATCGCAACCACACACAAACCAAACAAGTGCGACCAAAGTGCTAGGGCTGAAAAAAGACACAATAAGAGAGAGAAGAAAGAGAGATAGAAAGAGAGGAGAAAGAAGAAAAAAATCGGGAATCAAATCGCAAAAAAAAAAAAAAAAAAAAAAAAAAAAAAAGTCCGTGCGCATCGATTTTTCCACGGTGACCCTGCGCCGTGACCTTTCAGTAGTAAAACCAAAACGGCTTACACAGTGTTAAGGAGCAGTTTTCTGCTTTAAATACCGGCATACGGCGTGTTTCTAAGACTCACAGAAATGGTTTTATGGACGATTAACCAACCCTACCCCCTATTTATGTGCATTTTGTGAAAAGCCTGGCAGTCCTAAGGATATGGGCCATATTGCACATTTTCAGGTACTGAACCCTCATCAGTGACCCTTTATAAGCCGGCCACAAATAGCAAGATAAATATTCTGCAATTTCAAAAATTTACACAAGGGAAGTCTAAATCAAAGACAAATGCCTAAAAAGTCAAATAATTAAACTTCCCAAATGTGATAGTGGAGCAAATATGGTTCAAAAAGTAGCTTAGAAATAGGAGTAGGTGGTCTACGGAGTACCACATTTGTTTCTATATACCAAAATGTTCGTCTTCGTCTGTAGTTTTGAAATCCAGCGTTTGCCACTTTGGCAAACCTTGCATAACTCCAGTATTCAAGATGGCGTCCAAGATGGCTGCCGTTTCCTAAAACTAACCCCTACTTCAAAAATGCATCATATTTTTCATGTGTTTGCATTGTAATGGTATTTTACAGTCCCATTTCATGTAAGAATGATATATTTGTATATTTCAAGTAAAAAACCTGACAATTTAGGTAAAACAGTTGTAAAAATCATGTTTAAATTCACAAATGCACGTGCCCAAGGTTTTTCGCTTAGGAATGTTTGTTTAATGGCTCATAATTTATGATCAGATAGTTATGGCTGCTATTTTACTTCTTTTCTATCAAATATAATATCTGTAAAGATTTTAGAGAAACAGAAATTGTTTCTATATATAAGCTTCATGCTTAAAAACAGGTTTTAGACATCCAATCCAACACGACAAAAACAACAAAAAGTACATATTTTCTTATATAAAATATGCTCTTCAATCGTATTTGTTTTTGATTCTATATACCATAGTGTTTGTCTCAGTCCTAGTTTGTAGCATAAAATCCAGTGTTTGCCACCTTAGCAAAGCACAGGATAGCTCCAGTATTGAAGATGGCATCCAGGAAGGCCGTCAAAATATAGAATTTTGAAAAATGAGCCAGATATGTCCCTTGACTTTCATTAAGTAATAAAAAGCTAAAATCAAGTTGCAAAACACTTAGAACATTTTCTTAATGTTATCTTCATGTGTGTTTTCCCTTGTTAAAACAAAGTTATTCAGACACCATAACCTTTTTATAACACTATTGTTGGGGTTCAAACCAATCTTTGTGTTAGCTATATTCAATTTTTGTTATAACGAGAGTAAAGTATATAGACATATACCAAAGGTAGTATGAAATGACCATTTGGAGTCCAGCTATGATCAGTGCTATATCCAAAACTATGTTTCTTGAATCGAGTTATAGGAAGGTCCAGATGTATTTATTCTAGAAATGAGTGGAATTTTCTTGACCGGCAAGAAAAAGATCAACAAAGAAAACTTATTTTCTTGTACATCATTAGCTCTGCAATCTTATTACAAATGTTATTCACAAATTCTGGTTCTGCAATTCTTAATATAACTTTGGTGCAGTATTAATCTTACAATTAATAAAACCTTGGTGCAGACATGGATGTACGATATGGCACTATATAAAACAAAATAATACCAAACCATGTTTTGTTTCGACACTATAATCATATGTAGGTTCTAATTCTTCATTTACTGATTATGCTTTGAGTATTTATGTACAAGGTTTATGCAAACTGTGGTGCCATAAGAACTGTAAATCCACTTATCAGAGAATTAAAGCAAAAACAGTAGAGAGGTAAAGTCAAACATAAGAAATGATTAGACTAACCCTAGAAGTACCATATCATTTACAAAGTATTTTTATTGGAAGAATAATTGCTTATTTGTGGCGAGATTTGTGACCTGTTAGAAATGAAAGTAAAGTAAGTGGAGCTGGTCGATGTTAGCATGCGCAATTGGTGATTGTAACATTGATGTATTTATGAGAGTTGTTGAAGCAACAGGGATAGGAAATTACTTCAAGGTGCTATACATACATGTACTAATGGACCCTCCAAATGGTGACTTAGTTGCAGCTGGAGCAATATATTGTGCAGTTAAAAGAGCTGTTTGCTCAATGGCACTGAGTATGAAAGTTCAATAATGAACGAAAATCAAGTTGTAGAGTTATCCAATTAATAGACAAATTTAAACACCTGGAGTTAGAAAGCTGGGTTATATAACATAGAATGTTATAAAAACAATCCATAGAAAGAGCCTTTTCATTTAATTATGGTCAGAATTATCATTTACATAGTTATCCACTTAATAGAAAGCTGGGTTATGTGACATAGAATATTATAAAACAAACAATATAGAAAAGGTACAAGTAGCCAATGATCAGGAAAATGAGCAATCAGAAAGAAATTTCCACTCCGAAAGCCGAGGTGGGAAAACTAAATTGACAATTAGGTACTTATAAATTTAAGAGCCTGTTTTATTTAGTTATGGTCCAAATTATCATTTACGTATTGAGATTGATTTGGTACGAATCAGTGTGGCTGAATTTGATCAACTATGAAAATTAAACCAAACCATTTCAGCTGATTATACACACAGGCTTCTTGTAAATAATAGCAGAAGATACGATAAATCATAAAACTATCGGTATGTTTATAAATGGTATTCTTAGAAACATTGAAATTGTAATGGATCAATATGCCACCATTGCAAGCCTTTCAAGATATTTTACTGTACTAGACAAATGGTCGGCTTCAAGTGTAAGGAATGAAAGATTTGCTAATGCTTCAGACATATAGGCTGAGCTTCAGTAGACTTGCACTGTCTTTGAGTTGCTTGTAATATTACAAAGCAGCAATTTCTATTGCATACCCAAAACATGTAGGTCTTGTTGTTCATGATCAAATCTGGAGTAGACTCTTTGATTTAACAAATAGCTTATCTTCGATATACGATTACATACCCTGAAATGAGGCGAATTTAATCACCAGCACACAAGCTAACACTCCCTCAGAAATTACGTCAGAAATCAGGGGGTATGCTTATACTGGGAGTTACCGATAACTTTGACAATAACGAAAAGGCAGTAGATGTAAACTTACCAAACATGCAATGACCTCTATCGTTCTGATTGCGCCATTTCCTGATTGTTATTTTCATTTAGCTTTGTTATCACATTATGCAGGGTCCTGAAACGAATATAGATCGGCACCATCTAGGTGAAGATTTAGAACACTCGGAGGATCATAGGTGGTCTAAGTTCGTAACAAAAACAGTTTGTCTTTAAACTCACTGTGCGCAGAGAAGGCAATATTGTTGATGGCTAAAAAGCTACCTCGACAGATAAAAGTTTCGGGTTTCATTGCCTGAGGTGTGCCTATCAACTGCATATTTGGCGGAATGGGTTGCACTAAGTTCAAGAACTGAAATCACCATCAGACTTTAGATTTGAATAGGACAATGAATGATAAAATAAAATGCTTAGTATTATTGGTAACACTATCAGTTGCAGCTCCAGAGCTATTGAATGACACTGTTTGCTAACGTAAAGAAATGAGTAATGAATACTGCACAAGCTCTATGTGTCGACAACCATACACTGTGGAAATTAATGTGCAATGTAGTTATATACACAAATGTGCATACTATCTTTTCAGGCATGTTGACAGAGGAAAATTGCAGTGATTCAGATTATTAAAAGGAATTTAAGTAGCATCTTTTCAAACATACATGTACTCCAGCCCTTACCCCATGCATTTCTAGATTTGTATGCATAATGTAATATTGAAAAAGAAATATATATTATGAAAATATTTTTAAAAAGATAGATCTAAGTGTTTTAGCTTGATTTTTTAACTGTTTTGTTAGTAAACAAAGGTTAAAGGACACATGCGGCTTATTTTTCGAAATGTTTTATTTTGACTGCCTTCTTGGATGCCCTTTTGAGAACCGGAGTTATGCTGGGTTTGCAGAGGCGGCCAACGCTGGATTTAAAAGCTTCAAACCTTCATAAGCTTGGAAGACAAAATATTTTGTATATAGAATCAATAACAATCACGATTCAAGAGCCTATAATGTATAGGAAAATATGTATTTTTGTTCTTTTTTGCCTTGTCAGTGAGACCTTACTCCATTCATATCTAGAATATATATGCATAATGTAGTTTTAACAATGGAACACACATGAAAATAACAATAATAAGATAACTCTAAGTGTTTATAGCTCAATTTAAGCATATTTGTTTAAACAAAAGTCAAGGGACATATGTGTCTCATTTTTTCAGAATTGTAAATTTTGACGGCCTTCTTGGATGCCATCTTCAATACTGGAGCTATCTTGTGTTTTACAGAGGTGGCAGACACTGTATTTTTATGCTACAAACTAAGATCAACACAAACACTATGGTATACAGAATCAATAACTAATTAGATTTTAGAGCGTACTTTGTATAGGAAAACATGTACTTTTTGTTGTTTTTTCCGTGTTGGGTTGGATGTCTAAAACCTGTTTTTAAGCATGAATATTATATATAGAAACAATTTCTGTTTCTATAAAATCTTTACAGATATTATATTTGATAGAAAAGAAGTAAAATAGCAGCCATAACTATCTGATCATAAATAATGAGCCATTAAACAAACATTCCGAGATGAAAAACCTTGGGCACGTGCATTTGTGAATTTAAATATGATTTTTACAACTGTTTTACCTAAACTGTCAGGTTTTTTACTTGAAATAGACAAATACATCATTCTTACATGACATGGGGCATTAAAATACCATTACAATGCAAACACATGAAAATTATGATGCATTTTTGTATAGGGGTTGATTTTAAGAAACGGCAGCCATCTTGGACGCCATCTTGGATACTGGAGTTATGCAAGGTTTGCCAAGGTGGCAAACGCTGGATTTTTAAACTACAGACCAATACGAACATTTTGGTATATAGAAACAAATGTGGTACTCCGTAGACCACCCCCTTGAAAGATAGCCCCTGATATTTGCTCCACTATGAAAAGAAAGGCACTGATTAGCACCGTTGTTTTGGCTACACAGATTGTTTATCCCTCTTCTTTATGTGACGTGCAGCGTGTTCCGAGCGGCTTGAACACTTACAAAAATGCGATGAGATGTAGTGAGCTAATTCGAGCCTGCCTAGCTCCTCTAGCTCCGTAAGGATATGACAAGTTAAAGTGATAAAAAATGATTATTCCCAATTTAGACAGAGTAGCCTACTCCAAAAATGATTTGCGTGTGTCCCCTTAGATAACTTTCTAAGGTAAGCTTAAATTTGAATATTTTACAAAATGATTGCAGTTGCATTTATAAAAACCAAAAAAAAAAATCATCAAGAGTTATAAACATTAATTAGAATGAAAACAATATTGAATCACAGCTCACTTGGGCTCACTTATTTCGGATAGCTCCGTGAACGACTAGCTCAAAGATAAAACAGCTAAATGAGGCTCATTTCTACAGGAAGCATGAGCTGAAGATTTGGCTCCTTTCTGTTTCTTAGTATGAGTAATGTTATACTTTTTCTACAGAGTAGGAAAGCCAATATTTCAGGCACGTCTACGACTCTATAGAAATATTACCTTATCAATGCTGCAAGATCTGGCATAGAAGTCCTTTAACGTGGCCCACTTCCAGCTTTTATACCTCTGGTTAATTGCCTTGCTGTTTTGATTGGATAATAAGACCTGTTCATCGACTGGTCAGTTGAAAACGAAAGTAGGCATTTGATTGGTTAATTTCGTGATCATTTCATTGGCAATTTCAATCCGTTTTGGTGATCAAGCTCTACCACTCAATGTATACACTTTCTGTGTACTGTATTGAGGCTATTTTGTCACATTACCCACGCCTCGAAATACATCCGTCCCGGATGGTATAATAAAAAATTAAAGAAAAGAAAATCATAATCACATCTCTTTATCTGAAACAACAACAAAAAGAAACATAGTGTTACCTACTAGTACTTTGTAATGTAATCAGAAAGCCAATATGGGGGTCTTTGTGTTCTTTGCATATTTTCTGGAGCCCAATTCCCACTCACACCTTCCATGTCTATGATTATATCATTGTTTGTGTTTGTTTCTTTCACTGAATCATTTGTGCTTTCTGGCTCATTATTTTGTCCATCTGAAATCAAATCTTCATGTTCCAGCCTTTGACTCCTTTTCAATCTCATTCTGTCAATATGTATTACTTGTGGTTTCCCTCTTTGACCACAGTTTACCTTAAAGGTAACATCTGTACACTTTTCAAGTATTTTGAAAGGACCTTTCCAACGATTTGTCAGTTTCGGAGACTGACCAGGAAGATATCTGGGAAAGTACACATACACTTCATCATCTTTGTTGAACTTTTGCCAACTGAGCTTCAAGTCATGAAGTGATTTTTGTCTCAACATAGCTCCCGGAACATGGTTTCTTACACAACTGTATGCCTCCTCGAGCTTTTCTTTGAGTGCCCATGCCCACTGGTTCTCTGGGATACTTCTGATACTGGACGGCATTTCATACATGATATCCAAAGGTGTAGACACTTCTCTACCAAGCATGAGATAGTTTGGGCTGAATCCAGTTGTTTCATACTCCGCTGATCTATATGCCATAGTCAGAAATGGTAAATGCTCATCCCAGTCAGATTGAAGATTGTTTATGTAAGATTTCAACATTCTCACCAGTGTTTTATTGAAACGCTCCACCATTCCATCTGACTGTGGGTGATACGGAGTTGTGCGTGTTTTCTTTATATGCAGCACTTTACACATCTCTAAGAAGAGCTGACTCTCATATTGCCGACCCTGATCTGAATGTATGATGTATGGCACACCAAATCTTGATACAACTTCTCTAACGATAATATCTGTTACCGTTCTTGCCTCCATATTGGGCATCGGAAATGCTTCTGTCCACTTGGTGTAGTAATCTGATACCACCAAAATATATCTGTTGCCTTTATCGGTAACAGGTAGCTCACCCAATATATCTGTTGCAATCCTTTCCATTGGTCTACTAGCTCCTACAATTTGCATAGGGGCTCTGGGTGTTTTGAGAGGACCTTTACTTTTCTGGCATTTTTCACAACCAGCAACATAGTGTCTCACATCCCGCTGTAGACCTGGCCAGTAATATGATTGGCGTACTTTGCTTAGTGTCTTTTTGATCCCTAGATGTCCAGCTGTTTGATGATCTTGACAGTATGACAGAACCTTCCTTCTTTCACTTAATGGTACTATAGCCTGCAATATTGTACCTTTTTGATCTTCCCATTTTCTGTATAGAATTTCATTTTCTATATCTAACATTTGTCTTTGTGCCCACAAAGCTTTTACTACCGAACCCTGTGAGCTCATTGCTGATCTTTCCGGATTGATGCCGCCTTTTATCCACTGTGTGACTGTAGAAATTTCCTTATCACTTTGTTGAAGTTCCTTCAGGGATTCTTTACTAGTCACGACTTGTTGTCTGTTGGTCTCGTTTCCATCAGACATGGCACTTAGCGTTTCTTTCATTTCCTTTCCTCTGCACTGTCCACAGCTATGCCTACTCAGTGCATCAGCATTTTTATGCTGAGTACCCGGTCGATGCTGGATTTCCATGTCATAGGTTGATAGAACCTCAATCCATCTTGCAAGCTGTCCTTCTGGATTCTTAAAATTGAGCAACCATCTCAATGAGCCATGATCCGTTCTTACTTTGAATCTTTTTCCGTACAGATAATGACGGAAATATTTAGCAAAGTGTACTACGGCTAACAGCTCTTTCCTTGTCACACAGTACTTTCGCTCTGATTTTGTGAGAGCTCTGCTAGCATATGCAACGACCTTTTCTTGACCTTCAATATTTTGTGATAGTACAGCACCAATTGCTGTGTTGCTTGCATCTGTGTCAAGAATAAATGGCTCATCAAAATTTGGGAAACTCAAAATAGGAGCCTGTGTTAGCTTTGATTTTTATGTTTCAAAAGCTGCTTGACAATCTTCTGTCCAGACGAATTTCTGTTTCTTTTCTGTCAACTTATTGAGGGGTTTCACAATGCTTGCAAATCCTTTGATATAGCGTCTATAATAACTACAGAGCCCTACAAATGAGCGCACTTCAGTAATATTGCTTGGCTCCTTCCATTCTTTGACAATCTCTACTTTCTTTGGATCTGTAGCTATGCCCTCTGTGGATATAATATGACCGAGGAATTCGACCTGCTCCGCAAAAATATGACACTTCTTAGCTTTCAATTTCAAGCCTGCGGATGACAGTCTGTTGAATACTGTCTCCAGATTCTGAAGCATTTCATCGAAAGACTTGGCTATCACAATTATGTCATCAAGGTATATGAGACAGATGTCCCACTGTAGCCCTGATAACACGGTCTCCATGAGCCTTTCGAATGTGGCAGGTGAATTGCACAAGCCAAATGGCATAACGCGGAACTGGTATAACCCTCTTTTTGTAGCAAACGCTGTTTTCGGCTTGTCTTCTGGCTCCAGCTCAACTTGCCAATATCCTGAGCACAGGTCTAGCGTTGAAAACCATTGTGCTCCCGACAAATGGTCGAGTGAATCATCTATCCTGGGTAGAGGGTACGCATCTTCTACTATCAACTCATTTAATTTCCGATAATCAACACAAAAACGTGTTGTGCCATCTTTCTTTTTAGCCAACACCACTCCTGCTGACCAAGGACTCACTGATGGCTCAATAACATCACGTTCTAACATATCGTCAATGTGTTGATCCACCTCTTGTTTCATATGCACTGGTATTCTGCGTAGAGGTTGCTTTACGGGTGGTCTACCATTGGTCTTGATGCCATGTCGCACTATGCCCGTTTTTCCCAGCTCTTTATCATTGTTGGCAAATAGGCTACTATGTTTCAAAAGTAGCTCTTCAACTTGCTTTGTTTGCTTTTTAGTAATTTGCGGACTCGTTTTCTTTAACAGGTCCTTAACAGCTGGTGACAGACTCTTTTTGTTAGTATGCTGTTCATTTGAATCCATGACTTTGTCTACTGGGCTCATTGATGCCACAAATGTTCCTGAGTGTATGATTTTTACATCCTGTGACAAGTTCATGATTCTTAAAGGGACTTTCTTGCTATTGTCAACTAAGGCCTTTGCTACTAAGCCATGGTCTGAATTTGTAAAGGTTTCCTCTGGCTCCACCAGGCTCACCCCTTTTGGCAAATAATCATTCTCTGGGATTTTCACATCTCCATAGATAATTATCTCAGATCGTGGAGGTATGCTACATGTTTCCCCTACAGATATTCGATAGCAGCCTATCGAACCCTCGGAAAGCATTGGGACTTCATCTGGGCCTATTAGCAATTTCTTGTTTACAATGTCCACTTTACATTTGTATTTATTGAAGAGATCTAGCCCTATCACTCCATCCATTGCAATGTCTGCAATTGCTAGCTCTTGTTTGTACATATTTTGTCCTATTTTAAGGCTTAATTCCGTTTTCCCTGCTACTTTAATGGGCTCATTCGTTGCTAACAGTATTTCCTTTCTGACCGCATCTAATCCATTATCACCGCCAAGTGAGCTCTTTACTGAGTTGTACAGATTTGTGTTTAAAATTGTCAGAGTAGCTCCAGTGTCAACAAGCAATTTGACATTCTTCTCACAAATCTGAGCAGTTACAAATAATCCAGAATTTTCTGTGCTCCTTTTTATTCCAGTTTGTTTTCCTGGTTTATTTTGGAAAGGACCTTGATTTGCTCCTCGACCTCGGCCACGTTCTGGGCCCCCTCTACTAGATTGATTCTTAAAGTAGCAATCCCTGCCGATGTGATTTGTCCGACCACATATATTACAGCTCATTTTAGAGTTGCTCTGTCTTGTTTCTGTCCGTGGTGCTGTTTGACTCCGTCTCTGAGACTTCAAGTAATTAATGTCTTTCTGCAGGTCTTCTAATCGGCTCATTAACTTCTGGAAATCTTTCTTTGACTGCTCCGTTTCTGTCGCATCTACTGGGCGTAAGTAACCCTTGAGCTCCTTATTCTGTTCTTCCACTTTGACAAATGCCTCCAACTCTACTGCCTGCCGAATAGCATCATTAAGTGTCGCTGGCTTAGACTGCTTGATTCTCAAACGCATGTCAGAGCTTATAAGAAGGTACAAGTAGGCAAAGATCTTTTGCCAATGTTTCCTTGACATCATATGGAGCAGTTGGATATGCGAGGTTTGTTAATCGTCTTATGCTTTGGCCCAGCTCTGGCAAACTATCTGTGGCTCTTTGTTTTCTCTCTCGTAGCTGGGCTCTGTGTAGCTCCATTTGATTTGGTGGAGAGAATCGCTCATTCAATGCCGTAATGAGCTCTCCATACTTCTTTGGGACGCCTCCTGCTAGATCTCCTAACACTGATTGTGCTTGGCCACGAAGTGACACAGCCAAGTACATTGCTTTTTCTTCGTCACTCCAATGTCCCAATGATGCACAAGCTTCGAAGTGTGACTTGTAGTCCAACCAAGATGATGTTCCATCGTATGTAGATGGCTTGATCAACACAGGCGGCCTGTTACTTTTCTCATTTGTCTTACACTTGATTTGTGATTGACTGTCAGTTGTGAGCTCTCCAGTTTTATTTTCACTGGAGCGCTCCATTCCAGATCCAGTTTGATCCGACCTTGATAGGTTTTTATCGCCTAACGGAGCTGGGTCTGGTGAGCCAAGGGAGCTGCTCAATTCTGGTGGAGGTTTCTTGTCTTCCTGAGCCACCGTTAGTGCTGTGAGCTTGGTCATTAACAAATCCATTTCCTGCATTCTGCAACGGTTATTTTCACGCATTTCTTCTCTTAGCTCCGCATTTTCTTTCCTTAATGTCTCTATCATTTGATACATCAGCAGTGCATCGTCATTGCGTCCTTCAGAGCTCCCGAATGAGCCATGGGGCGGCTCTTTTCCTTTCCTTTCCCATGATTCTAAGCGTACTTTCTCCATCAAAGACATTTCTTCCTCCCTCCATTCAATTAATGGATCTAGCTCCTTGAAGAAGTCTTTGGCTGCCATCTTGTTTTATTGTATAATTCTTATTTAAGAGCTTAGTATCCCACCGCTGCCACCAAAAACTTGTGACGTGCAGCGTGTTCCGAGCGGCTTGAACACTTATAAAAATGCGATGAGATGTAGTGAGCTAATTCGAGCCTGCCTAGCTCCTCTAGCTCCGTAAGGATATGACAAGTTAAAGTGATAAAAAATGATTATTCCCAATTTAGACAGAGTAGCCTACTCCAAAAATGATTTGCGTGTGTCCCCTTAGATAACTTTCTAAGGTAAGCTTAAATTTGAATATTTTACAAAATGATTGCAGTTGCATTTATAAAAACCAAAAAAAAAAAAAAAAAAAAAAAAAAAAAAAAAAAATCATCAAGAGTTATAAACATTAATTAGAATGAAAACAATATTGAATCACAGCTCACTTGGGCTCACTTATTTCGGATAGCTCCGTGAACGACTAGCTCAAAGATAAAACAGCTAAATGAGGCTCATTTCTACAGGAAGCATGAGCTGAAGATTTGGCTCCTTTCTGTTTCTTAGTATGAGTAATGTTATACTTTTTCTACAGAGTAGGAAAGCCAATATTTCAGGCACGTCTACGACTCTATAGAAATATTACCTTATCAATGCTGCAAGATCTGGCATAGAAGTCCTTTAACGTGGCCCACTTCCAGCTTTTATACCTCTGGTTAATTGCCTTGCTGTTTTGATTGGATAATAAGACCTGTTCATCGACTGGTCAGTTGAAAACGAAAGTAGGCATTTGATTGGTTAATTTCGTGATCATTTCATTGGTCAAAGAAGTCGCAATTTCAATCCGTTTTGGTGATCAAGCTCTACCACTGAATGTATACACTTTCTGTGTACTGTATTGAGGCTATTTTGTCACATTTATAAATCGAAAATTTCAAACTTCTGGTCTTCTGTGGTTGCAGCTTGTGCCTCCAGGCGGGTTTGTGTCAGACCTGGTCTGAAACCCTGAAGACAAGTTTTCTCATTATGCAGTGTGTTATATTACAGGGCGATATATTGTCATAGCAATCATTTTCAGCTCTTTTGCTCGCTGAGGCGTCAGTCCCGGCGTCAGTCTAATGTATATTATACAAGTAATCTGCTTACCATGATTTCTAGCTCACTTGAGCCATTGCCATGGCAATTGATACCATTTTCAGCACTCCGTATTAAGGGCGTTTGCTTGCTGAGGATGAGGTACCAGTTTTTGTAGATAGTCTAAAATATATCTGCTTACCACAATTTTAGCGCATATGAGCTACATGCGCGGATCCAGAAATTTTCATGAGAGGGGGTCCAACGAAAATGGTAATTTTTGGTCACAGACGAGGGGGGGTCCAACCCCCCGAAAATCCTGAAATTACCTATTTTTAGATAAAATTTTCAAATTCCAGGGGGGGGGGGGTCCGGACCCCCGGTCCCCCCTCTGGATCCGCGCATGAGCTATCAGTCTAAAATCACAACAGACCAAGGGTAGGATTGAGACCTCCAAAAATTGGATCCTTCAATAATTTCTTTGCTGACCATTCCAAGATAGTTCTGCTACGATTTATCCTTATTTTGTATTTCTGCTGTACTAGTCACCAATTTATTTGTTTGTTACTAGCCAGATTGCCACCTTGTTGGGAAAGAGCAGTCATCTTGCTGTATTTAACTATTCTCACATTACGAAAACATGCCCATGCAATATACAAGGATATTTTAAAGTTGTAAAATATGAAAATTTTCATCATAAAAGTTTTGATATTTTTCTTATTTTTGCTCAAAACATTGATTGTGGGTACACGTTAGAACCGTCTCGGCAATGGGGTTCTATCGAGTACCCACAATCTATGTTTTGGAGCAAAAATAAGAACCAGAGGACCAATGGTTGTATCAACGCTCACCTCAGATCTGGAATATGCGACCTTAATTGACCTTGCCATAAAATAGGTCAAGGTCACTCCCAGGATCATGATTTATAAGAGCTCCATTCACTGATGCTTCAGGAAAAGTTTCCAAATCATAGGTCTTCCGTTTCTGAACAATAAGATTTATAAAGGTTTTTGCTATATATAGCCATGGTGGCTATCTTGGTCAAGTGACCTGAATCATTTATATTAACTTTCATTCCCCTTTCCTAACGATGCTCCACATAAAGTTTGGCTTTGACTGGCCAAGTGGTTTCAGAGAAGATGATGTTTGAATATTATGGTCATAAACATGTATATAGCCCTGGGGCAGGGGCAGACACCCCCCTGAGGACATTTTTTTCATAAACATAAATCTTATGTCCATTTGCATACTCCCAGCAAGTTAACCCCAATTTCATTAAAGTTTACTAATTTTCCCCATTCAAATGCATGGGCAACCTATGTTGGTGGTGCCATAAAATAGGTCAATGTCATCGCAAGGTCATAATTTATATATACTTTGTAGAGCTTCTATCCCTGATTCTTTGTGCCAAGTTTCAAAATCATAGACCTTCTGGTTCTGGAGAAAAAGATTTTTAAGGGTTTTTGCTATTTATAGCCACGGCGGCCATCTTGGTCATGTGACCTAAACCATTCTTACAAACTTTCATTCTCCCTTCCTAAGAATGCTCCACATGAAGTTTGGCTTTGATTGGCCAAGGGGTATCAGAGAAGAAGATCTTTGAATATTATGGTAATATACATGTATATTGCCCCGGGGTGAGGGTAGACCTGCCCCTGGGGTACATTTATTTTTAGAATCATAAATATTCAGTCTGGTTGCCCATTTTCATAAAGTTTTTCCCTTCAAATGACAATTTTCTCCATTCAAATTCATGTGCGCCTTATGTTGACCTTGCCATAAGATAGGTCAATGTCATCCCAGGGCCATGATTTATGATGCTCCATGCCAAGTTTCAAAATCATAGGCCTTCTGGTTCTGGAGAAGATAGTTTCAAAATCATAGGCCTTCTGGTTCTGGAGAAGATAGTTTCAAAATCATAGGCCTTCTGGTTCTGGAGAAGATTTTTAAAGGTTTTTGCTATTTATAGCCATTGCGGCCATCTTGGTCATGTGGCCTTGCTTATTTATATAAACTTTCATTCCGCCATCCTAATGATACTACATATAAAATATGGCTTTGATTGGTCGAGCGGTTACTGAGAAAATTAAGTTTTACATTTAATTTGTAAATGACCTTTGGCCAAGGTCAAGAAATGACCTTGAACTTTTATACTCACAACACTTCATTAGCTCAACATGTTCTGTATCTACCAACTTTTAGGTCACAGGCTACAAAACTTCCTGAAAAATTCAATGTTTTCACTATTTTTCATTGAGAAGCCTATGTAACCAAAATTGACCTTGCTGTAAAATAGGTCAAGGTCAACTCAAGGTCATGAATTATAAAAACTATGATGGGCCAGAGTCCCCGATGCTACATACCAAGTTTCGTAAAAATCCGTCCACCTGTTCCACAGAATATTTTTTTATGGTTTTTACCATATATGGGCATGGCAGCCATCTTGGTCATGTGACCTGGACCATTTATATAAACTTTTGTTCCTCCTTCCTAAGGATGCTCCACATGAAGTTTGGCTTTGATTGGCCAAACCGTTTCAGAGGAGAAGATCTTTGAAATTGTGGACAGACGACGGACGGACGTCCGATCATGGCCATCCTATAAGCTCACCTTGTGAGCCTTTGGCTCAGGTGAGCTAACCAGAGGACCAATGGTCCTATAAACACTCATCTGAGTTGACCTTGCCATAAAATAGATCAAGGTCATCCCAGGGTCATGATTTATATGAACTTATATATGTAAAGCTCCATTGCCTGATGCCCTAGCCAAGTTTCAAAATCATAGGCCTTCTGGTACTGGAGAAGATTTTTAGAAGTTTTTGCTCATCTTGGTCTTGTGACCTTGACCTTTTATGTTAATTTTTATTCCCCTTTCCTAACAATGCTCCACATAAAGTTTGGCTTTAATTGGCCGAGCAGTTTCAGAGAAGTAGATGTTTGATTATTATGGTCATATACATGTATATAGCCCCGGGGCAGAGGCAGACAACCCACTGGGGTCAAAATTTTTCTCATAAACATAAATCTTCTGTTCATTTGCAAACTCCAAGCAAGTTTCCCCCCTTTAATTACCGAAGCTGAGCTTATAGGATGGCCATGCTACGTCGTCCATCCGTCGTCGTCGTCCGTTCACATTTTCAAACATCTTCTCTGAAACCGCTTGGTCAATCAAAGCCAAACTTCATGTGGAGCATCCTTAGGAAGGGGGAACGAAAGTTTATATAAATGGTCCAGGTCACATGACCAAAATGGCCGCCATGGCTATAAATAGCAAAAACCTTTAAAAATCTTCTTCTCCAGAACCAGTGGGCCGATTTCCACGAAACTTGGTATGTAGCATTGGGGACTTGGGCCCATTATAGTTTATATAAATCATGACCCTAGGATGACCTTGACCTATTTTACGGCAAGGTCAACTTAGGTTGCTAATGCATTTGATTGGGAAAAAGTGGTAAAATGCTATTTAATGGGTAAAACTTACTGGAAATACTGTAAATTCGGAAATTTTCGCGTGACTTTTATTTCGCGATTTTTCTATTTCCGAATTATTAGCGAGTTCTTGAATTCGCGAGTGAGTGTCCATGTATTCTATAAAGTTTATAGTGACTCTTTATTAGCGAGAACCTTGAATTCGCGAGGCAAGCAATTCGCGAATATTAGCGAAAATTAAGTTCTCGCGAATATTTCCGGATCTACAGTAGACAAATGGACAGAAGATTAATGTTAATGGAAAATGCCCCAGGGCTATATACATGTATATTTCCATAATAATGTAACATCTTCTCCCCTGAAACCGCTTGGCCAATCGAAGCCAAACTTTATATGGAGCATCCTTTGGAAGGGGGAAAGAAAGTTTATATAAATGGTCAAGGTCACATGACCAAGATGGCTGCCATGGCTATAAATAGACAAAAACCTTTAAAAATCTTCTTCTCCAGACCCAGAAGGCCAATGATTTTGAAACTTGTGTGAAGCATCAGTGACTGGAGCTCTACACAGTTTAAATAAATCATGACCCTGGGATGACCTTGACTTTTTTAAGGCAAGGTCAACTTGGGCCGCCCATGCATTTGAATGGGAAAAATTGGAAAATGTCAATTAATGGCAGAAAACTTGCTAGAAATGAGCAATTGGACAGAATATTCATGTTTATGAAAATATTTTGGGGCCCAGAGGGTTGTCTGCCCCTGCCCCAGGGCTATATACATGCAAATGACCATAATATTCAATTATCTTCTTCTCTGAAACCGCTTGGCCAATCAAAGCCAACTTTTATGTGGAGCATTCTTAGGAAGAGTGAATGAAAGTTTGTATAAATGGTCAAGGTCACATGACCAAGATGGTCACCATGGCTATAAATAGCAAAAACCTTTAAAATCTTTTCCTCCAGAACCAGAAGGCCTATGATTTTGCAACTTGGCATGAAGGATCAGGCAATGGAGCTCTACAAAGTTTGTATAAATCATGACCCTGGGATGACCTTGACCTGCTTAACAGCAAGGTCAACTTAGGCCGCCCATGCATTTGAAAGGGAAAAAATAGGAAAATGTCACTTAATGGCAAAAAACTTGCTAGGAATGAGCAAATGGACAGAATACTTATGTTTATGAAAATATTTTGGGGCCCAGATGGTTGTCTGCCCCTGCCCCGGGGCTATGTACATGTGTAAGACCATAATATTCAAACATCTTCTCTGAAACTGCTTGGCCAATCAAAGCCACACTTTATGTGGAGCATTCTTAGGGAGAGCGAATAAAAGTCTGGATAAATGGTCAAGGTCACATGACCAAGATGGCTGCCATGACTATAAATAGCAAAAATCTTTAAAAATCTTCTACTCCAGAACCAGAAGGCCTATGATTTTGAAACTTGGCATGAAGCATCAATGAATGGAGCTCTACAAAGTTTGCATAAATCATGACCCTGGGATGACCTTGACATATTTTACGGCAAGGTCAAATTAGGCCGCCCATGTACTTTAATGGGGGAAAATTGTTAAAATTCATTTGAAGGGCAAAACTGGCAGTAAATTGGCAAACGGACTGAATTTTTATGATTTGAAAAAAAAAAAAAAATATTGACTCTAGGGGTTATTCTGATCCTGCCCTAGGGTTATATACATGTATATTACCATTCTTATCAAACAAGTTTATTAATATATATCTCAGGTCTCATGTGATTGTTTACAGGACCATTGGTCCTCTGGTACTTATTTTTCCCATTCAAATGCATCAGCGACCTAAGTTGACCTTGCCGTAACAGAGGTCAGGGTCATCCCAGGGTCATGATTTACATAAACTTTGTAGAACTGCTTACTCTGATGCTTCAATCAGGGTGGCCACACAATTTTGAAAATCAAATTCCCTGATTTTTCCCTGATATTTCCCTGATCTGGACTCAATTTTCCCTGATAAAATTTACTCATACTGTGACAAGTTTGTGTTTTGTTCGTGTGTATTTTGTCAAAAAGTGTTTTGTTTTACCTATCAAAACCTCCAATTATGTTAAATAATAAAGTGTACCTTCTTGTGTTTACAATATATGTATATATACTGACTGATCAAAATCACTGAGTAGAGACTGATCAGAATCATACAAGAATTAATTTACTTGTGTGGTAATATAAACCAATTGGTTAAACATTTGTATGGCCTTCAACCTCCCCTTATACATGTACATGTATGTCATAGCCATATCTACTCCTCCAAAATTGTTACAAGCATGACTGCATACATGTGATATCTACCTATTTAGGAGGGATCTCCCTATTTTTGAGTAAATCTCCCTATTTGGAATTTCAAAATTTCCCTATATAACTTATACATCTCCCTATTTCAAATTTCTGATCTCCCTATTTGAAATCAAGACTTTCCTTCTTTGTTTAATCATTCTCCCTATAGGATCAGAATCATACAAGAATTAATTTACTTGTGTGGTAAATATAGTTTCGAAAAGTAAATCTCCCTATTTGGCTTCTCAGATGTATCACATGTATGTGACTGCCATTATTTTTTTTGTACATAGTAAACAAACGTAAAACTGAGATAGTACATAGTACTGTCTAAAGCACTGTCATTTTGAAGTTGGCAACACATGCCGGGACTCAGCTGAGAGATAATTTACAAGAGGTTATAAAATCTCTTCCTCCTCAGTTTTAGTTCAGAATTCAGACAGGCATAGAGAAAGAGGAAAGCAAAACTGTTTGGCTAAAAAAAATTTCACTAGGCTAATTTTTCACTCTATTTCAAGAGTGAAAAATTACCCTAGTGCTTATCATCTATTCCCTCTGGAATATTTATTTGAGAATATCTAAAAATATTCATCAATATTCAATAAGTTTCTCCCTCTCTAGAACTCTTAAGCTGAGCCTTGAGATTATAAACAAGAAACTAATTAGAAAAGAAAACAAGGTGACCATGGGACTTCTGACAGTACAATATGTCCCCTTGCACATTAAATCACTTGGGTAAAAATGATCTATCACACAATTCTTATCAATATACATGTACTACTTAGAGCTTTTAAAAATAAAGCTACAAACATTCAAACACTACTTAAACTTTATGGAATTATACTGAATTTATCATCAAATAACAGTGTCAGCAATTTAGCATCAATTCTAAAATTCATTAGCAAAATCTATGAAGGCAATTTGTAATGTTACATTAGTGAGGAGTGTCTTTGGTAACCGAACAGACATATTCTTGCACACCAGACAGAAATTGCCACACTTTTTGCCTGGGTGATAAAATTGCATCTCACCCAGGTGTTCTCACCCAGGCTAAGTGCGCCAAAAAAATTACGCAAAACCTTGAAATAAACCAGATTTGGGGGGTTGTTGTGCAAGAAAAAGAATCTAATATGGTGTTCTTTTCTAGATGGAAGTTTCCAACCCTCGGGATGACCGTGCTGAGCGGAACCTCGGCAGAGCCTCGGTTCCGCTCAGCACGGTCATCCCTTGGGTTGGAAACTTCCATCTAGAACAGAACCCCATATAAGATTCTTATAATATCACTATTTGGTGGTGGTGTTACCATTTGTATATGCCATTTTATGGCATGCACGCTTAGTCTTCTGGTATAGCTCTGGGGCAACGGTGGCTCATTTCCATTTAGGTTTCTAACTGTAACTTTTGACCATTCTTAGTATTATGTGATTTGTGTTGCATATAATATATGCATTTTAGCAGAATTGACAAACTGAATAACTTGATAAATAAATAAAGTTGATTTTTGCTTTTTTTTTGTTTCCAAATAGTACATGTAATTGTGTTTTTGAAAATCAAAATATAGATATTTCTCATAAAAAAATAATGATATTTACAAACCTGCGCCTCTGGAATTTTAAACATGCCCATAAAAAGTTTGAATTCGAAGTTAAAAAAGAAGAATTCTTATTAACTTCCCATATACCCCTTAATTACACTGTATATTATACAACTATCAAATTGAGACTTTCACTTATAAATGCTAAATTAGATAGAAACCACCAGAAACCATGATGACTGCTTGACAAGTTTCATATTATCAACGCAGGATTTTCAAAATTCCCTGATTTTTCCCTGATTTTCATAAAAATTTCAAATTCCCTGATTTTTCCCTGCAGGGAATTTTTTTTCATCATTTTCCCTGTTTTCCAGAGTCCGTGGCCACCCTGTTCATGCTAAGTTTCAAAATCATAGGCCTTCTGGTTCTGGAGAAGGTTTTTAAAAGTTTTTGCTATTTATAGCCATGGCGGCCATCTTGGTCATGTGACCTGGACCATTTATATAAACTTTTGTTCCCACGTCCTATGGATGCTCCACATGAAGTTTGGCTTTGGCTGGCCAAGCAGTTTCAGAGAAGATGTTTGAATATTACACTGATATACATGTACATGTATTTAGCGCCAGGGCACGGGCAAACAACCCCCTGGGGCCATTTTTTTTCATAAACATAAATATTCTACCCTTTTGCTCATTCCCAGCAAGATTTCTGCAAGAAGATGACATTTTTTCATTTTTCTCCATTCAAACGCATTGGCGACCTAAGTTGACCTTGCCGTAAAATAGGTCAAGGTCATCCCAGGGTCATGATTCATATAAACTTTGTAGAGTTCCTTTCACTGATGCTTCATGCCAAGTTTCAAATTCATAAGCCTTCTGGTTCTGGAGAAGATTTTTATAGGTTTTTGCTATTTATAGCCATGGTGGCCATCTTGGTCATGTGATCTGGACCATTTATATAAGCTTTTGTTCCCCCTTCCTAAGGATGCTCCACATGAAGTTTGGCTTTGATTGGCCCAGGGGTTTCAGAGAAGATCTTTGAAATTGTGGATGGACGGACAGATGCCGGATCATGGCCATCCTATAAGCTCACCTCAGGTGAGCTAACCAGAGGACCAATGGTCCTGTAAACGCTCACCTGAGATCTGCTGCATATACCAATAAATATGTTTGAATACATGTATTATGGTTTTAACCCCAGTGCAGGGGCAGATGAAGCCCTTGGGCCATTTTCTTTTTTCAGAATATTCAATATTCTGTCCATTTGCCAATGTCCTGCTGACTTTTCCCTTCAAATGACATTTTAACAGTTTTTCCTATTCAAATGCATGGGCAACCCATGTTGACCTTGCCATAAACTTAGTCAAGGTCATCACAGGGTCATGATTTATATATACATTGGAGTACTTTAGCCATCGATGCATCACGCCAAGTTTCCTTGAAATCAGTCTATTTGTTTCAGAGAAGATTTTTGAAGGGTTTTTACCATATATGGGCATGGTGGCCATCTTGGTCATGTGACCTAAATTATTAATATACACATTGGTTCTACCATCCTATGGATGCTTCACATAAAATTTGGCTTTAATGGCCCAGCGGTTTTAGAGGAGAAGATGTTTGAATATTATGGTTATATACATGTATATTGCCCCGGGGTAGGGCCATATAAGCCCTTGGGTCCAACTTTTTTTCAGAATCATTAATATTCAGTCCTACTACCCATGTACTGCAAGATTTTCAGCTCAAATGACTTTTCAAAAGTTTTCGCCATTCAAATGCATAAGTGACCTATGTTAACCTTGTCGTAAAATAGATCAAGGTCATCACAGGGTCATGATTTATAAATACATTGTAGCACTTTAGCCATCGATGCTTCATGCCAAGTTTCTTTGAAATCGGTCCACCAGTTCTGGAGAAGAAGATTTTTAAGGGTTTTTAACGTATATGGGCATGGTGGCCATCTTGGTCATGTGACCTAGATTATTTATATATACATTGATTCCCCCATTTTATAGATGCTTCACATAAAATTTGGCTTTGTTTGGCCAAGCGGTTTCAGAGGAGAAGATGTTTGAATATTATGGTAATATACATATATAATGCCCCGGGGTGGGGGCAGATGAGCCCCTTGGGTCCATTTTTTTCAGAATCATTAATATTCAGTCCTACTGCCCCTTTCCTGCAAGATTTTCACTTTAAATGACTTTTTAAAAGCTTTCTCCATTCAAATGCATTGGCAAACTATGTTGACCTTGCAGTAAAAAAAGTCAAGGTCATCACAGGGTCAAGATTTATATATACATTGTAGTAAATGAGCCATCAATACTTCATGCCAAGTTTCATTGAAATCGGTCCACCAGTTCCAGAGAAGAAGATTTTTGAAAGGTTTTTACCATATATGGGCATGTCGGCCATCTTGGTCATGTGACCTGGATTATTTATATACACATTGGTTACCCCTTCCTATTGATGCTTCACATAAAATTTGGCTTTGATTGGCCGAGCGGTTTCAGAGGAGAAGATGTTTGAATATCATGGTAATGTACATGTATATTGCCCCGGGGTGGGGGGCATATGAGCCCCTGGGGTCCAATTTTTTTTCAGAATAATTAATATTCAGTCCTACTGCCCATTTCCGCATTAAAATGCATTGGCGACCTATGTTGACCTTGCCCAGGGGTGTGAACAGCAAATTACGAAAAACATTGAAAATGCCTTGCATCCCCTCCTACCCTGAATAAAAATACCAAATTTCAATTGCTTGCATTAAGATCAGAACTTTTTGTTTTTCCTAGAAAGCATTAAAAACACTGAAATCAGAGGATCCGCTGAACATTCACACCCCTGCTTGCCGTAAAATAGGTCAAGGTCATCACAGGGTCATGATTTATATATACATTGTAGTGCTTGAGCCATCGATGCTTCATGCCAAGTTTCGTTGAAATCAGTCCACCGGTTTTGGAGATTTTTGAAGGGTTTTTACCATATATGGGCATGGCGGCCATCTTGGTCATGTGACCTGGATTACATATATACACATTCGTTCCCCCTTCCTATACACGCTTTATATAAAATTTGGCTTTGATTGGCCAAGCGGTTTCAGAAGAGAAGATCTTTGAAATTGTGGATGGACGACGGACGCCGGATCATGGCCATCCTATAAGCTCACCTTGTGAGTCTAACGGCTCAGGTGAGCTAAAAATAGGTATACCCCAGTTTTTCTATATAAAAGTGGGGTTTAAGGGGGTATACTTTTCACGTGCATGTTTTTCCTGATGCAGATGTTAGTGGTGACTACAAAACTACACTGCATGGCACTTCTAATGCAACACATTTTCCATCATAACTCAAAAATTAATACACCATATTTTACGAAATTTTCAGCAGATATCAATCAGTTAAGTTTGCTTGATTTATACTTAAACGCAAAAGTTTCGCAACGATTTTCAAACCATTTTATTTTCATAAACATAGCATTCTTGAATCATTATTTCATACAAAATGAAAGTTCAATGTCAAATCATTAGATTTAAGCGAAACATTCTTCAGGTGATTGATTCAACGTTAATCAATTCACGTTCAAAGTGTACAACCCCATTTGTCAAAGTCATAAAAATTTCAATATTGCATATGCCCTCCCATTGAGCGAATCACTGCTGTACACCTTTGTCGCATCGACCCTATAAGATGTCTGATTAAGTCCATTGGTAAAGCATTCCATTCACGCCGAATAGCAGCCTGCAGCCCCACAACATTGCCAATGTTTAATGCATGCACTTTCCACTTTAAAACGTCCCATAAGTGTTCAATTGGATTGAGATCTGGCGAATACGCCCGCCATGGGAGGACAGGAATATTGTTTGCCCGAAGAAATTGTGGAGTGTTACGAGCTGTATGGGCTTGGGCATTGTCTTGTTGTAGGACCATACCAGGATTTGCCCTAAAATATGCCACAAAAACAGGGTGGAGAATTTCGTCCACGTAACGTCGTGATGTAAGTCCTTGTTGACGTTGCTACCCGTTGCGCCCAGCAGCAACGCCACGGCCAAGAAAGTTTATAAAGACGATATCCGTCTTCCTGTGGTGACTTATGCCGCCCAAACCATAGCTGACGCCGTCCCAAATCGATCCACCTTCTTAACACGATTCAGCAAATTGTTCCTTATTACGGCGGAAAACGAGTTGATGTCGGTCGTTGACGTCAATCATTATCTTTGTTTCATCAGTAAACAAGGTGTTAACTCCATTGTCTCGCCGCGAGCCTCCAATGTTGATTACACCAATTTAGATGTCTACGTTTGTGTGCATTAGTTAGTGGAGCACCCACATATGGTTGATGGCAAAGTATTCCAAATCCACCTAAACGCCTCATAACGGTATCCCTGCTAACGGTCGGTCTGTTTCCCCCATGAATCTCCGAGGTTGGTGTTGCCGTCTTGAAACGGTTTAAGTGCATAAACGCATTGCACAATCCTGGCATAAAGTGGTCACACGTGGACGTCCGGCCCGTGGATGATCATTTACCGTGTTGGTTTGGCGAACCTTTTCAGTAAGACGGCTTATAGTTGATCTATGAACACCAAATTGCCTCGCTACGACAGTTTTATCCACTCGGGCATCCAACATGCCCATTGCACGTGCACGCTGTTCATTTGAAAGTCTCATAACGTCACACAAAATTCAAATTTATCCAAACTTTTGAAGTATATATCGTTGATCGACTTACTGCATAAATAAACATGTAGCTTTTGTGCACGTGCAAAATGTGATTTTTAACCTAGGTGTACTACAGACAGTATGCCGCGGTATACCCATGAATTTTTTACACTGTGTATTACCCAAAAGTTATAAAATATTAAGTTTATCTAACAAGACTCAAAAATGAAAAGTCACAAAAAACGCCACGCCACTGTTTAATAGTACAGTTACGTGCCAAATTAATGTCCACAACGTCAGAATCTCCATAGACTTCAATGTATTTTCACGTTTACAAGAAAAATTATCCTGCCTCTCCTGGTCAACCGATTGACAAAATCGTGTCATTTGAAAGGTAAATAAATCAAGCAATAAACAAGATACTTTCATTCTGTTCTATAAATGCGTTTCACGGCTGCAAATATTAACAGAGAATGTGAGATTATTTTTACAGTTTTTGGACAACGTCACCATTGACGTCAATGGGAAATTAATTTGGCACGTCACTGTATCACTCGTGTCATGAGAAAGTATCATAACATGCTCATATTCCGTCCCATATCCCTTACCCAACGAGCCTGATAGCAATTTTTCATGTGCGAAACAGTAAAAGAATTCAGTTGCACGTGTTTTGTTCAAGAAATAATGTTATACATCTCTTTGGTGAGTTAAACAGACATGTGCGGAAATGCTGTCTGTGTTAGTCAAAAAAATCTGCAGCAAATGAAGCAGGTGCTTGTGGAGAAACATCCAACAAAGATTCTTTATGAATTATGTTTTGCCCATGAGATGGAGGTACCTCTGTGTCATTCAGAAACATGGCGGACACACAGGATATCTAATTGTGATAAACTCAGCAGCTGTAACTTGCATTTATGTTATTGGTTCGCGCGGCTGTATTGTGACTTTTTGTTTGTTGAAAATTTTATGAAAACTGGATTATAAATTTTTGAGTAATGGTCAAAGAGGTGCATGTTGCATTAGTAGTGCCATAAAGTGTATCCCATATGAAATTTTGGGGTGGATTCCGCCTGAAAATGTGGCCGAAATCTAGGGCAGGGTCAGAATAACCCCTGGAGCCAATGTCTTTTTCAAATCATAAAAATTCAGTCCATTTGCCAAATGACTGCAAGTTTTGCCCTTCAAATGACATTTTAACAATTTTCCCCATTCAAATGTATAGGCAACCTAAGTTGAAATTGCCCTAAAATATGTCAAGGTCATCCCAGGGTCATGATTTATATAAATTTTGTAGACCTCCATTCCTTGATGCTTCATGCCAAGTTTCAAAATCATAGGCCTTCTGGTTCTGAAGAAGAAGATTTTTAAAGGTTTTTGTTATTTATAGCCATGGTGGCCATCTTGGTCATGTGACCTTGACTATTTATGTATACTTTCATTCTCCATTCCTAATTTTGCTCCAAATAAAGTTTGGCTTTGATTGGCCAAGCTGTTTCCAGAAAAAAGATGTTTGAATATTTTGGTCATATACATGTATATAGTCCTAGGGCAGGGGCAGACAACATTCAGGGACAAAAATATTTTCATATTTTCATTCCTAGCAAGCTTTCTGACATAAAATGACATTTTCCTATCTTTACCCATTCAAATGCATGGGCAACCTAAGTTGACCTTGCCGTAAAATAGGTCAAGGTCATCCCAGGATCATGATTTATATAAACTTTGTAGAGCTCCATTCCAAGATGCTTCATGCCAAGTTTCAAAATCATAGGCCTTCTGGTTCTGAAGAAGAAGATTTTTAAATGTTTTTGCTATTTATAGCCATAGCACCCATCTTGGTCATGTGACCATGACCGTTTATACAAACTTTCATTGCCCCTTCCTAACGATGCTCCATATAAAGTTTGGCTTTGATTGGCCGGGCGGTTTCAGAGGAGAAGTTTGAACATTATGGTCATATACACATATATGGCCCCAGGGCAGGGGCAGGCAACCCCCAGGGAACAAAATTTTCTCATGAACATAAATATTCTGTCCATTTGCCCATTTCCTGCAAGTTTTGCCCTTCAAATCATATTTTAACAATTTTTCCCATTCAAATGCATGGGCGACCTATGTTGACCTTGCCGTAAAATAGGTCAAGGTCATCCTAAGGTCATGATTTATACAAACTTTGTAGAGCTTGATTGCCTGATGCTTCATGCCAAGTTTCAAAATCATAGGTCTTCTGGTTCTGGAGAAGATTTTTAAAGGTTTTTGCTATTTATAGCCATGGCAGCCATCTTGGTCATGTGACCTGGACTATTTATACAAAATTTCGTTCCCCCTTCCTAAGGATGCTCCACATGAAGTTTGGCTTTGATTGGCCAAGCGGTTTCAGAGGAGAAGATGTTTGACCAGAGGACCAATGGTCCTGTAAACGCTCACCCGAGATCTGCTGCATATACCAATAAACATGTTTGAATACTATGGTATTTAACCCCAGTGCAGGGGCAGATGAAGCCCTTGGGAGATTTTCTTTTTTCAGAATAATCAATATTCTGACCATTTGCCAATTTTCTTCTTGCTTTTCCCTTCAAATGACATTTTAACAGTTTTCCCCCATTCAAATGCATGGGCAACCAATGCTGACCTTGCCATAAACTGGGTCAAGGTCATCACAGGGTCATGATATACAAATTGTAGTACTTTAGCCATCAATGCTTCACGCAAAGTTTCATTGAAATCAGTCTATTGGTTTCAGAGAAGATTTTTGAAGGGTTTTACCATATATGGGCATGGCGGCCATCTTGGTCATCTGACCTAGATTATACATTTGTTCCCCCATTATATAGATGCTTCACATAAAATTTGGCTTTAATTGGCCAAGCGGTTTCAGAGGAGAAGATGTTTGAATATTATGTTAATATACATGTATAATGCCCCGGGGTGGGGGCAGATGAGCCCCTGGGGTCCAATTTTTTTCAGAATCATTAATATTCAGTCCTACTGCTCATTTCCTGCAAGACTTTCACTTTAAATGACATTTTAAAAGTTTTCCCCATTCAAATGCATTGGCGACCTATGTTGACCTTGTCGTAAAATATGTCAAGGTCACCACAGGGTCATGATTTATATATATACATTATAGTACTTAAGTCATCGATGCTTCACGCCAAGGTTCTTTGAAATCAGTCAACTGGTTCCGGAGAAGAAGATTTTGAAGGGTTTTTACCATATATGGGTATTGTAGCCACCCTGACCAGCAGACCCTATTATTCCACTCACAAATACTTTAAATCAATGTTTGTTTACATTTTGCTTCATGTACACGAACTGTCATTTTACAAGGTCGCCGCGAGAGGGCGCTCGATATCCACCAATCTATTTTTTATGCCTTTTACCCTTAAAATAACCGAATATTCTCCGACCGGCATTTTATTCAAGAGATGCACTCATCTAGCATCCGATCTAGGCCTTTGCATAACCTTATGGCCAATATTAGGACCGATTTTCATCCTTAAATGTCCGATTGGAAAGCGGGTCAACTTTGGTAAAACCCCCTATTCACCTGCATTATTCCGATATGTCGATCGATCATCCAGGATCTTTGGCCATAATCGAAGTATTCCTGTGTGCTCCTTCGACTGCTATATGTAACTCGGTTTCTAAAGTCATATTTAATCCATAAGACCTGATTTTGTTGTCACAAATTGAATATTGGCTCCATTGAAACTTCCAAGATGGCGTCATCGTCTTCTCCGTTTCCATTGGCTCATCCGGATACCTCGGACTTTTCCATTCAAATGCATTAGCTTTAAGGATGTTCGCTGCTAACATTTGGCATTTCGGAACTTCCGGTTTTTCTTTTCTTGAATATCTCGTAAACGGTTGCAGATATTTTCCTAATATTTTATATTTGAATACATATTGATAATATGCATTGAATGAGCCATAAAAATTGTCAATCTAAGAAACTTCATTTTTTCACACCATTTTCTGCAATTTTTCAGAAAATTTTAGGTGTCAGTAAAATTTAGGGGGTAGGGTAGATTAAATTTGAATATTACACGTCTTAAAATTAATTGCACTAGTTCTATGTTTATTTTAGCAGCAGCATATGTGTACATGGTCTTCTAAGTCATTCTTTGTGTCTTTGGTGTGCTGGTTTTAAAATTTAAGGTGGTTTTATGAAATGGGCTTTTAGAAACAAAACAGCCGAAAAAAGGCTGAAAATGGCGATTTTCAAGTTGTTGGTTCTCTCTTATATGCTCACTACCCTATATATTTCTTTCTTTTATTCGAACAATATTACCAAGTTCTATGTTGTGTGAAAATACAAGAAAAAGTTTGAATCAACAAATATGGGTTTGGTACATTTCAAAATATTGATTTTTTCCGACTTTTCAAGTATGGGGGTAGGGTTGGAAAAGGAATCGTAAACTTTTGTCATGCACTCCAAGTTGCAAGTTTTTCTATGATTTTGGTCCAAAATTGTCTGCGCTACGTAAATATTATGACTTTTGAAAGCATTCTAGGTGTAGTTTTGTTCAAGGCAGGTATGTTTCAAAGAATTAAAAATAAAATTAATTTTACCAAATTTAAAATATGGCGCTCAGAGGTCTCATTCAGTGGCCTACAGCTTGAAAAAATGCACACTACCCTATATTTATTTTGTTTTCAAATGTCTTGTGTTGTATTTTGGAATCAAAAAAGAGTGGTTAGAAAAAAAGTTTGAATACTTTTTCATTGGCAGCGAACATCCTTAAGTCACATGATCGCCAAGGTCGTGAGGTTGTCGTTCGATGACGTCACAAAGTCACGTGGATTTTTGACTATATAAGCGGGGTGTTCCGCAGTCAGTCGGGACATTGTGTTTTTACACGCCTCCCGTACAGATTTCAATAGAAAACAGTCATGTGACTGTTACAATCAAAAACAGTCATAGGACTGTTTTAGCAAACCAATCCTGAACATTCAGAGAGAGCAATCTTGACTGCTTTATTAGACTGTTCTGGACTGTTTTAAGCTAGGCAGAGAAGTCATGACTGTTTTAAGGTCTGATACTCTCTGTGACTGCTTAAGCAGTCAGGACTGGTTTTACAGAATAGAACAGAACAGAATAGAGATAGTTCTAAGAGTACCAATGCACTTTATGACTGTTTTTCTCAGAAACTGTTCTTGCAAGCTTCTGGACTGTTTTGGCAGCTCTGAATGACCAGGACTGTTTTTAGCCATCTTACTCTTTTGCAGGCCTCACTCTTCTGAGTAGAAAGTATTCTTATATTTATCAAATTAATTAATACAGTCAAAAGATCCACACTCACCTTGTCTAGATCTTCCTTAAGATGTCTGGTAAACGCATAGAGAAGCCCTTTGGAGACGAGGTTATTATGTTTTTGTTGTAAATACAGTTCCCCACCCATTCATTCTTGCACTCTTGAACATTTTCTCTCCAATCAGAACAGTCATGAATTTTTACTCACCTTACCTAGGTGGATATCTAGTTCTCTCTCTCTGCGCTTAGATTCATGGAATTTATTTTATAATACTAATTTTGAAAGATAGAATTCTAATTATCTTACCATTCTTGATTATTTGTCTTCTATAAATTATAAAGTATGTTGGGTAAACTCTAGAAACAAGAAATATTAGTTCCTTCTCATTCCTAACCCTCTAGTCATTTCCATCATACACAAAGCGGATCCACATTGTGGCTCCCCTGGAAACCAGACTGCCTTATATCATACAATCCTGACAGACTGTAGAACCAGTAAGCCATACTGGTTAGGCATTAGATGAAGTGGTTGTGAATTAGATCACCTGGTCAAGCATTAGAGTGTCTCATATTTTATTTTCCAGTGAAGATACAAACCAGACTATATTTGCGAGCTACAATTTGGTGTCACAGATTGGGATAAAATATAACAGCTTCTTGATCTGCTTTCCTGTACTACAAGAATTGCAAGGATAGAAATAAATGAACACAGAAAAGAATGAACACAGATATATATGTATTTTATTTTAACAGAACTGGTTTATTTTAAATTCACATCATCATAACAGATGCAGTAAAATATTATATTCATGTAATATCAACACTACAGAGAGTCATTCACTTTGTCGATGATATCTGTATTACCCCATACTAGTCCATAAATTGTTGTTCATCCTTCTTGACACCTGAAAGTAGAAAACAGAAGTTTTCTTTAAACCTTTGTGTATGGTAGTTGTGACTAGAGCTCAAAAGAAATTATTATTGACAATGGCTGAAAACATGGCCGATCAAGACCCTCAACTTCCAAATCCAGAGATACTGGATGACAGTAGCGATAATGAGTCAGTCCGCTCAAATGAAGCAGATAACACACAAGACCTATCTCGACTGGAAAACCAGTTAAAAAATGAAATGGGTGCAATTGCCGCTCAAGTGAAAGAAACAGTTTTAGGCTTAAATCAGCAAATGGAAACAAAATTTTCCGAACTTGACAAACAGATACACAACTTAGAAATACACTTACAAGACCAAAATAACAATCAATTAATAGGTCAACACTCCAGAAATAGTACCAGTATACACACCAGTCTTAATGACCATTTGAACACACCCAATTTGCCTTGTACTGTATCCTCTAACAGCACCGAAAGTTCGGCTAGTCATGCTCCTGCTGATCCTGAATTACGTAGCTCAAATTCAAACAATGGTATTCCCACCCACCAACAGTCAAGGGCAGATAATTTCATAAAGCTTAAACCACAGAATTTTTCTGGTACTGATGACGATTTTGAAGACTTTTTGACACAGTTTGAGATTACTTCAGAAATCAATGGCTGGGACTACAAATCAAAGTCACTATACTTAGCAAATTGCTTGACTGGAGTTGCAAGAGCATTACTAAATGAACTGACTGCTGAACAGCGCCGTGATTATCAAAGCCTTGTACAGAAACTAACAGAGCGATATGGCTCTGAGAACAGAGCTGAGGTTTTTCGTTCACAATTAAAATCTAGGGTGAAAGGTAAAGGGGAGACAACAGCACAACTCGCACAAGCAATCCGAAAACTTACTAGGCAAGCCTATCCTCGAGTTTCGTTAGATGTGGTCGAAGCCTTGGCCGTTGATCATTTTGTAGATGCGCTCCCAGAAGCCCAAATTAGACTTAGATTGCGCGAAGTAGGTCCTTCTACCCTAGCTGAAGCAGAAAAGATAGCGGTCAGAATGGAGGCAAATATTACTGCAGATAAACAAAGAACCAGATTTGTCGGAAAAGTTGAGCAAACTGAGCAATGTAAGGGATCACAAAATACAGAAAAACAAATGGAAAATATAAGCAAACGAATTGACATGCTTTCAAGAACTGTACAAAACCTTACACAACCACAGCGTCCTCGTATGCCCATGAATAATCGTAATTTTCCCCCTCGAAATCAGTACAATTTCCCCCGACCAAACCGACCTGATAATCAAAACAGGCCCTTTCAAAGAAATTTACAGTCCAGGGGAGATAATCCAAATTTCAACCAGCCAAATAATGGTCATGTACAAGCTCAAAGAAATCAAATAAGACCACAGGAAAACTTTCGACAGCCAGCTCAGGGGTCCGCAGCCAGGCTGAATTAGAGCAAGGACCCGAAATCATAACTATGCGTAATAACTGGTGCATAGAGGAGGGTTACTTTGTTTGTGTCACAATCAACAATTTACCTGTTACTTTCTTGATCGATACCGGTTCCAATGCAACCATATTAGGCAAAAGGTTTCTCGAAAGGCTTCCTTCAGACTTGGGCTTATCTGTAAGACCTACAAAGACAAAAATGTTGACTGTTACAGGGGAGGTAACTCCTTTTCAAGGAAAAACAGAACTTGAACTTGGTATCGGCAAACAGAAATTCAAACATACTGTTCTTATAGCTGATATTGAAAATGATGGTATCTTGGGGATGGATTTTCTCAATTCTCATCAATGTGATCTGGTGTTAACTAAGCAAACCATGAAAATAAATGGGGAAGAAATACTATGTTTCGCAAACAGCAGAAATGTACAGCCTCAATGTTGCCGGGTAGCACTTATGGAACCCATAGAAATCCCTCCCGAGTCTGAAACTATAGTACAGGGTTATACGAAAGGTACCATAGATAAAAGTGGCACTGGTTTGATAGAGACTGACACAAATTTCTCACATTCAAAAGGTTTGTTAGTCGCCAAAGCCTTGGTTTGTCCCAGAACTGGTACAGTCCCAGTACGCATTGTGAATCCAAACAAACAAAGCTGCAAATTATACAAGAACACGATAGTTGCTACATATGAGCCTATAGAACCAGAGCTACTTGTATCTGTGAATGCCACTCAATGCAAAGATTCTTCTGTCAATACTTGTCCAGAAACAGAGCTCCCTGAACATTTACAAGAACTATATTCTAAAAGCTCAAAATTACTCAATTCTGAAGAACAGATTCGTTTGAAAAATTTGCTTATTGAACATCAGAAACAGTTCTCGAAAGATTCTCATGACTTAGGGCGATGTACATTGCTTGAACACCACATAAACATTGTGCCTGGGACCAGGCCAATCAAACAACATCCTTATCGGTTGCCCCTAGCAAAACGTAGAGATGCTGAAGCTGAGATTGCAGCTATGGCTGAAAGAGATCTAATAGAACCGTCAACCAGTCCTTGGTCCTCTCCCGCAATCATAGTTCCCAAAAAGAATGGCGGCATCAGATTTTGCATTGACTATCGTCGTCTAAACAAGGTGACAATTCCTGATAGCATGCCTTTACCAAGATGTGATGACTCATTAGATGCATTGGGGGGATCAAAGTGGTTTTCCACACTCGATTTACGGCTAGGATTTTTCCAGGTGGGTCTTGATGAGGAAAGCCGTCCCCTCACTGCATTTTGCATTCCGGGAAGCGGGCTATGGCAGTTCAAAGTTGTTCCATTTGGAAGTATGACAAGCCCAGCTTGTTTTGAGAGAGTTATGGAAAGATTGTTTACGGGCTTGACTTTTGTTTCTCTCTTGATATATCTAGATGACATAATTGTCTTCGGCAAGACTTTTGATGTACACTTGAAAAACTTGGAGGAAGTCTTCAGACGTCTTGCCGGAGCAAATATGAAACTTAACCCGGAAAAATGCTTGCTTTTCCAAGAAACCGTTTCCTTCCTCGGACATCAGGTTTCAGAGTCTGGTGTATCCGTTGATCCAGAAAAGACAAAAGTAGTACAAAATTGGCCTGTACCAAGAAATGTATCTGAACTTAGATCCTTTATAGGACTCTGTAGTTACATGAGGAAATTTATAAATGGTTTCAGTGCAATCTGTAAACCACTACATGTACTCACACAGAAAGATCAGAAGTTCCTATGGAACGATGAATGTCAAGATGCATTCGAAAAACTGAAAGTAGCTTTAACTACAGCTCCTGTTCTAGGATTCCCAAGAGAATTTGGTGGTATCTTTATCTGCGATGCAGATGCCAGTAAGGATGCCCTGGGATCTGTTTTATGCCAGGAACAGGATGGACAAGAGAGAGTGATAGCCTATTACAGTAAGTGTTTCAACAAAGCGGAACGGCGGTACTGCACTACACGCCGCGAATTGTTGTCAGTTGCTTGCTCAATCAAACATTTTCATTCGTACTTATATGGCAGACATTTCAAAGTACGTAGTGATCATGGAAGCCTTCGGTGGCTCATGAATTTCAAGATATGCGAAGGCGCATTGGCTAGAATATTGGAAACACTAGCCATTTATGACTTTGAGATTGAATTTAGACCAGGAAGTCGACACTTAGATGCCGACAGTATCAGTAGACGACCCTGTGTAGATCAAGAGTGTGCACACTGTGAGAGGTTTGAAAAGAGATATAGTGAAGAAACAAATCCTAGATTGGCCACTAGGAATATAGGGTTACTGAGTGAGGAGAGTGTAAAACAGGGGGAAAGCCAGTTGAGAGAAGAAAGAATGAGTAATACTGATCAAAAGCTGGAGAGCAATTGCACTCCAGGTGACAGTTCGTGTGAAGTAAGCATGTGTCTGGAGCAGGGCCCGCTTCAAACACAATGCTTCGAGAAAGAAACTGAAAGTTTATCCACTGGGGGGATCAGACTGAACACTTCTCCTACACCAGGAGGTCCAAAGATAGTTACAGAATGGTCACTCCCACAAACAGAGACAGACCAGTCTCAAGGGACGATCGAAAAATGTGAAGAGAGTCACGGCTGCGACTCCATACGGGTCAGTGAAGAAACCCGGGAGAAGCAATTAGAGCCGCGACCTAGTGTGGAAACCCAACTTTCCTGTAATAGCAGGGTATGTAAAACAACCCTTGGGGGATCTTTGGGTGTGGACGAAAGTCAGGACCCCTTTAAACTGCACTGTGCCGAAGAAACGGACAGTGACAGTTCATACTATGATTGTGAAGAAGAGATAGAGAGTTTTAGTGAAGAAGGGTGTCAGGAAAATCAACCAAAGTCAGCTTATGTGAGAAACACAGAGGCGGTAAACATTGACTGTTTAACGCCACAGAATATCAAGTATGAGCAAGATAGGCAACCCGAGATTCAAATGATTAAAGAGTGGAAACGTGACGGTAAAAGACCTGATTGGTCTCAAGTAGCACAGTACACTCCAGAGTTGAAGGCCTATTGGTCAGCTTGGGAGTCATTGATATTAATGGATGAGATATTATACAAGCAAAAACCCATTAATATCGGCCCTCAAAATAAGCCAAGAATAGTTCTTCCAAGTGTACTACGAAAGAAATGTTTCACATTGTTACATGATACAGTCACTTCTGCACATCTAGGTTCTCAAAAGACACTAGATAAAGTGAAGCAAAGATTCTATTGGTATGGTTGCAGAAAAGATGTAGAATATTGGTGCAAGACTTGCGATGTCTGTGCTTCCAGAAAACCACCCTATCGCAAAGCCAAAGCACCAATGAAACAGTACCATGTAGGCTATCCACTAGAGCGATGTGCCTTAGATATCTTAGGCCCTTTACCAGCCTCGAACAATGCAAGATATTTACTCTTGGTATCCTGCTATTTCACAAAGTTTTTAATGGTAATCCCGTTAGAGAAAACAGATGCTCAAACCGTAGCAACAAAACTTATCGAAAGGTTCATATCCGTCTTCGGAGTTCCAGCAACCCTACACAGTGACCAAGGGTCAAATTTTGAGAGTAACGTGTTCCAAGAAGTATGCAAACTATTAGGTATTGAGAAAACACGTACAACCCCAGGTCGACCCCAATCTGACGGAATGATAGAACGCGCATGTCGAAGTGTGCAAGCAATGTTGTCTGCCTATGTCAGTGAGAATCAAAAAGATTGGTCCTTATATATACCGATGTTAGTCTTGGCCTACAATTCTGCTGTTCACGACTCGACACGTTGTACCCCCGCGTCACTCATGTTAGGTCGTCAACTTCGATTACCCATAGATCTAGCTCTAGGCATACCTGAAACGACACAAAGCACATGTGAATCCGAATACGCATACGAGTTAGAAAAACAAATGTTACTCATGCATGAAATAGCACGCAAGAACATAAGAATCTGCAGCGACGGTATGAAAAGGTATTATGACAGAAATACAAATTTCATAGAGCACAATGTAGGCGATGCTGTGTGGTACTCATACGTAGAGAAACGAGCGGGAATTAGTCCCAAATTAGCCAGAAAATGGAAAGGTCCCTATACAGTTACAAAGAAGTTTGGTGATGTTCTATATCAGATACAACTCAATCCTCGCGGAAAACCGAAACTTGTCCACTATGACAAACTGAAACCATATCACGGGGATAATAAACCTTCATGGTTCCACGTGCCATCAGAGTAAATCAAAATAACGGCCGTAACAAATCCTTAAAATAAGGTGAGCACAGAGAGAGAACTAGAATAATAAAACAGAGTTTTCATTTTTAACTTAATTATTAAAGAGACCCTGTTGTTCTGTTTGGTGTTAATTTGTTTACAGAGTTATTGTTCTTACAGCTTATACAAATCACCTTTCTTTCATTACTGAGAGTGTTACCTTTGTTGGAGGAACCGATTCACATTTTGCCTGAAAAAGAAATACACAGAAATTTAGTTGGGACTCATATTTTGAGGTCCGAAAGAATGTACTCCAGATCTACTGATGCAAACTAACAATAAAACAAGATGTTATATTAAAAAAAAAAAAAAAAAAAAAAAAAAAAAAAAAATGATATCACAGAATCTGAAAACTGTCTTGAAAATGCAGTTAGGCTAACTCAAGTTGACATTAAATACTAGTGGTGGTATTATAAAGACATATATCTATATTTATATCTATGCCTAGTCATAGCAGTTATGTCGCTCAAGATTAAGTAACTTCCAAGCTTCTTACTTAAAAATTTATGACCGCTTTGTTTGTTTTCAAAAGACTTGAATGCTGTTCTAATATACAGCAAGAAACAGATAAACCGAAGCAAGTAATTCAAAATGTCAATGTTATCCAGCTAATGGTATTTCTACGTTACTAAGAATTTGTCATGCCAGAGAATACAAGATAATACAAACCTGAAAGATCTCTATTTCCCAATCCTCATGTCGTCATAAACTCCTGTCTTTTCAGGCCACCAAGTACATCTGTATACTCTGTGACGATGGCCACTTGTTTAGTCATCCACCCTGGAAGATAAAGAAACATTGTCGGGAAGTGCACTCCGGTTTTGGGTATAAGTGCCCCAAGTGTGGGAAAATCCTTCCTCGACCTATGACCCATTCCCCCTGTAAAGCTAGGCCCATGGACTTGTTCCTGTATCACCGAGAGACTGGGGCCAAGGGAGAGCGGGCCGAGGAAATGTTGAGAAAATGGGAGGAAGAACGGTTACCTGAAATGTTCAAAGTTTATTTCAAATCCCCCTTCCAGGTCCCAAAACCAGTCAGTCCACTTCCAGCTGAGAGAAGACGCTCCCCTCTTGAAAATTGCTACAAGAGGCCGGCTCCTAAAGTTTCATATAACATCCCACCTAAGAAGCCGAGGGAGTCCAAACCAGCCGCCACAGCAACGGTCGAAGATGACCTCGACCTAGGGCATGACCCAGTACCAATCAGTCTGGACGTCCCTCCTGGGTTCGAGACAAGGCCCAATCCTTCATGGGAAGGTGTGGTGTTTGAGCCCCCGATCAAAGTGGTGGCCACAGACTTGGAAATGAGCGACGACAGTGAGAGTGAAAGCTCTAGTTCTTCCAGTGGTAGTTCAAGCTCAACTGATTCGGATAATGGCCTTAGGTTTGAACCATTAACCATTACCATTCAAAATGAAACAAGAGGAGAGAACAAAAGCAGTGAAAACGAGGAGATAAACAAAACTGATAAACACGAAAAACAGAGAAAAAACAGTGTAAATGAGAAAACCAACCTAATGGACAATCATGAAAAAGAAGGTAAAAACAGTAGTACCAAGGACAAAAACGACAAACATGAGAAAGACAGTAAAATCAGTGGAAGCAAGGAAGCGCATAAAACAGACAAACACGAAAAAGGGAGTAGAAACAGTCATAACAAGGACATAAAGAAGAATGACAAACATAAGAAAGGGAGTAAAAGCAGCGAACACAAGAATACTAGCGAAACTGATAAATGTGAAAAAGAAAATAAAAGCCATGGAAATGAGAAAAACAACAAAAAGGACAAACAAGAAAAGAGTAAAGACTGTGTAAACAAAGGATCCAACAAAACTGAACAAGGAAACAAAAGTAATGACAAAGAAAAGAGTAAAGACTGTGTAAACAAAGAATCCAACAAAACTGAACAAGGAAACAAAAGTAATGACAAAGAAAAGAGTAAAGACTGTGTCAACAAAGAATCCAACAAAACTGAACAAGGAAACAAAAGTGATGACAAAGGAAATAGTAAAGACTGTGTCAACAAAGAATCCAACAAAACTGAACAAGGAAACAAAAACAGTAATGACAAAGGAAAGAGTAAAGACTGTGTAAACAAAGAATCAAACAAAACTGAACAAGGAAACAAAAACAGTAATGACAAAGGAAAGAGTAAGGACAGTGAAAACAAAGAACCAAACGAAAGTGAGAAAAGTACCAACAAAGAGACAAACAAAACAGACATAACCGAGAGAAATACCAACGCAGAATCAAACAGAACGAACAATTCTGAGGAAAGTGAAAACCAGGAGTCAAACCAAATGGACACATTGGAACAAACAAACAACAACAGTAGTAATGACGATACTTGTGAACTAGAAAATATTCATTTTAACTTGGAGGACAACTATGCAACTTTTATGAGAAGTCTCATGTTTAGCGATCAGTCGGACACCTATACTAGTATGAACACTGATGCCAGTTCCAGTAGGGTACCAGTCAGTAATACCGTGGTCCGGAAGTTGGAGGAGGACATTCTAAAAAAATTGCAGGAGATCCAAGAAGAGAGGATCATCCTGGAAGTTGGAAACCAGCAGTTTCACACTTCCAGGGTGACCATGAGGGCGGACCCTCACTCTCTTTTTGCGATGCTCTGCCGCAAAGACTGCCCATTCCGTCCCTCCACCTCCTACGGCCGTCCCACCTATTATTTTGACCGGGACTCTTCTCATTTTAGGTTTATCCTAAACTATCTTAGAAACGGGGCAATGGTGAAGGAGGATTCTTTGCCCAGAGAAAGGAGGTATCTCCTCGAGATGCTGTGTGAGGCTAGGTTTTTCAGGCTGCAGGGTCTGGAGAATGCCATTCTAGCCAGGTTGGAACATGCCTCTGACTAGATTTGTACGCTGTTCCAACCAATGGCATCCATCTTCCAACCCAATGACTGCTTTTAGGCCTCCTTTCAAAAGGAAAAGACTCTTCCTCCACCTGCCTTATTTCTGAGATAATTGCTCTTACCGTGAAAATTCTTAAAGTAATGTTGAATCTCAGCTCATGACAGTCTTTCTGAGTATGTGGTCATAGTAAGCGTGGAATAGGTTACTGAAAAACAGTAGTACAGAACTCTTGTTTCCCTTGTCTGATGTCTTACACTGAGATAGTAATATCTCTGTGAACTTCATTAGATAGGAAACTTGCATTTCAAGATTTTCAATATATGAATTAACTGACATCATGGTTTAAGATTTACAGTATTCTTATCAAAGATATGGTTCCACTTCAGTATTGTTAAGTAAGTGAATTGATCATGTAAAGGCTGTAATTTGGATTTCCTGAAATAACATTGTCGACTAATAGTCCATGCTACCGGGCGACACATGCTTATAGTATTTCCAAATGGCATCCTTTGCCATGATCAAACTTGTATGACATTGTTACTTCTATTTTGACGCGTCTGATTTTCGCGATTTGAGATACTCAAAATGATATTTCTTATTGCTACTTAGCATTCTAGGCTAAGTTCTTATAGCAAGTGAAAGTACAATGTCCTGCTGATTTTAAAAGATCAGTAAAGTTGATATTGTTGATGTTTATTTATGAAAGTTGAAATGTATATGATTATGCTTTGTGGTCAAAGGGAAATAACTGCAATTTGTAATTACAAATTTTCAATTTTTACTGACAAATATTTTGATGAACCGGAGTAGTAGGATTTTTGTATCTTTTCATAGCATTCTAAATTACTTTTTCAAAATTCAAATTTTTAACCTTTTCTAGATAGTGATTCTTTCATCTGTCTCCTGCCTGACATACGTTGTTTTTGGATACAGAGTTGTTAATTGTTTCATTTCTGAAAATAAAATAATGATAGTAATATGTTCTCATTGATCTAAAAGTTATTCTAAATTTTTGAAGTATTGACTGCAACAAAGTATTGAATAAATGGGAATAGTTTGTGTAAATGCGGAGTTACTAATTTAAAACATTGATAAATAATTGATAGCGAGGATGAGTCGCAGTGTTGCAGCATCTTGCTGGACTGCATGTGTGTCTTACTATATGCTTTTTGGATCCTGAGATTTTGTGTGACTTGGAATCTTTCAGGAGTTCAATTTGAATTCTGTGAGATTTCATCTCATTCTGATCTCACTGTGAGATGAGACATGCCTGAGTTTTGGTATGATGTTCTCGTCCTTCTCTATCATTGATGTTTTTCACCAAGATATTTATTTGGAATGTATAATATGCTTTGTTGAAATATTATGATTACATGAAACAAATGTTACATGAATGCAAACATGACTGTTTGTCTTAAAGTTTTCATACCTGAAATAATTTAGTTTCATGTAGGAAACTAGGATTTATGTGATGTCAGGTCATGATATCAACAAGAACCTTCTCTGCATTCGTCTTTGTTGTTCGCCTGTAATTAAATGAAACATGTATTTAAATCATCAAAAGATTGATCAAATTTGCTCTGAAGTTTGTTTGCAAGAATCAACCTTTAGAGTATTTATACCGCATTGAAGTTAAAATTGTTTGCCTGTTGAATTATTTTAACACGAGCACCTGAGTTAAATTTGACAAGAACTGTTTGGAATGCTTGTTTCGTTTCAAACTTGTCAGGCTTGTTCAGTGAATTCTGATCCATTTCCAGTAAGAGAGTTACTGAACTGGTTGATTTTGGGTGAAACGAAACTGCTGTTCCAGTACGCCTTGTTTGTGGTTATCCTTGAATGTGTAACATGCACGAGACGCAGTGAGCACATGATCTACTTCTCACCTCTTGTCCAAGGTAGTCTGTTCACGTTGATAATAGTGTGACCTAGTCTGTATAGACAGCCGTTTCTTGTTCATCTTAGAGATAACTGGTTGTCATGATAGCATGTTGGCCCAGTAGAGAAGTAGATACATGGTGTTCCTGGGGATCCTGCATAACATAACATAACATGGTTTATATGAATATCAATGAGTAATGTATTACTGTAAATAGTTATAATTTTATGTTGAATTTGACAATTTAGCCAAAATACTTGCCTAGCAGGAAAGTAGGAAGATATTACTGCATGGTCATTAGCAATACAGTCTCTTAAGATGCTTTGTCTGAGTTTGAGTCTTACTGGTCTGTTTTATTATGTTATGATGTATAATGTATAGCATTACAGAAGTCAAAGAATGTAATTTGAAGGCAAGATGTATTGTTTTTAACTGTTTTACAGATTGTAAATTGTTGTTGTTTTACCCAACATGTTTTCTGATAAGGATATTACAAACAGTGCTCAGCTCAATATTTCACTAATCTCATACTTCATTTCATATTGATATTATAGGCAATTTTGAAGCACATTTCAAATTCTATTCTTCATTAAATCACTATTTCTTCTTTTGAGAGCTGTTGCACTTTTTGTGAGTTCTGTTGAGATATATTTGGTCTACCAGTTCAAGATACATACCAAACCTTTGAAAGTCATCGGAAAAGTTGTTACATACAAATGTTGGTCATGGCAGTATCCTGTAGATACGAAAGAATAAGTACTATCATTCATAGATTAATAATAGGACTGCTGGTCATGAAGGTTTCAACACTTATATATGTGTGTGTGTATGTATCCATATATATATATATATACATGTATATACCTGGACATTTTTGAAAGTAGGTGTTTCACCTCATGTCAATGCTTGTTATCTCCCCTTTCCTTCTATTTGAGGACAAATTCCATTCTTTGGGGAGGGAGCAATGTAGCCACCCTGACCAGCAGACCCTATTATTCCACTCACAAATACTTTAAATCAATGTTTGTTTACATTTTGCTTCATGTACACGAACTGTCATTTTACAAGGTCGCCGCGAGAGGGCGCTCGATATCCACCAATCTATTTTTTTATGCCTTTTACCCTTAAAATAACCGAATATTCTCCGACCGGCATTTTATTCAAGAGATGCACTCATCTAGCATCCGATCTAGGCCTTTGCATAACCTTATGGCCAATATTAGGACCGATTTTCATCCTTAAATGTCCGATTGGAAAGCGGGTCAACTTTGGTAAAACCCCCTATTCACCTGCATTATTCCGATATGTCGATCGATCATCCAGGATCTTTGGCCATAATCGAAGTATTCCTGTGTGCTCCTTCGACTGCTATATGTAACTCGGTTTCTAAAGTCATATTTAATCCATAAGACCTGATTTTGTTGTCACAAATTGAATATTGGCTCCATTGAAACTTCCAAGATGGCGTCATCGTCTTCTCCGTTTCCATTGGCTCATCCGGATACCTCGGACTTTTCCATTCAAATGCATTAGCTTTAAGTCACATGATCGCCAAGGTCGTGAGGTTGTCGTTCGATGACGTCACAAAGTCACGTGGATTTTTGACTATATAAGCGGGGTGTTCCGCAGTCAGTCGGGACATTGTGTTTTTACACGCCTCCCGTACAGATCTCAATAGAAAACAGTCATGTGACTGTTACAATCAAAAACAGTCATAGGACTGTTTTAGCAAACCAATCCTGAACATTCAGAGAGAGCAATCTTGACTGCTTTATTAGACTGTTCTGGACTGTTTTAAGCTAGGCAGAGAAGTCATGACTGTTTTAAGGTCTGATACTCTCTGTGACTGCTTAAGCAGTCAGGACTGGTTTTACAGAATAGAACAGAACAGAATAGAGATAGTTCTAAGAGTACCAATGCACTTTATGACTGTTTTTCTCAGAAACTGTTCTTGCAAGCTTCTGGACTGTTTTGGCAGCTCTGAATGACCAGGACTGTTTTTAGCCATCTTACTCTTTTGCAGGCCTCACTCTTCTGAGTAGAAAGTATTCTTATATTTATCAAATTAATTAATACAGTCAAAAGATCCACACTCACCTTGTCTAGATCTTCCTTAAGATGTCTGGTAAACGCATAGAGAAGCCCTTTGGAGACGAGGTTATTATGTTTTTGTTGTAAATACAGTTCCCCACCCATTCATTCTTGCACTCTTGAACATTTTCTCTCCAATCAGAACAGTCATGAATTTTTACTCACCTTACCTAGGTGGATATCTAGTTCTCTCTCTCTGCGCTTAGATTCATGGAATTTATTTTATAATACTAATTTTGAAAGATAGAATTCTAATTATCTTACCATTCTTGATTATTTGTCTTCTATAAATTATAAAGTATGTTGGGTAAACTCTAGAAACAAGAAATATTAGTTCCTTCTCATTCCTAACCCTCTAGTCATTTCCATCATACACAAAGCGGATCCACATTGTGGCTCCCCTGGAAACCAGACTGCCTTATATCATACAATCCTGACAGACTGTAGAACCAGTAAGCCATACTGGTTAGGCATTAGATGAAGTGGTTGTGAATTAGATCACCTGGTCAAGCATTAGAGTGTCTCATATTTTATTTTCCAGTGAAGATACAAACCAGACTATATTTGCGAGCTACAGTATGGAGGCCATCTTGGTCATGTGACCTGGATTGTTTATATAAACAATGATTCCCCCATTCTATAGATGCTTCACATAAAATTTGGCTTTGATTGGCCAAGCAGTTTCAGAGGTGAAGATGTTTGAATATTATGGTAATATACATGTATAATGCCCCAGGGTGGGGGCAGATGAGCCCCTGGTGTCCAATTTTTTTTCAGAATCATTAATATTCAGTCCTACTGCTCATTTCCTGCAAGACTTTCACTTTAAATGACATTTTAAAACTTTTCCCCATTCAAATGCATTGGCGACCTTCATTGACCTTGCCGTAAAATATGTCAAGGTCATCCCAGGGTCATGATTTATATAAACTTTGTAGAGCTCCAGTCACTGATGCTTCACACCAAGTTTCAAAATCATTGGCCTTCTGGTTCTGGAGAAGAAGATTTTTAAAGGTTTTTCTATTTATAGCCATGGCAGCCATCTTGGTCATGTGACCTTGACCATTTATATAAACTTTCTTTCCCCCTTCCCAAGGATGCTCCATATGACGTTTGGCTTTGATTGGCCAAGCGGTTTCAGGGGAGAAGATGTTTCATTATTATGGAAATATACATGTATATATCCCCGGGGCAGGGACAGACAACCCACCAGGGGCTAAAATTTTCAATAAATATTAATCTTCTGTCCATTTGCCTATTCCCAGTAAGTTTTACCCATTAGATAGCATTTTACCATTTTTTCCCATTCAAATGCATTGGCGACCTAAGTTGACCTTGCCGTAAAATAGGTCAAGGTCATCCTAGGGTCATGATTTATATAAACTATGATGGGCCTGCGTCCCCGATGCTACATACCAAGTTTCGTGGAAATCGGCCCTCTGGTTCTGGAGAAGATTTTTAAAGGTTTTTGCTATTTATAGCTATGGCGACCATCTTGGTCATGTGACCTGGACCATTTATATAAACTTTCGTTCCCCCTTCCTAAGGATGCTCCACATGAAGTTTGGCTTTGATTGGCCAAGGGGAGAAGAGGAGAAGATCTTTGAAATTGTGGACGACGGACGACGGACGGACGGACGGACGGACGACGACGGACGGACGCCGGAGCATGGGTATACTATAAGCTCACCTGTGAGCCTTCGGCTCAGGTGAGCTAAAAAGTGTGGACAACGACAACGACGACGCCAACGACGGACGCCAGAGCATGGGTATACTATAAGCTCACCTGTGAGCCTTCAGCTCAGGTGAGCTAAAACCAGAGGACCAATGGTCCTGTAAACGCTCGCCTGAGACCTGAGATACCAATAAACTTATTTGACTAGAATGGTAATATACATGTATATAACCCCAGGGCAGGGTCAGAGCAACCTCTGGAGTCATTTTTTTTTTAAATCATAAAAATTCAGTCCATTTGCCAATTTACTGCAAGTTTAGTCCTTCAAATGACATTGTAACAATTTTCCCCATTCAAATGCACGGGCAAGCTAAGTTGACCTTATCATAAAATAGGTCAAGGTCATCCAAGGGTCATGATTTATATAAACTTTGTAGAGCTCCACTGCCTGATGCTTCATGCCAAGTTTCAAAATCATAGGCCATCTGGTTCTGGAAGAGAAGATTCTTATATGTTTTTTGCTAATTATAGCCATGGCAGCCATCTTGGTCATGTGACCTGGACCATTTAATATAAACTTATTTTCCCTCTTCCTAAGGATGCTCCACATGAAGTTTGGCTTTGATTGGCAAAGAGGTTTCAGAGGATTATGGAAATATACATGTATATAGCCCCGGGGCAGGGGCAGACAACCCCCAGGGGCCAAAATTTTTCCATAAACAATAATTTTCTGTCTTATTGCCTATTCCCAGTAAGTTTTACCCATTTAATAGCATTTTACCATTTTTCCCCATTCAAATGCATTGGCGACCTAAGTTGACCTTGCCGTAAAATAGGCCAAGGTCATTGCAGGGTCATGATTTATATAAACTTTGTAAAGCTTCTTTCTGTGATGCTTCATGCCAAGTTTCAAAATCATAGGCCTTCTGGTTCTGGAGAAGAAGATTTTTAAAGGTTTTTGCTATTTATAGCTATGGCGGCCATCTTGGTCATGTGACCTTGACCATTTATATAAACTTTCATTCCCCCTTCCCATGGATGTTCCACTTGAAGTTTGGCTTTGATTGGCCTAGCGGTTTCAGAGAAGAAGATGTTTGAATATTATGGTCATATACATGTATATGGCCCCGGGGCAGGGGCAGACAATCCCCCAGGGGCTAAAATTTTCCATTAACATTAATCTTCTGTCCATTTGCCTATTCCCAGTAAGTTTTACCCATTAAATAGCATTTTACCATTTTTTCCCATTCAAATGCATTGGCGACCTAAGTTGACCTTGCCGTAAAATAGGTCAAGGTCATCCTAGGGTCATGATTTATATAAACTATAATGGGCCCACGTCCCCAATGCTACATACCAAGTTTCGTGGAAATTGGCCCACTGGTTCTGGAGAAGAAGATTTTTAAAGGTTTTTGCTATTTATAGCCATGGCGGCCATCTTGGTCATGTGACCTGGACCATTTATATAAACTTTCGTTCCCCCTTCCTAAGGATGCTCCACATGAAGTTTGGCTTTGATTGGCCAAGCAGTTTCAGAGGAGAAGATCTTTGAAATTGTGAACGACGGACGACGGACGGACGACGGACGGACGGACGCTGGAGCATGGGTATACTATAAGCTCACCTGTGAGCCTTCGGCTCAGGTGAGCTAAAAAGGGTTTCCACCCCATTTTCGCCAGGAAAACAGCTTTTACGCCTAATTTCTGCCTCGTTTACAGGCGGAATCAGTCTAAAACTAGAAATTGGCTGCAAGCAAGGCTTTCAGTATACCCCCCGCAAAATTATCTGAAGCTGGCCAATAACTTCCTAAGTCAAACATGCAGAAAATTTGTCAAGGATATCTTTTCAGCATTATAATTCTTCATGTACATCCTCAGTATGCCAGTCACAAGATATTAGAACTTGAGGTTGATTTCACTGTATGCACTATGATCATTATTGTTTATCATGAGAAATGGTAAAAAATTGGCTAAGTAAAATGAAAGCTGTAAATTTGTCAAAAATTAACTTTTCAGCATGAAAATTATTCATGCACATCTAAAATTTATCTGGAACAAATCTACAAAGAATTTAAAAGAAACACTGAAAGCCCTAAGAGGAGCTGATTTCACAAAGTATGCACTATCAACCATTATTGTATATTAGCAATGGTAAAAATGACTGTGTTGAAAAATGCTGTAAATTTGTCTAAAATTATTTTTTCATCATTATAATTCTTCATGCACATCTTCAATATGTGTGGAACATGTCTGTAAAGTATTGAAAAGAAATACTGAAAGCCCTAGGAGGAGTTGATTTCACAAAACATGCACTACCAACCATTATTGTATATGCAATGGTCAAAAAATGGCTATGTTAAAAATTGCTGTAAATTTGTCAAAAAATTATTTTTTCATCATTATAATTCTTCATGCACATTTTCAATATGTGTGGAACATGTCTGCAAAGTATTGAAAAGAAATACTGAAAGCCCTAGGAGAAGTTGATTTCACAAACTATGAACTACCAACCATTATTGTATATAAGCAATGATCCAAAAATGGCTATGTTGAAAAATGCTGTAAATTTGTCAAAAATTATTTTTTCATCATTATAATTCTTCATGCACATCTTCAATATGTGTGGAACAAGTCTGCAAAGTATTGAAAAGAAATACTGAAAGCCCTAGGAGCAGTTGATTTCACAAACTATGCACTACCAACCATTGTTGAATATGGCAATTATCGAAAATTGGCTAAGTTCAAAATGCTGTAAATTTGTCAAAATTCATTTTTTCAGCATAATACTTCTTCATGCATATCTTCAATATCTCTGGCACATGTCTGTAAAGTATTGAAAAGAAATACTGAAAGCCCTAGGAGGAGTTGATTTCACAAAACATGCACTACCAACCATTATTGTATAAGCAATGGTCAAAAAAGGCTATGTTAAAAATTGCTGTAAATTTGTCAAAAATTATTTTTTCATCATTATAATTCTTCATGCACATCTTCAATATATGTGGAACATGTCTGCAAAGTATTGAAAAGAAATACTGAAAGCCCTAGGAGAAGTTGATTTCACAAACCATGAATCACCAACCATTATTGTATATAAGCAATGTTCCAAAAATGGCTATGTTGAAAAAATGCTGTAAATTTGTCAAAAATTATTTTTTCATCATTATAATTCTTCATGCACATCTTCAATATGTGTGGAACATGTCTGCAAAGTATTGAAAAGAAATACTGAAAGCCCTAGGAGGAGTTGATTTCACAAACTATGCACTACCAACCATTGTTGAATATGGCAATTATCGAAAATTGGCTAAGTTCAAAATGCTGTAAATTTGTCAAAATTCATTTTTTCAGCATAATGCTTCTTCATGCATATCTTCAATATCTCTGGCACATATCTGCAAAGTATCAAAAGAGGATATTGAAAGCTGTAGGAGAAGTTGATTTCACAAAGTATGCACTATTAGCACTATGGCAAACATTCTATGTATAGGTTTAAAAAGTCCCATAACTCTTGCAAAACTGACCCTTTGGCCCCTAAATTCATATCACACATGTGTTGTCTAATGGTGCAGGTGTGTTGAAAATTTGAAGAACATCGGGCAAAAACTACTTAAGTTATTTAGCAAAGATGTCAAAATGTTGACGGAATGACGGAATCACAGAATCACGGAATGACGGACAGGCTGAAAACAGTATACCCCCCTAAAACTTCGTTTTGCGGGGGGTATAAAAAATTTCATATGGGAATTACCACCAATGCAGTTCATACATGTTACTGTACCTACAATCAATGTTTTGAGCAAAAACATTAAAAGATCTTTTTTTGTGTGAACAAGGACAACAACAACAGATGAACAGCATGGTTATACTATTAGCTCACCTTTCAGACCAGGTGAGCTAATAATGTTGAGTTTGCTACCATTTTGTGACATGTTTTAGGTGTACCTAAAATTGGTTTAACCTTTTGATGCTTGAATAGCCAGCAGCTTTGCCATTTGATGGTTTATGAAAAGGAAAAACAAAGACATTCTACCAACATTTTCTTTTATCTAAATAACAAAGAAATGAATGAGATCAACCAAAAATATCCTGTGAAATTCCAACTGTATGCCTGAGTAATAAAATGTTTAGCAACTTTTCTGAACAATTCAATAAAATAAGAACATTAAATGAAGATAATTAGGTACATTCAACAACTTAAGCAAATTCTGTGATGCATACTCTACCAAAATCAAATGTCATCTTCTAGAGAATGTAAGGGCGGCATAAAAGAACAAAATAAAAATTAACAATGTAGTTGAAAATAAGTATGATTTAAAAGAAAGTAAAATTAAGAAGAAATTTAGAATATTTTACCATGCTCAAAAACAAACTAAACGTTGTAACTGTAGACCTTATGAAGATTTTAAAACTTAAAATAACTTCCAAATTCTGGAAGTCAAAGTCAAAAGTCAAATCATTTAAAACAAATTCAGAAAACAATGCAGATTCCAATTCTGCAGTCAAATTTTTTTAGAAATAAGAAAATCTTTAAAGTAGGATAAAAGAAACAAAACAATGGCACTTAAAAATAACTATAAACTTAACAAAACAAAAATATAACCAAAATAAGGCTTTGGTAATAGCATAGAATACACATATTGAGCTTTGGAATGAACACTTGTAGCAAAAAGACCATGAAACATTACACACTTGTATTAGCACCAAACATGTATACCAGTTGAGCCACAACATGAGAAAACCAACAATTTAGGTTTCCAACCACGCTGAACAGGCACATAAAATAGCTAAGTTTGAAATTTTAGATTTAAAAAGAAGAGGCATCATACTATCTATGGAGAGAAATCAGCTGTGCAGTTACTGCACAGCTGATCTGCACCTTTGTTTGAGCATAGGCAAGAATCCCGTTTTCTCACGAGGTGATCATTTATAGGAAAACCTGCTTTTACATATATGCAAAAATCAATGACACTGATCAGCCCCTTGTTTTCCCTTCACAGATCACAATTAGCCCCTCTTCCTAAGTTAAATCCAAAATATCAAGCTTCTACAAATGAGCCGCGTCATGAGAAAACCAACAAACTGCATACATATATGCAAAAATAAAGATGCAGTTCGAATTGTTTTGGTTATATGGATAGTACAATTCTTCTACTTTCTAAATGCAAAATTTCAAGCTTCTAGCCATCTTCTGTGCTTGCACAGCTCGGTTTGTGTCAAACCCGCTCAGAAACTACATTGTTGGTTTTCCCACGAGGTGGCTCAAATGTAGTAGTTCTATCCTGATTCTTTCCTGGACCAAGTTGGAAACCTCCAAGACATGTTTTAACATGCACTCTGAGAAATTTTGTGCTTTACCTGAAAATTCTATACAAATACTTGGCAGGGCCGCCACAAACCAGCCTGTACAGTCACAGAAGCAGGCTAGAAGCTCGAGATTTCTGGTTCAAGATTCTGAGAGAAGAGTTGTTCTATCTTTGTAGTGGAAACAAAGGTGATGATCAGCTATGCAATTACTGCACAGCTGATCTTCTCCTTTGGTTTTTGCCTCAAATTCAAAATAAATGTAGAATCTGAGTTGTTTGTCTTAGCATTTTGTTGGTTTTCTTAAGTTGTAACAGAGTTTCCCAAATTCACAGGACCGTATGACTTAGTCAGGTAAAAAGTCAGTCGGTTTGGAAAAAAAATTATTTAGGTCCAGTGAAATGTTTGTCAGATGTTACTATGTGTTTAATAATTTTATAGAAGTTTCTCAATTTTCAGTCCTGTTACAGTGTAATCATTAATCTCTAAATACACAAAGACTTTGAAAAACCTGATCCTTCACTGGGATCAAAATGTCACAAGACCCAATGTATGTACAAAAATCAAATTAGTTAGCTATGTTATAACTGTCATATATGGTGAAGTTTTTGAACAGAATGATCATTTTTCTTCTTTGGTTGCTATGTGGACAAGAGCAGCATTATGAGCACTGTGCCTAGCAACAGGAGCGCAGACTGTACATCGGGAATTGAACCTGAAAAGAGACACACATAGAATGATCATATAGCACAAAAACAAATGCTCCTGCATTAAAACTTCTAGCATCCTGAAAGTAAAGTACATGCATCTGTATTGACTGTCAAACTTATAGGGCAAAATGAACCAGAGAACCAATGGTCCTATAAACGCTCACCTGAGATCTGGGATATGTGGCTTAAGTTGACCTTTGCCATAAAATGGGTCAAGGTCATCCCAGGGTCATGATTTATATAAACTTTATAGAGCTCCATTGCCAGATGCTTCACGCCAAGTTTCAAAATCATAGGCCTTCTGGTTCTGGAGAAGAAGATTTTTAAAGGTTTTTGCTGTTTATAGCCATGGCGGCCATCTTGGTCATATGACCTTGACTTTTTATACAAAATTTCATTCCCCCTTCTTAATGTTGCTCCACATAAAGTTTGGCTTTAATTGGCCTAGCAGTTTCAGAGAAGTAGATGTTTGAATATTATGGTCATATACATGTATATAGCCCCAGGGCAGGGGTAAATAACAGCCTGGGGTCAATTTTTTTTCATAAACATAAATTTTCCCTCCATTTGCATAATCCCAGCAAGCTTTCTCCCATTTAATTACATTTTACTATTTTTTTTCCTAAGTGACCTAAGTTGACCTTGCTGTAAAATAGGTCAAGGTCATCCCAGGGTCATGATTTATACAAACTTTGTAGGGCAACATTGCCTGATGCTTCATGCCAAGTTTCAAAATCATAGGCCTTCTGGTTCTGGAGAAGAAGATTTTTAAGCCATGGCGGCCATCTTGGTCAAGCGACCTTGGCCTTTTATATAAATTTTCATTCCTCCTTCCTAACAATGCTCCACATAAACTTTGGCTTTAATTGGCCAAGTGCTTTCAGAGAAGATGTTTGAATAGTATGATCATATACATGTATATAGCCCTGGGGCTGGGGCACTCAACCCCCTGCGGTCAAAATTTTTCTCATAAACATAAATCTTCTGTCCATTTGCATACTCCCAGCAAGTTTCCCCCCATCTAATTACATTTTACTTAATTTTCCCATTCAAATGCATTAGCAACCTAAGTTGACTTTGTCGTAAAATATGTCAAGGTCATCCCAGGGTCATGATTTATATAAACTTTGTAGAGCTTCATTGCCTGCTGCTTCATGCCAAGTTTCAAAATCATAGGCCTTCTGGTTCTGGAGAAGATTTTTAAAGGTTTTTACCATATATGGGCATGGACATGGCAGCCATCTTGGTCATGTTACCTGGACCATTAATATACTTACGTCCCCTCTTTTTAAGGATGCTCCACATGAAGTTTGGCTTTGATTGGCCAAGCGGTTTCAGAGAAGAGGTTTGAATATTAAAGAAATATACATGTATATAGCACCGGGGACAGGGGCAGATAATACCCTGGGGCCAAAATTTTTTCAGAAACATAAAATCTTCGGTCCATTTGCCCATTCCCAGCAAGTTTTCCCCCATTAAACAACATTTTTTCCAATTTTCTCTATTCAAATGCATTGGCGACCTAAGTTGACCTTGCCGTAAAGTAGGTCAAGGTCATCCCAGGGTCATGATTTATATAAACTTTGTAGAGCTCCTTTGCCTGATACTTCATGCCAAGTTTCAAAATCATAGGCCTTCTGGTTCTGGAGAAGAAGAATTTTATAGGTTTTTGCTATTGATAGCCATGGTAGCCATCTTCATGTAAACTCTGAAATAATGACTAAACTCGCCATTTATAAACCATGCTCAGCCAATACTGCATATTTCCATTTGGCAGACTGTGAGACAAGTTTAAGTAACACTTCCCTTCTTTCAATGCAGTTGCTGTTGTCGGATGAGATAACAAATAAGTGGAATCAGAGCAATATTTTTGGTTTAACCAGATATAAACCAGTGATTTTTTCAGCATTTTCGGAATGGTACCAGTACCGGTTCAATTGGGAAAACTAGCCCAATTTTACAGTCAATTAAGAAAATCAGCCACATTTATCTAAGTGCTGCCGTGATTTGTTTTCTATTTAAACACCATATGACTAGGACACATGAAAATTAGCAGTATTCCATGTCACAAATATCAAATTTTGGAATTTGGTGCTTTTAACAGTACATGTATAAATTATGATTGCAGTTGTAAGCCTGATTGGGGAACTTTCTCACATTGGGAATTTTGAACAATGCATATGGGAAAAAAAGATACTTTTAGCCATTGGGAATGACTCCTAAAACCGGAGTCGGTTTTATAGCAAAAAAAAAAAAAAAAGAAAAGTGAAACTAGAGGCCTGGGACATATACCAATAAACTTGTTTGACTATCATGGTCATGGAAACCTATATATTGAACTTGCCATAAAATTGATGCTTCATATCAAATTTGGCTTTGATTGAGCGGTTTCAGAGAAGATCTTTGAATATCATGGTGATATACATGTATATTGCCACAGGGTGGGGTCAAACCAGCCCCTGGGGTCCAAATGTTTTCAGAATCATAAATCCATTTGCCCATTGAAGTTTTTCTCTTCAAACAACATTTTGACAAATTTCCCCATTCAAATGCATGGGCCACCTATGAGGTCATCCCAGGGTCATGATTTATATAAACACTGTAGAGCTCTTCTCCCTAATGCTTCATGCTAAGTTTCACAATCATAGGCCCTCTGGTTCTGGAGAAGAAGATTTTTAAAGTTTTTGCTATTTATAGCCGTGGCAGCCATCTTGGTCATGTGACCTGGACCATTTATACCAACTTTCACTCCCCTAGGAATGCACCACATGAAGTTTGGATTTGATTGGCCGAGCTGTTTTTGAGAGAAGACCTTTGAATATTAAGGTAATATATATGTACATTGCCCCGGGGTGGGTCAGACCAGCCCCTAGGGTCCAAATTTTTTCAGAATTATAAATCTTCAGTCCATTTGCTGATTTCCTGCAAATTTTCCCTTCAAATGACATTTTGACAATTTTCCCCATTCAAATGCATAGGCATCCTATAATGACCTTGCCATAAAATAGGTCAAGGTCATCCCAGGGTCATGATTTATATACTTTGTAGAGCTCCTCTCCCTGATGATTCATGCCAATTTTCAAAATCATAGACCTTCTGGTTCTGGAGAAGAAGATTTCTAAACGTTTTTGCTATTTATAACCATGTTGGCCATCTTGGTCATGTGACCTGGACCATTTATATAAACTTTTGTTCCCCTATCCTCAGAATGCTCCACATGAAGTTTGGCTTTGATTGGCAGAGCGGTTTCAGAGAAGAAGACTTTTAAATATTATGGTAATATATATGAACATTGCCCCGGGGTGGGGGCAGACTTGCCCCTAAGGTTTAAATTTTTTCAGAATAATAAATCTTAAGTCCATTTGCCCATTTCAAGCAAATAATTATATTTCCCTTCAAATGACATTCTGACAATTTTTCCCATTCAAATTCATGGTCGACCTATGTTGACCTTGCCATGAAAAAGATCAAGGTCATCCCAGGGTCATGATTTATACAAACTTTGTAGAGCTCCATTCACTGATACTTCATGCCAAGTTTCAAATTCATATGCCTTCTGGTTCTGGAGAAGAAGATTTTTATATGTTTTTGCTATTGATAGCCATGGAGGCCATCTTAGTCGAGGGGTTTCAGAGGAGAAGATCTTTGAAATTGTGGACAACGACGACGGATGGACGCCGGAGCATGGCCATCCTATAAGCTCACCTTGTGAACCTTTGGCTCAGGTGAGCTAAAAATCACTGTAAACATGTGAAATACAATGACAATTATCAATAATCTCTTATTTCCAATCTTCTTGCATAAATGCAATACAATTGGGGAAACAGATTTGGACACACTGTATTTCAATAATCAGAAAATGCACTGCAAAAGACCATTTGTCACCTTTGGAAATATCATTTCAGTGCATCACAATCATAATTACCAAGTTAACAACTGCATCTTGGTAGTCCTGTAGTGCAACTGAATACATTTAAAGTGACTTTTCAAACACTTCAACTATAGAATTAAACAAGATCAGGCCAAGTGTTATACCCTTCTGATTTGACCTGCAAATTGTGATAAATCACTTGAGAGCTTTTCAGTTTCTGCAAAAATTCTCTGACCAGTACTAGGAGGTGCTGCAGTGACCTCTGGCTCTTCTTCCTCTCCTCCTGTTGTAACTTCATATAGAATAGCAATATGATCTGCTGACATGGCAGCCCTCTGGTCAGCTTTAATTGTCACTGCCTGAACACTTACCAGTACTAGGAGGTGCTGCAGTGACCTCTGGCTCTTCTTCCTCTCCTCCTGTTGTAACTTCATATAGAATAGCAATATGATCTGCTGACATGGCAGCCTTCTGGTCAGCTGTAATTCTCACTGCCTGAACACTTACCAGTACTAGGAGGTGCTGCAGTGACCTCTGGCTCTTCTTCCTCTCCTCCTGTTGTAACTTCACCTAGAATAGCAATCTGATCTGCTGACATGGCAGCCCACTGGTCAGCTGTAATTCTCACTGCCTGAACACTTACCAGTACTAGGAGGTGCTGCAGTGACCTCTGGCTCTTCTTCCTCTCCTCCTGTTGTAACTTCATATAGAATAGCAATATGATCTGCTGACATGGCAGCCTTCTGGTCAGCTGTAATTCTCACTGCCTGAACACTTACCAGTACTAGGAGGTGCTGCAGTGACCTCTGGCTCTTCTTCCTCTCCTCCTGTTGTAACTTCACCTAGAATAGCAATCTGATCTGCTGACATGGCAGCCCTCTGGTCAGCTGTAATTGTCACTGCCTGAACACTTACCAGTACTAGGAGGTGCTGCAGTGACCTCTGGCTCTTCTTCCTCGCCTCCTGTTGTAACTTCACCTAGAATAGCACTCTGATCTGCTGACATGGCAGCCCTCTGGTCAGCTGTAATTGTCACTGCCTGAACACTTACCAGTACTAGGAGGTGCTGCAGTAACCTCTTGCTCTTCTTCCTCTCCTCCTGTTGTAACTTCACCTAGAATAGCAGTCTGATCTGCTGACATGGCAGCCTTCTGGTCAACTGTAATTGCCACTGCCTGAACACTTACCAGTACTAGGAGGTGCTGCAGTGACCTCTGGCTCTTCTTCCTCTCCTCCTGTTGTAACTTCACCTAGAATAGCACTCTGATCTGCCAACATGGCAGCCCACTGGTCAGCTGTAATTGTCACTGCCTGAACACTTACCAGTACTAGGAGGTGCTGCAGTGACCTCTGGCTCTTCTTCCTCTCCTCCTTTTGTAACTTCACCTAGAATAGCAATCTGATCTGCCGACATGGCAGCCCACTGGTCAGCTGCAATTGTCACTGCCTGAACACTTACCAGTACTAGGAGGTGCTGCAGTGACCTCTGGCTCTTCTTCCTCTCCTCCTGTTGTAACTTCACCTAGAATAGCAATCTGATCTGCCGACATGGCAGCCCACTGGTCAACTGCAATTGTCACTGTCTGAACACTTACCAGTACTAGGAGGTGCTGCAGTGACCTCTGGCTCTTCTTCCTCTCCTCCTGTTGTAACTTCACCTAGAATAGCACTCTGATCTGCCAACATGGCAGCCCTCTGGTCAGCTGTAATTGTCACTGCCTGAACACTTAACAGTACTAGGAGGTGCTGCAGTGACCTCTGGCTCTTCTTCCTCGCCTCCTGTTGTAACTTCACCTAGAATAGCACTCTGATCTGCTGACATGGCAGCCCTCTGGTCAGCTGTAATTGTCACTGCCTGAACACTTACCAGTACTAGGAGGTGCTGCAGTGACCTCTGGCTCTTCTTGCTCTCCTCCTGTTGTAACTTCACCTAGAACAGCAATCTGATCTGCCGACATGGCAGCCCTCTGGTCAGCTGTAATTGTCACTGCCTGAACATCCGTTAAAGCTTCTAGCTGGCTCACTGTCATTTCCTACAGCATTGAAAGGATAAACACTTTATAAATGGATATACGAGCTGCAGCATGAGAAAACAAGATTGTTGCAAATGCGGAAACAAAGACCCCAATCAGATCAGTTGTGGAGTAACTTGTGCATTTTATCTGCTTCACAGATACTACAATCCCACTTCTTGTTACATCAGAAATTTCAAGCTTCTAGCTATCTTTCGTGGCCTTACAGACAGTGCTGGAACTGATCAGAAACCCTCAACATTAGAGTCTGTGGCCACCCTGAATTGTTATATGATCAATCAGATATCTTATATGCTGTAATAATTTAGATATCTAATATATCCAGAGGACCAATGGTCCTATAAACGCTCACCTGAGATCTGGGATATGTGACTTAAGTTGACCTTGCCATAAAATGGGTCAAGGTCATCCCAGGGTCATGATTTATATAAACTTTGTAAAGCTCTATTGCCTGATGCTTCATGCCAAGTGTCAAAATCTATACAAACTTTCGCTCACTCTTCCTAAGGATGCTCCACATAAAGTTTGGCTTTGATTGGCCAAGCGGTTTCAGAGAAGATGTTTGAATATTATGGTCATATACATGTATATAGCCCTGGGACAGGAGCAGACAACCCCCTGGTCCCAAAATATTTTCATAAAGATAAACTTTCTGTACATTTGCTCATTCCTAGCAAGTTTTCTGCCATTAAATGAAATTTTCCTATTTTCCCCATTTAAATGCATGGGCGACCTATGTTGACCTTGCCGTAAAATAGGTCAAGGTCATCCCAGGGTCATGATTTATATAAACTTTGTAGAGCTCCAGACACTGATGCTTCACACCAATTTTCAAAATCACTGGCCTTCTGGTTCTGGAGAAGAAGATTTTTAAAGGTTTTTTCATGGCGGCCATCTTGGTCATATGACCTTGACCATTTATATAATCTTTCTTTCCCCTTTCCCAAGGATGCTACATATGAAGTTTGGCTTTGATTAGCCAAGCGGTTTCAGGGAAGAAGATGTTTCATTGTTATGGAAATATACATGTATATAGCCCCGGGGCAGGGGCAGACAACCCCCAGGGGCTAAAATTTTCCATTAACATTAATCTTCTGTCCAATTTGCCTATTCCCAGTATGTTTTACCCATTAAATAGCATTTTACCATTTTTTCCCATTCAAATGCATTGGCAACCTAAGTTGACCTTGCCGTAAAATAGGTCAAGGTCATCCTAGGGTCATGATTTATATAAACTATGATGGGCCCGCGTCCCCAATGCTACATACCAAGTTTCGTGGAAATCGGCCCACTGGTTCTGGAGAAGAAGATTTTTAAAAGTTTTTGGTATTTATAGCCATGGTGGCCATCTTGGTCATGTGACCTAGACCATTTATATAAACTTTTGTTCCCCCTTCCTAAGGATGTTCCACATGAAGTTTGGCTTTGATTGGCCAAGCGGTTTCAGAGGAGAAGATCTTTGAAATTGTGAATGACGGAGGACGGACGGACGACGAAGCATGGGTATATTATAAGCTCTTCTGCTCAGGTGAGCTAATAATTCAGGTATCTTATATAGCAATCTAGATATCTTATATGATATATCAGATATCTAAATTAATACATTAGATGTCTGATATATATAAGATATCTTATTTAATATAATTATGAGATATCATATTTAATATTAAAGATATTTTATATACAAATAAGATATCTTATATACAAATAAGATATCCTCATACCCCCAAAAAATAGTAAAACGGCTTGCCATACACCTTGGCTATCACGGGAACCTAAATGTTAATCGTGATTATTAATGCGATGTGGAATGTTAATGCATGCTATTATGTAGTTTCGTATGCGTCGGCGAGATCGAATGCGGCGTTCCACATCCTCTGCACTTGAACGGTAAGTACCACGTTTTGCTCTTGTGAAAATAAACAAAGCCAAGTTTACAACATCGGCGTCCACTATGACCTGCAAAATTCTTTCATGTTCCCACTTGAAATCAATTGGAATGCTTACGCCGCTTGTGTTTCTCAGCTAATGGTTTATAAAGTTGACTGGTAGATACAAAGGTGACGCGGAAACTCGTTACATTCTTAAAGTACTTTTGTTTTTCTTTGTCTTGGTCGTAAACTAAGACGTATAACACAGTCCTGTGGGGTCTCTATAGAAATATGTATCCAAACGCCTTTGTCAAATGCACATTTATCTACTGAGTATGAAAACAGTAAGATAAGCATCTTTTATATGCATCAAAGACGAAGGTACATACTACTAGAATGAGTCGTGGAAGAATTAACATTTTGTTGTGCTCTTTCAAAAGTTATTTACGTCAATGCAGAAGCATAATTAAGCGCAATATTCCATGGATTGGTGTATTTTTCCTTGGACTACATGCACTTCGTTGAGCAAGCTTCAAAGCATATGTTACTTTTATTTTGAATGAGGTCACAGAGTGAGGTTTCAGATTCAGCTTTGTCAACACTCGAGTGACACAACTACAAAACTATTAATGAAGGTTTACAGGAAGCGATGGCTTTGACGCAAGCTGGAGCCCCTACAAAACTCACTGGAAAACAAATGGCTTCAGCTCCGGAAAATGTTTTCCCCAACTTCCTTCTCCATACGCCCCCCCCCCCCCCCCAAAAAAAAAAAAAAAAAAAGATTTTGCTTGCTCCTCAGTTCCCTTGAAATATTTTAGTGCTCCCCAGCCTCAGAAAAAAAAACCAGAGGACCAATGGTCCTATAAACGCTCACCTGAGATCTGGGGTATGTGACTTAAGTTGACCTTGCCATAAAATGGGTCAAGGTCATCCCAGGGTCATGATTTATATAAACTTTATAAAGCTCTATTGCCTGATGCTTCATGCCAAGTTTCAAAATCATAGGCCTTCTGGTTCTGGAGAAAAAGATTTTTGAAGGTTTTTGCTATTTATAGCCACAGCAACCATCTTGGTCATGTGACCTTGATTTTTTATATAAATTTTCATTCCCTCTTCCTAACAATGCTCCACTTAAAGTTTGGCTTTTATTGGTATAGCGGTTTCAGAGAAGTAGATGTTTGAATGTTATGGTCATATACATGTATATAGCCCCAGGGCAGGGTCAGACAACCTCCTGGGGTCAAATTTTTTCCATAAACATTATTTTTCTGTCCATTTGCATACTCCCAGCAAGTTTCACCCATTTAATTCCATTTTACTATTTTCTCTCATTCGAATGGTCATCCCAGGGTCATGATTTATACAAACTTTGTAGAGCTCCATTCCCAGATGCTTCATACCAAGTTTCAAAATCATAGGCCTTCTGGTTCTGGAGAAAAAGATTTTTAAAGGTTTTTGCTATTTATAGCCATGGTGGCCATCTTGGTCAAGTGACCTTGACCATTTATACAAACTTTCATTCCCTCTTCCTAAGGATGCTCCACATAAAGTTTGGCTTTGACTGGCCTAGCGGTTTCAGAGAAGAAGATGTTTCAATATTATGGTCATATACATGTATATAGCCCCGGGGCAGGCAGGGTTCCCACGCTCCAGTGGTTTCAAAATTCCCTGACATTTCCCTGACTTTTCCCTGACAAAAATCTAATTTTCCCTGACATTCCATCGACGTTTCAATCCAAAGTCCCCTTCTTGCTCAATAATACTAAAGCTAATGTTTTGCATGAAATATCTATTAAGATACATGTAACAGCTATAAAATTGCTCACATGGAATGTACTCATTGTGAACAAACAAAACCCTTATTATTGTTAGTTTTTATCCAGCTTCTTTTGGAATGACTGCGAAGAGTTTTTGTCCAGCTTCTTTTAGAATGGCTGCGAAGAGCATGTTTCTAATACTATCAGAATATCAGACTACATGTAAACATGATGCAATGAACTAAAACCATTCAAAAGTTCCACCTCTACATTTGCATTGCTTGATATAAGGCAGTCCCTGCTGATCATCCCAGTCAATGACTTTTCACTCCTGCTTGGACAGACAGCGGCTCAATACGAATCAAAACAGAGCATATATTCTACATTATATTGAACACATTTAAGTGATGCAAAATTTGAACCAACACAGGAGGCAATCCATTCTATTTTTATTACTCTTTAAACAATATCAAAGTTCTAAAAGAATTTACATGAACTTATTTATATAAATACCAGAGGACCATTGGTCCTGAGAACGCTCACCTGAAGCCTGATCTTGGAGTATTAAGTCTTAATGAAATGACCTTGACCTTGAATACTCACACACCTTTATTGACTTCATAAGTTGTCTGCATCTGCAAAGTTTCAGGTCTCAGACTGCAATAGTTTCCAAACCCAGTGATTTCTGAGAAAACCATAATTTTAATTTTGATATTTAAATGACCTTGGGCCAAGGTCAAGACATGACCTTGGCCTTCATTAATTACTTACCTTCATTGACTCCATTACTTGTCTGCATCTAGCAACTTTCAGGGCTCTGGCTGCAACAGTTTGTTTTCACCTTTTCCCATGTGAAAGCCTATGTTTCCAAAATTGACATTGCCGTAAAATAGGTTAAGGTCATCATAGGGTCATCATTTCAACAAACTATGATGGGCTGGAGTCCCAAATGCTACATACCAAATTTCATGAAAATTGGCCTGCCGGTTCTGGAGAAGACGATTTTTGAAAGGTTTTTACCATATATGGGCATGGCGGCCATCTTGGTCATGTGACCTGGATTTTGCTATCATGGATGCTCCACATAAAATTTCACTTTGATTTGCCAAGCAGTTTCAGAGAAGATCTTTGAAAAGTGTGTATGGACAACAGACTGGCAAAGGTCAAGAGATGACCTTGACTTAGACTAATCACATACCTTCATCTACTCCATTAGTTGTTTGCATCTACCACTTTTCAGGCCTCAGGCTGCAATAGTTTTCAAAAAATCCATAGTTTTCACTTTTTCCCATGTAAAAGCCTATGTTTCCAAATTTGACCTTGCCGTAAAATAGGTCAAGGTCATCCAAGGGTCATCATTTTATCAAACTATGATGGGCTGAGGTCCTTGATGCTACATACCAAGTTTCGTGGAAATCGGCCCACCGGTTCTGGAGAAGATTTTTGAGTGGTTTTTACCATATATGGGTGTGGCGGCCATCTTGGTCATGTGACCTGGATTTCGCAATCAAACTTTCGTCTCCCCTACCCATGGATGCTCCACATAAAATTTCACTTTGATTGGCCAAGCAATTTCAGAGAAGAAGATCTTTGAAAAGTGTGTATGGACAACAGACTGGCCAAGGTCAAGAGATGACCTTGACCTATATTAATCACATACCTTCATCTGCTCCATTAGTTGTTTGCATCTACCACTTTTCAGGCCTCAGGCTGCAATAGTTTTCAAAAAATCCATAGTTTTCACTTTTTCCCATGTAAAAGCCTATGTTTCCAAATTTGACCTTGCCGTAAAATAGGTCAAGGTCATCCAAGGGTCATCATTTTATCAAATTATGATGGGCTGAAGTCCCCGATGCTACATACCAAGTTTCGTGGAAATCAGACCACCGGTTCTGGAGAAGAAGATTTTTGAAGGGTTTTTACCATATATGGGCATGGCGGCCATCTTGGTCATGTGACCTGGATTTCGCGATCAAACTTGAAATGCCACTACCCAAGGAGGCTCCACATAAAATTTCGACTAGATCGGCCAAGCTGTTTCAGAGAAGAAGATCTTTGAAATTGTGGACGACGACGACGACGGACGCCGGATCATGGCCATCCTATAAGCTCACCTTGTGAGCCTTCGGCTCAGGTGAGCTAATAAGGCTTAAAGCAAAAAGTTAAACATATGAGTCTGCCTTAATTAGCTTAGGAAAAACTGGCACACATGAAACTAGATCCCAATGGATGAAAATTCCCTGACAGTCTGCTCAAAATTCCCTGACATTTCCCTGGCTTTTGCCTTATTTTTCAAATTTCCCCTGACACTCATCAAAATTCCCTGACATTTCCCTGACTTTTGCAAAATTCCATTTTTCCCTGACTTTTCCCTGACGCGTGGGAACCCTGGCAGGGGCAGACAACCCCCTGGGCCTAAAATATTTTCTTAAACATAAATCTTCTGTCCATTTGCTCATTTCTAGCAAGTTTTCTGCCATTAAATTACATTTTCCTATTTTTTTCCCATTCCAATGCATGGGAGACCTAAGTGACCTTGCCATAAAATAGGTCAAGGTCATCCAAGGGTCATGATTTATACAAACTTTGTAGAGCTCCATTCCCAGATGCTTCATACCAAGTTTCAAAATCATAGGCCTTCTGGCTCTGAAGAAGAAGATTTTTAAACGTTTAGCGGTTTCAGAGAAGATGTTTGAATATTATGGTCATATACATGGATATAGCCCCGGGGCAGGGGCAGACAACCCCCTGGGCCCAAAATATTTTCATAAACATAAATCCTCTGTCCATTTGCTCATTTCTAGCAAGTTTTCTGCCATTTAATTGCATTTTCCTATTTTTTTCCCATTCAAATGCAAGGACGACCTAAGTTGACCTTGCTGTAAAAGAGGTCAAGGTCATTCCAGGGTCATGATTTAAACAAACTTTGTAGAGCTTTATTGTCTGATGCTTCATGCCAAGTTTCAAAATCATTGGCCTTCTGGTTCTGGAGAAGAAGATTTTTAAAGGTTTTTGTTATTTATAGCCATGGCAGCCATCTTGGTCATGTGACCTGGACCATTTACACAAACTTTCGTTCCCCCTTCCTAAGGATGCTCCGCATGAAGTTTTGGCTTTGATTGGCCCAGCGGTTTCAGAGGAGAAGATCTTTGAAATTGTGGAAGGACGATGGACGGACGACGGATCATGGCCATCCTATAAGCTCACCTTGTGAGCCTTCGGCTCAGGTGAGCTAAAAATAGCGTTGCCGTTCGCTACCCCCATATAGATTTTACTGGAATAGCCCTTAAGTCATAGAGGCATATAATTTACAACTTTCCGGGCGAAATTAAAAAAAAAACTAGAGGACCATTGGTCCTGTAGCTCACCTGAGAGATTATCACATTGTAAGCTCATGAGATTTAAATTAATTGAGAATCGACCAATGAAAGTCTATGCATGGACACTATTGACCCCCGGGGCATGGCCAAATTTGACCCAGGGGCATGATTGGCACAATTTATAATGGGGACTACCAAACATTGCTACATACAAAATATAGAAGCTCTGAGCCTTTTGGTTTCAGAGAAGAAGATTTTTGTTAGTTTTTCCCATTGTAAGTCTATGGAGACTATCTACCCCCGGGGCGTGGCCAAATTTGACCCCAGGGGCATGGCTGGCACAATTTATGTAGAGGACCATTAGCCATTGCCACATACAAAATATCAAAGCTGTGTGCCCTGTGGTTTCAGAGAAGAAGATTTTTGAATTTTTTTCCCATAGCAAGTCTATCGAGACTATCAACCTCCGGGGCCTGGCCAAATTTGACCCCAGGGGCATGAATGGCACAATTTATGTAGAGGACCATTAGCCATTGCTACATACCAAATATCAAAGCTGTGGGCCTAGTGGTTTCAGAGAAGAAGATTTTTTAATTTTTTTCCCATAGTAAGTCTATGGAGACTATCAACCCCCGGGGTGTGGCCAAATTTGACCCCAGGGGCATGAATGGCACAATTTATGTAGAGGACCATTAGCCATTGCTACATACCAAATATCAAAGCTGTGGGCCTAGTGGTTTCAGAGAAGAAGGTTTTTTTAGTTTTTCCTATTGTAGGTCTATGGAGACTATCAACCCTGGGGCGTGGCCAAATTTGACCCTGGGGACATGATTGGCACAATTTATGTAGAGGACCATTAGCCATTGCCACATACAAAATATCAAAGCTGTGGGCCCTGTGGTTTCAGAGAAGAAGATTTTTTAATTTTTTTCCCATAGTAAGTCTATGGAGACTATCAACCCCGGGGCGTGGCCAAATTTGACCCCAGGGGCATGAATGGCACAATTTATGTAGAGGACCATTAGCCATTGCTACATACCAAATATCAAAGCTGTTGGCCTAGTGGTTTCAGAGAAGAAGATTTTTTTAGTTTTTTTCCCATTGTAGGTCTATGGAGACTATCGACCCCCGGGGCGTGGCCAAATTTGACCCCATGGGCATGATTGGCACAATTTATGTAGAGGACCATTAGCCATTGCCACCTACAAAATATCAAAGCTGTGGGCCCTGTGGTTTCAGAGAAGAAGATTTTTTAATTTTTTTCCCATAGTAAGTCTATGGAGACTATCAACCCCCGGGGCGTGGCCAAATTTGACCCCAGGGGCATGAATGGCACAATTTATGTAGAGGACCATTAGCCATTGCTACATACCAAATATCAAAGCTGTGGGCCTAGTGGTTTCAGAGAAGAAGATTTTTTTTAGTTTTTCCAATTGTAAGTTGGGGAGACTATCGACCCCCGGGACGTGGCCAAATTTGACCCCAGGGGCATGGCTGGCACAATTTATGTAGAGGACCATTAGCCATTGCCACATACCAAATATCAAAGCTGTGGGCCCAGTGGTTTCAGAGAAGAAGATTTTTGAATTTTTTTCCCATAGTAAGTCTATGGAGACTATCGACCCCCGTGGCGTGGCCAAATTTGACCCCAGGGGCATGAATGGCACAATTTATGTAGAGGACCATTAGCCATTGCTACATACCAAATATCAAAGCTGTGGGCCTAGTGGTTTCAGAGAAGAAGATTTTTTTAGTTTTTCCCATTGTAAGTCTATGGGACCTATCTGTTGCCATGGAAACCACAATTTTGATACAATCTGCTCCAAAACCTAATGCCATCAATCCCCCAACCCAATTATGGTTCACATTACATTTGATCAAGATCGGCCTACTAGCTTCAGAAATATTCTTCTTTGAAATTGTGGACGGACAACGGACGCCTGCCTATCCTATAAGCTCACCTGTGAGCCTTCGGCTCAGGTGAGCTAAAAATTCCGTCTCTTTTACAGGCGAAATGTTTCGTACAGGTTTGTTCATATTATAAAAGGATGTTTTACACATAGACTATTATATGCAGCGTACTTTAGTTATTATTTAGCATTATGTTCTGTTTCAAACTTTTGTCTATAATTAGAACACTTCTTGATGATAAAGCTCTCAAAGTGTTCTCAGTGACCAAATAAAGGCTATAGAAAGGTTTTACAGCTACAGAATCAAGAATGTATGCTGCATATGATAGGTCTAGAATTTCAAAAATAACTTACGCAAATGGCACCACACATTTTTCAAACTTAAGTTCTGTCTGAAACGTTAAATAAACCTTTGACGTCACTGTTGTATACACAAATACTAGCTTAAACAAAGTTTGTTTCCTGACAGTGGTCTGACTAACTATTCCTTCTTGAACTATTGTTCCTTATTTTTCTGAATATTGAGAATTCTACAAAACTATGGGCATTGTTACCTTAAGAGTGTTGACTGGTATTCTGGGTATGACCTCTGAACTCAATCCCTCTAAAGCATCAACACTGAGATCCTGAATTTCTGTGCCAACTAGTCCCGCTGGAAAAGAGAAAACAATCAAACCTGAACTGCACAAAATCATGTAGGAGAGATTCTCAAACTCAATGTCTTGTTTATTAGTTGGACATATTGATAAAACTGAGCATTTATAAACTATATTTGGAATCAAGATATTTTTTATGTCTTATTCATCAATGTTCATTTTTAACCTAATCAGCTAATCCACTCAAACCTCCTTTTTACCATATTATATGCATTAAAGCATTAATGATAATGTCATATAAGTGTTTCAATCATTGCAAAATAGTGTTTAACTATTTAAGGTTAAGCTTTAATGAGCTAAATATGGTATTTATGTTTAAAATGTGTGTAAAATACCAATATGATAGTTGAGCAGTGTGCGCTTCTGCACATGCTTTTTTGGAAATATCCCAGATGTATGCTGGCTTAATGGAGTATGTGCGCAAAGTAGAATATGGTAATTAGTGCACAGTGTGCTAAACTGTTCAAAATAGCTTGGTAAAATAAATCTTTCTAATTAGCGCAAACTACAAATAATATCAACACATAGACTGTTTCCCACTGCTGAAACAATTATGTCCAAAATACACCTTGACCTCTTTATAACACGGCTCGTTACAACACTGTTTTGGATATAACACAGACCATTCATGGACCCCAAATGGTCTTATTTTGCTATATATCTATATATTTTACTCTCGTTATAACACCGATTGGATAGCCAACACGGAAATTGTCATGGACCCCAACAATAGTGTTATAAAGAGGTTGAGGTGTACCAATGATGATGTTATTAAAGTGTTCCAATCATTGCAAAATGTGGTTCATCATGGTGGTTCATTAAATTTTGATGCAGCTAATACGCAATTTATATATAAAATATCAAAATGCTAGTCAAGCAGAATGCACTTATACAAATCATCTGACATATTTTTCGATATGAGTGTGCCATTATTGGAGCATGTGTGCTAATTAGAATGAATACAGTATTTTAAGGATGAGAATGACTGATTATTCACTGTGCTTTTGGTGCTTTTAATATCTTACCAAGAACATGTTTGAGTTCTCCAACTTCAGCAGCAGTCCAGTTCACTATAGGCCCATAAGCATCAGGATCTATTGCCACCGTCTTCAACTGTACTAGCTGGGATATAGGACAATGTGATAGTGATCCAAGCTGGCTACCACTGGCACTGCAAAAATAGAATCAGTGTTAAACTGATGTGTTTGACAAGCTTATCACATATATAGTTTATAAACTCATCATGTATATAGCTTATAAACTCGACATTATCACATATATAGCTTATAAACTCGGTATCACATATATAGCTTATAAACTCATAGATGCTTGTTGGGAGGTATGTTGATCTAATGATAGTGATGAGCTTTCCACGTATATAGCTTATAAACTCATAGATGCTTGTCTGGGGGCGTGTTGACCAGATGATAGTGATGAGCTTATAATGTATATAGCTTATAAACTCATAGATGCTTGTCTGGGGGCATGTTAACCAACTGATAGCGATTAGCTTATAATGTATATATCTTATAAACTCATAGGTGCTTGTCAAGGAGGGTGTTGACTTAAACCATGGTAGTGATGAGCTTATCATGTATATAGCTTATAAACTCATAGATGCCTGTTATCACATATCAGGGCTGCAACGATACGCTTGGCTCGCGATACGATACGATATGTATCACGATACATCTTAAGCTAGGGAAATCAAGGACAATGCTTAGACAATCTTTGGTTTGCGTCGCCGTCGAAAATGTGCAACGTTGCGTAACAGGTGTCATCAATAGCCTACAGCAACCTGTGTTTACTGTCTAGTTACAGTCTATCGATAATCCCCTAGCGCCTTTGGCTTATATGCAACATTGCTCATTTTCGACGGCAACGCAAACCAAAGATTGTATAAACATTGGGACACCTAAATCTTGTATAATTTTATCCGATCAGAAAATGCATTTCTACTTTCTCGATCAAGAACAGCGAATTAAAATAATTATAAATACCGTATCTGCAAAACTTGTCCGCGTTAAATATCTGGGTGCGCCAATAAGTCAAAGGCGGAACTCTATACGATACAACAGCAACATAAGCGCGGTGTCATGGATGCTTTTCACATTCAATCATTCGTTGTAAATAAACAAATTTTATCGTTGTAGATCGTTTTTAACGGATTAAAATGTCAGAACACGCAAGGTTTCACTTTTGTTTATTCCATTTTTAGAGGACTCCGCGAAAACTGCCAATTTGCTCGGTTAAGCCAATAAACACACCGTATACGCGCTTTCCCCCACCCACCAAAAACTACAGAAACTGCGACCAGCCTGGTCTGACGGTAGATTTGCATAATGCGACTCACTTATAACACGCATGCGACTTGTGGACCCCGACCAGTGCGTTATAACGGGTCTGAAGTTTACTTGTCGGGGAGCATGTTGACCTAATGATAGTGTTAGGCTCTGCAGATATAGAGATCCTGACTTCCATTCCAATGTGCTGCATCATTAAGCAAGACACTAAGCTCGCTAAATTTAGCTAGTCAGTCCCAGAACTGTTGGATGGTACTATACTGAGTTCCACAGCCAACACAACTTTATTTTTTCTCTCATCTTTTATGTGAAAACCTTTGTGCCCTATCATCATTAAAATGACTCGAAAATCTTTATGTGTTATCAAAACTGAGATTTTGGTGCACATGCATGGGAAGACGCCCCAGGGTACAAAAATGCATTTTTCGTGCCCCTCGCGCGCAGGCTTGAAATTTTTCAAAACAATTCACACAATTCAAATCTTGGAACAGGGTTTCCACGTAAAGTATAGAATAAAATTCCATGACTTTTCCATGATCGGAGTTAAATTTCCAGGACTAATTTTTCTGTTTATCTATTTATTTTTTTGTCATATAACATTTTAAAAGGCAAGAACAGATTATTATATTGCAAAAGTAACTTACTTCAAGGTATTATCTTGTTTTCTGATGAAGACAAATAAGTTTGAATGCCTTTTTGAAAAACAGAACTTTATTTATCAATAGTTGTCGGGCGAGCGAAGCGAGCGAGGAAAAAAATGAATCCCAAAGACATCCCAACTGGCATTTCATAACAAAATTCCATGATTTTTCCATGATATTTTATCATTTTTCAAATTCCATGATTATTCCATTATTCCATGCATGGAATTTTTTTAGCCATTTTTCCATGTTTTCCAGTGCCTATGGAAACCCTGTCGGAAGATCGTCTGATGAGTGTATGACAATATCAATGTTGACACCCAAGGCTCAATGCCAGAAATTGGCATTGATTTTCAGTACCTGAAAATGTTTGTTTCTAGGCGTTCAACATCACTTGGTTACATGGTCGACGTCACTGCAGATGTCAACCATATGCTTTATTTTGTGTTGGCAACCTAGCCTTATTGAATAAAGTGTATTGCAGCCATGGGAAAGTTGTTTTTCAATGTGTTTCGTTGCTTTAGATTAGGGTGGTTTGCACAGTTTAGCAAGAAATTCATCAAACTCTCTGATTTCCTTAATTTTTCAAAAATGACCCATTTGCCAGGTTTTACGCAATTTCAATTCCTGAAATATACACATGGAAATAAGTTAGAAAACACATGTAATAATGTGACTACAGGACAGACCCGCTATACCGCGCCTTGAATTAACGCGGTGTTGGATATAACGCGAGGGCACCTTGGGTCCCAAAATTTTGCCCACCCACTTTTGAGAAAAAAAAAAAAAAAAAAAAAAAAATGTGGCGACGCGAAGGCGCCGTTTTACCCTTATATATATTCCTTTATTGTATTACAGTTTAAGGCGTTTATGTGCGGATGAATTCACTGTTAAAAAGATCGTTTGCAGGGAATTCAACAAGGTTCAGTTTTCTTAGTTTCTCTTTATGGTACTCGAGAAAAAAAAATTAAAACCAGTTGTCAGGCGTTTGCCAAGGTGCTATTTTCTAACAGTTTCTCTATATTATACATTGAGAACAATTAATGTTAATTATCTTTTGCATATTTAAAACTGAAAGAACAGGTTTTCTTATAGAAAGCATAATGTGTTTACGAACCGTGTCGGCTGCGTGTATATTCAAGAGTGATAATTGCCATGTCAGTAATTTTTAGACTTCGTTCGCGAAGCGTGGATGACACATTGTTTTCTTAAGATAAGCCATAAAAGTTGTGAAAATAAGCCCAATTAGCTAGGGGATTATCGATAGACCGTAACGAGACAGTAAACACAGGTTGCTGTAGGCTATTGATGACACCTGTTACGCAACGTTGCTCATTTTCGACGGCGACACAAACCAAAGATTGTCTAAGCATTGGGACAACTATATCTTGTATAATTCTATCCAATCAGAAAATTCAATTAAGAAAGGCGAATTAAAATAACTGTAAATACGGTATCGGCAAAAGACTCTTACATGTCCGCGTTAAATATCCGGGTGCGCCAATAAGTCAAAGGCGGAACTCTACAATACAACAGCAACATAAGCCCGGTGTCATGGACGCTCTTTTCACATAAAATAGTACGTTGTAAATAAACAAATTTTATCATTGTAGATCGTTTTTAACTGATAAAGCTGTGGAACACGCAATACTTCACTTTTGTTTATTCCATTTTACAAGGACTCTGCGATAAACCACCAAGCTCGGTTAAGCCAATACACACGTCGTATAGGTTCCCCACCCACCAATACACTACAGAAACTGCGATCAGCCTGGTCTGACTCAGTAGATTTGCATTACGCGCCTCACCTATAACGCGCATGCGACTTGTGGACCCCGACCAGCGCGTTATAACGGGTCTGAAGTGTACCAACTTTGGACTGTATATATCCTTCGACTGTATATATCCTTCTTTGTAAACATTATGAAGAATGTTTTGACAACTAGTCAGAATATGTAGTCTCCAAAGTTGCTTCTATGTGAATATGGTTAGCATCAAACATAAACTGCGGCGGAGAGCGGTCATCTTTGATTCAGAAAATTTTTGCTAAATTTAAGAAATGCACTGCTAGTCTTTGCGATAACGTCATTATTTGAACTCATATTATCGTAATTTTTTGTAAGCAAAAAGCTGAGACACATTGCTTGTGAAACTTTGATCATAAATTCTTTATTTTCTGGTCCATACATTTCCGGGGGTAGGTTTCATGTCCACATTTTGTTCTTTGGGTATACATTTTGCAGGTTGTAAATGTTGGGCCAGATATTCGATATGGCCCTTTAGGAATCTAAACATGTACGTTCTGGTTATAGTGTCCTAGCGGAATTATTCTTTTACGGCTTTATTTGCAAAATATCCAAGAATTTAGCTTTCCATAGAATTCATTGCAAACTGTAGATTTTGTATGGTTAATTGGTTTTGAGATGAAGCATGAAGTTTTAGGTCCGAAGTCGTTTATTCATTCAGAAAGATCAGATTCAACATTTTATTCCTGTTTTGCTTTCAAAAATTTAGTTTTGCGGAGTGCAGAAGCAAAAAGGTAAACTTTCCCCAAGGGCTAAAAGTGTTCCCTAACTTATTACCATGTGTATATTTCCCTGACTTAAATCATAACTAATTAATACTCACCCAATTGTGGCAGCAGATACAGCAGCAAGCTGAACTGGTGTAAACCCACACAGTAGATGACCAACTAGAGAAATATCAGAGGAGGTAAAACCACTGATATCTGCCAGGCCTCTCACACTTAAATATCTAGTCGCAAAGGCTCCAAGCTAAACATAAACAGAAATAGATATCAAAGGAGGTCAAACCACTGATCACACTTAAATATCTAGTCGCAAAGGCTCCAAGCTAAACATAAACAAAAATAGATATCAAAGGAGGTAAAACCACTGATATCTGCCATGCCTCTCACACTTAAATATCTAGTCACAAAGGCTCCAAGCTAAACATAAACAGAAATAGATATCAAAGGAGGTAAAACACTGATATCTGACAAGCCTCTCATACTTAAATATTGGCTTCAAGCTAAACATAAACAGAAATAGATATATATATCAAAGGAGGTAAAACCACTGATATCTGCCAGGCCTCTCACACTTGAAATATCTAGTCACAAAGGCTCCAAGCTAAACATAAACAGAAATAGATATCAAAGGAGGTAAAACTACTGATATCTGACAGGCCTCTCACACTTAAATATCTAGTTGCAAAGGACCATAGCCCTGTACTTATTAAACAAACTTTACCCAGCTACAATACCAAACCACCCCTTCCAGATATGAACCCCTTTACAAAGTTTCGAGAAAATCGGTCTACACATGCTCAAGATAAGAGCCTGCAAATGAAATTGTAACGTAAATTAAAGGCCATAACTCTATTTATTTGACAAAATTTACCCATCTTCAATCCCAAACCACTCCTTCCTGATATGAAAACCTATACAAAGTTTGAAGAAAACTGGTCAATAAATGCTAAAGCTAATGAGTGGAAACTTAATTTTAACATAAATCAAGGGCCATAACTCTGTAGTTGATTGACAAAACAATCCCAAACCACTCCTTCCTGATATCTACTCCTAGTTTGAAGAAAATTGGTCAATATATGCTCAAGATAGCCTGGAAATGAAATTTGAAAATAAATCAAGGGCCATAACTATACTTAATTTGACGAAATTTACTCATCTTCAGTCACAAACTACTCCTTCCAGATATGAATTCCTATTAGGGATGTCAACGAATGCCAAAATTGGTATTCAAATATTCGCATAGGATATTCGAATATATTCGAATATATTCGAATGATATACACATCTATGCCCAATCGACCCATTACGATGACTTACTTGGTGGTACATGTATTGACCAGAGGACCAATGGTCCTGTAAACGCTCACCTGAGATCTGCTGTATATACGAATGTTATAGAAAATAGTCCCAGTATAGGGGCAGATAAAGCCCTTGGGCCATTTTTTTTTTCAGAATAATCAATATACTGTCCATACAAGTTTTTCCCTTCAAATGACATTTTAACAGTTTACCCATTCAAATACATAGGCAACCCATGTTGACCTTGCCTTAAAATAGGTCAAGGTCATCACAGGGTCATGATTTATACATACATTGTAGTACTTTAGTCAACGATGCTTCATGCCAAGTTTCTTTGAAATCGGTCCACCGGTTCCGGAGAAGATTTTTGAAGAGTTTATACCATATATGGGCATAGCGGCCATCTTGGTCATGTGACCTTGATTATTTATATACACATTGATTACCCTATTCTATAGATGCTTCACATGAAATTTGGCTTTGATTGGCCAAGCGGTTTCAGAGGAGAAGATGTTTGACTATTATGGTAATATACATGTATAATGCCCCGGGGCTGGGGCAAATGAGCCCCTGGGGTCCAACTTTTTTCAGAATCATTAATATTCAGTCCTACTGTCCATTTCCTGCAAGACTTTCACTTTAAATGACATTTTAAAAGTTTTCCCCATTCAAATGCATTGACCCCTGGGGTCCAAATTTTTTTCAGAATTACCTGTAACCTTCAGTCCATTTGCCCATTTCCTGCAAGATTTGCCTTTCAAATGACATTTTAACAATTTTCCCTATTCAAATGCATGGGCGACCTATGTTGACCTTGCCGTAAAATAGGTCAAGGTCATCCAAAGGTTGTAATTTATAAACACATTGTAGTACTCTAGTCCCCAATGCTTCATGCCAAGTTTCGTTGAAATTGGTTTAATGGTTCCGGAGAAGAAGAATTTTGAAGGGTTTTTACCATATATGGGCATGGTGGCCATCTTGGTCATGTGACCTGTATTGTTTATAAACACATTGGTTCCCCCTTCCTATAGATGCTTCATATAAAATTTGGCTTTGATTGTCCAAGTGGTTTCAGAGAAGAAGATCTTTGAATATTTCTGTAATATACATGTATATTGCCCCAGGGTGGGGGCAGACCAACCCCTGGGGTCCAAATTTTTTTCAGAATTACCTACCTTCAGTCCATTTGCCCATTTCCTGCAAGATTTGCCTTTCAAATGACATTTTTACAATTTTCCCCATTCAAATGCATGGGCGACCTATGTTGACCTTGCCGTAAAATAGGTCAAGGTCATCCAAAGGTCATAATTTATAATCACGTTGTAGTACTCCAGTCCCCAATGCTTCATGCCAAGTTTCGTTGAAATCGGTCCAGTGGTTTTGGAGAAGAAGAATATTGAAGGGTTTTTACCATATATGGGCATGGCGGCCATCTTGGTCATGTGACCTGGATTATTTATAAACACTTTGGTTCCCCCTTCCCATAGATGCTTCATATAAAATTTGGCTTTAATTGGCCAAGCGGTTTCAGAGAAGAAGATCTTTGAAAATGGTGGACGACGACGCCGGATCACATTGTTGTCTAACGACTCCGTATATGCTCGGATTGGTTCTGTAGACTCCGGTGAAAATAGGATTGGTAAGAGTTTCAAAATGGCGGAAGGGGATGACAGACGCGAGGTCAACAGGTAATTTTGATCTTTTTTAAGCCTTCATTTTCATCCTCAAAAACAAATTAGGGGTTTGAACATTAAACTTTATCATTCCTAAGGGCACTTTGAAATTACCAGGTGGTATGGTTCTCCGAATGCCTGGCAGCCCTTGATTATATGCCTGCTCATTTAAACATGAATATGTTGCCTCGTGTCATGATTGAAAAAACATGCAAAACAATAATTTTAGTGTCTGTGCAATCCCCAATTGTGACTTGAAGCTTATTTTAACCATTTGTGAGTAAATTCGTACAACATTCATGTAAGTATGTGATACATCGCATGTATATTTCACATATTAAAAACTCGCACACAAAACGCGCGACACGGAATGGTTTTGTTTTGGTTATGGGCAAGCCACGGGTTGGTATGAGTAAGAGTCCGGATTGGTATAAGAGGGATGACGGATTGGTATTACAACAAAAGTGCGATAATTTACAGATAAAATTGATTTTAGCAGCAATTTCAGTGCATGCAGCAATAATCTTTACGAAAACACGACCATACAATGTACAGAAATTTTTTCGGCTGTAAAAAACTGAAATTTTCCGTTCAAAATTTTTAATATTTTTCTTAAGTATGCTCAAAACATAGATTGTGGGTACAAGTTTGAAACGCCTCGGCGAGGCGGTTCCAACGAGTACCCAAATTGTATGTATTAGAGCAAAATACGAAAATCAGTGACACCCCAGAAAACCCATTTTTTCTTCATGAAAGTGCGGTTTAAGGGTGTATACACACACTTCACCGACATGTTGTCCTGGTGTATCCCCCTACACACACAGTACATAGGATATACATGTATGTTGTTTTGCTTGTACGTATGTCTGCCTATCTTTCCGTCACAACTCGTATCCGCTCTATATCTTGAAAACATACAGTCAGCCACAACATATTTCTAAAGCAGAACGGGACATGTCAAGCCATTGCTTGCAAATTTTTCGAGGAATTTTACTCTGATGATATCATACGCATTATCGCTCCTGCTCTATAACTTCAAATCTTGTAAAGCACAATGAAACGATGCTTGGATATTTTTCGAGTTGTTTCCCTTTGATTTTTTTCATTGCAATTTTGCGTCTTATAACATCAAACTCGTTTAAGAGATTCATAATTAAACACAGAAACAACATGTTTAAAGTCAAGACATCAATTCTTATTTGAGAATAGCTTTGTGCCACTTGCCTTTCACCATAACCATGAATCGTAGAGTAGTTTTACTGTGTGCAAATATATATGCAAATTTAAGACTCGGTACTTTTTGATGTGTGTAACAACTTCATTTATGAAGGTAATAAGAAAAAACCAGAGGACCAATGGTCCTGTAAACGCTCACCTGAGATCTGCTGCATATACGTGTACCAATAAACATGTTTTAATATAATGGTATTTAACCCCAGTGTAAGGGCAGATGAAGCCCTAGAGCGATTTTCTTTTTTCAGAATAATCAATATTCTGTCCATTTGCCAATTTCCTGCTGGCTTTTCCCTTCAAATGACATTTTAACAGTTTTTCCCATTCAAATTCATGGGCAACCCATGTTGCCATAAACTGGGTCAAGGTTGTCACAGGTCATGATTTAGATATACATTGTAGTACTTTAGCCATCGATGCTTCACTCCAAAGTTCATGGAAATTTGTCAAATGGTTCAGAGAAAAAGATTTATATGGGCATTGCGGCCATCTTGGTAATGAAACCTAGATTATTAATAAACACATTGGTTCCCCCATCCTATAGATGCTTCAGATAAAATTTGGCTTAAATTGGCTAAGTGGTTTCAGAGGAGAAGAACTTATATGTATAATGCCCCAGGGTGGGGGAAGATGAGCCCCAGGGATCCATTTTTTTTCAGAATCATTAATATTCAGTCCTACTGCCCATTTCCTGTAAGACTTTCACTTTATATGACATTTTAAAGTTCTCCCAGTTCAAATGCATTGGTGACCTATGTTGACCTTGCCATAAAAAAGGTCAAGGTCATCACAGGGTCATGATTTATATACACATTGTAGTGCTTGAGCCATAGATGCTTCATGCCAAGTATCGTTGAAATTGGTCCACCGGTTCTGGAGAAGAAGATTTTTGAAGGGTTTTTACCATATATGGGCATGGCGGCCATTTTGGTCATGTGACCTGGATTTCTTATATCCATATTGGTTCCCCCTTCCTATTGATGCTTCACATAAAATTTGGCTTTGATTGGCCAAGCGGTTTCAGAGAAGATGATGTTTGAATATGATGGTAATGTACAGGTATATTGCCCCGGGGTGGGGACAGATGAGCCCCTGGCGTTTAAATTTTTCAGAATCATCAATATTCAGTCCCACTGCCCATTTCCTGCAAGATTTTTACTTTAAATGACATTTTAAAATTTTTCCCCATTCAAATGCATTGGTGACCTATGTTGACCTTGCGGTAAAGAAGGTCAAGGTCATCTCAGGGTCACGATTTATATACATATGGTAGTGCTTGAGCCATTAATGCTTCACACCAAGTTTTGATGAAATCCGTCCATTGGTTCTGGAGAAGAAGATTTTTGAAGGGTTTTTACCAAATATGGGCATGGCGGCCATCTTGGTCATGTGACCTGGATTTCTTATTTACACATTGGTTCCCCCTTCCTCTTGATGCTTCATATAAAATTTGGCTTTGATTGGCCAAGCGAATTCAGAGGAGATGATGTTTGAATATTATGGTAATGTACAGGTATATTGCCCCGGGGTGGGGGCAGATGAGCCCCTGGGGTTCAAAATTTTTCAGAATCATCAATATTCAGTCCCACTACCCATTTCCTGCAAGATTTTCACTTTAAATGACATTTTAAAATTTTTCCCCATTCAAATGCATTGGTGACCTATGTTGACCTTGCCGTAAAGAAGGTCAAGGTCATCTCAGGGTCACTATTTATATACATATTGTAGTGCTTGAGCCATCAATGCTTCATGCCAAGTTTTGATGAAATCCGTCCATTGGTTCTGGAGAAGTCCTACTGCCCATTTCCTGCAAGATTTTCACTTTAAATGACATTTAAAAATTTTTCCCCATTCAAATGCATTGGCAACCTATGTTGACCTTGCCGTAAAATAGGTCAAGGTCATCACAGGGTCATGATTTATATACACATTGTAGTGCTTGAGCCATCAATGCTTCATGCCAAGTTTTGTTGAAATTGGTCCACTGGTTCTGGAGAAGAAGATTTTTGAAGGGTTTTTACCATATATGGGCATGGCGGCCATCTTGGTCATGTGACCTGGATTTCTTATATACACATTGGTTCCCCCTTCCTATTGATGCTTCACATAAAATTTGGCTTTGATTGGCCAAGCGGTTTCAGAGAAGAAGATCTTTGAAAATGGTGGACGACGGACGACGCCGACGGACGGACGCCGGGTGCCTCCCTATCCTATAACCTCACCTGAGAGCCTTCGGCTCAGGTGAGCTAAAAAATGAGCCGCCTTTTGAGAATACCAACACTTTGCATGTGCGAAAACATAGGTGCGGATCAGCTTCGTGGTGACAGCGAATCTGATCAGCGCATTTGCTTTCGCCACACGCATAGTACAATCCCTCTTCTTCGTAAATACAAAATTCCATGCTTCTAGCTGTCTTCTTCTGTGGCTGTACAGCCCGGTTTGTGTCCAACCTGGTCAAAAACCACAATGTTGGTTTTCTTACGAGGCGGCTCGTATATTGTTTATTAAATTCTTTATAGACCCTTGATGAATCATTCCATGAACCTGAGGACTCTGCAAATCGAGAAACAATGAAAAAGCATGAAAGTTATTTGTTCCAAAGGAGCAGTAGTAACATTTGAACGCCATCTCTTTCTGTAGGTTTGCTGAAAATAAACCGGAAATATGAAAATAAGAGCATTAGAACGTATTGTTTATAAAAGGTCTTAGGTCAGATATATATGTTATAAAAACGAAAATGTATCGTTATGATGGTGAATTCTCATCTCAAACACGTTTTTTAAAGAACAGATAGCATAACCAATCCGCACTCCTTGTAGAAAAATCTAATTCCAATCCGGGCCCTAAATGAAACCACTCCGTAGTCTTAACACTTGCCAATCCGGGGCTAACGCGTGTGATTCGAAACTATGAAAATCAATTATTTTGATAGCAAATAATAAAAGTACGAGAAGTACAAATCACTTTCACAAAAGACAATACCCTCTTGTTGCATTCAATACAGAAACAGGTTGCAGAATGCCAAATAGGGCTAATTATTTGCCTCATTTTCTAGGTCACCTCTTGATTTGACTAATGCATTTTCGGCGAGCATTTACTTTGATAAACAATATTTCGCTCAGGGACACTGGTATGCAAAGAATTATACGAGAATTAATTAACATATTTCACCCATGGACATTATTCTGTAACATGAATTAAGTTAACCTACCTTACAACATTGTTCTATCCGAGTTTTGGAAATGTGTCAACACGTTTTTGGTATAGTGCCGCCATTTTAAAACTCTTACCAATCCTATTTTCACCGGAGTCTACAGTACCAATCCGAGCATATACGGAGTCGTTCGACAACAGTGGATCATGGCCATCCTATAAGCTCACCTTGTGAGCCTAACGGCTCAGGTGAGCTAATAAATAAATAAAAATACTTATTTCACTTTCCTATAGTAACCTTTCAAATGTATTTGTATATTTAAATGAATATAATGTTTTAAAACAACATTCTATCTTGCTATTCATCCATATTGAATGAGTAGGCGAAACGGGAATAGTGAATATTTCTGGTGTAGGCGAAATGGGAGTAGGCGAAAGGGGAGTAGGCGAAATGGGACAAATCATAGGCGAAAAGGGAGTAGGCGAAATGGGAGTAGGCGTAACGGGAACATCCCAACTGTGTACTTATTTGACAAAATTTACCAATTTTCACTTCATGATATGAACTCCTGTACAAAGTTTGAAGAAATTTGGTCAATAAATTAATGCTAAAGATTGAGCCCGGAAACGTAATTTTAACATAAATCAAGGGCCATAACTCTGTACTAATTGACGAAATTCACCCATCTTAAATCCCAAACCACTTCTTCCGAATACAAGACTCCTATACAAAGTTTGAAGAAAATTGGTCAATAAGATAGATAGAACCCTGAAACGAAATTTGAATGTAAATAAAGAGCCATAACTATACCAACTTGACAAAATTTACCCGATCTTCAATCCCAAACCATTCCTTCCTAATATCCTATACAAAGTTTGAAGACAAGAGGACCATTGGTCCTGTAGCTCACCTGAGAGATTATCACATTGTAAGGTCATGAGGTTTAAGTCTATTATTTCATTGAGAATCGATCAACCAGAGTTCCCGTCCGATTTGCCCAAAAACAATATGGTCTTTGTGGTTTCCAAGAAGAAGGGTTTTTTTCTAGTGTAAGTCTGACAATGGGGGCTCATGATGACCCCCAGGGCGGGACCATTTTTGATCCCAGGGGCATGATTGGCAGAATATATGTAGGGTACCAATAAACATTGTCACATACTAAATACACATACTCTAGTTCTAATGGTTTTAGATGAGATTTTTTCACCATTATAAGCCTATGGCTGATATTGACACATCGGGGGCGTGGTCAGTTTGGACCCCAGGGGCACGGTTGGTATAATTTATAATGGGGAATACCAAACATTACTACATACAAAATGTAGAAGCTCTGGTCCTTGTGGTTTCAGAGAAGAAGTTTTTTTTAGTTTTGTCCCATTGTAAGCCTATGGAAACTATCGACCTCCGGGTCATAGCCAAATTTGACCCCAGGGGCATGGCTGGCATAATTTATGTAGAGGACCATTAGCCAGTGCCACATACCAAATATCAAAGCTGTGGGCCTTGTAATTTCAGAGTTCTAAGAAGATTTTTTTATTTTTTATTCAATTAAAACATTATATGTTGCCAAAAAACAATATACAACCTTTCCTACTACCCAGTGACACTGTGTGTGTAATTTGATCAAGATCTGCCCACTGGTTTTGGAGATATTGGTGTTTTAATGTTTTCCCATAGTAAATCTATGTAGATTATCGACCCCCGGGGCGTGATCAAATTTGACCCCAGGGGCATGAATGGCACAATTTATTTTGGGGACTACCAAACATTGCTACATACAAAATAAAGAAGCTCTGGTCCTTGTATTTTCAGAGAAGATGTTTTTTTTAGTTTTTCCCATTGTAAGTCTATGGAAACTATCGACCCCAGGGGCGTGGCCAAATTTGATCCCAGGGGCATGGCTGGCAAAATTGTTGTAGAGAACCATTAGCCATTGCCACAGGGTCACACGATTTGCCGGAATCACCAAATCACCGGAATCACCACTGAAATCACCGGAATCACCACTGAAATAACCAAAATCACCCTAAAAATATACAGTTAAAATTAAAAAGTTAAATCAGTATCTAAATTAACCATATTAACCTTTAGCATGCTGTAGGCGACTGCGGTCACCCGTGGAATACCTATCTGTGCCAACTAGAGGCGACTGCGGTCGACAAGAAAAACCGCTTTCAAATTTCCCGCACTTTTCGCCCACTGCCTACTTATGAATATTAATGAGCGATGCCCAGACAGTTGCGCATGAAAACAACATGGCGGCTTGTGGTTTTGGGACCGATTTGTCGGCCGATTTTGATCGGATTTTCGTTATTTTTGCATTAGAAATGCATTTTCAGCGCTTTTTTCGCTGGTAAATGGAAAATTGGGTGCATTTACACCCGAAATATGACATCGTAACGGTACGTATGATGAATTTTTACACTAGAAATCAGCGTAACAAAGACTTCCGAAACCGAAAGTAGATTTGTTTACTGCGTTTGTTGAATTTATTCAGCTGTTTTTATGGCTCAAAAATTAAGAAAACACGGAAAAAAATTGGAAAAAACGTCAGTGGGCTGCCATATTGATTTCACTATATTGCTCAGCATGCTAAAGGTTAAATGTCTATAGGATATATTATTTTCCCGTTTTTCGTAGTTTTAACATAGTGTATTATACGACCGTCTATCCCCAGCAAAATCACCACTGAAATCACTAAAATCAAGTTCAAAATAAGGAATTTTGGACTTGAATTGTTGGTTTTGGATCTAAATAGGCTATGTCCAACGTCTAGGATATATATTTTCCCAATTATACAATGCACGTGCGTATAGCTTTAATTTGGTAACTTCAGGCCTGTGAGAAGAAATCACCGGAATCACCACTGAAATCACCTCAATACCACCTAAATCATCAAGAATTGCGCTCAGTACTGTAATCTTTTAACATACATGTGATTCCTCCCGGATCGTCCGGGAGCCTACCGGAAATGAGGTCCATCTACCGGCCTCCCGCCGAGGCTACAGAACCTCCCGGATGCTGAATTTTCCTATTATATTTTTTCTAAACCGATTTACGGTAACTACTTTACCTCTATATGTGAAAACGGATTAAGCGTCTATTATGCAATTACCTGGCGATGAGCAATTATCGGTGGTGTCGCATAATGGATATCGGATGCAATGGGCCGTTAAATTAGCTAGCGCATCAGTAAAGGTACCTGTAATATGTGTCTAAACAGGTAAATTATCTATAATTAACGTAACTTTTTACTCGTCACGGCCTATAATAATGACACCCTCTATTGTCTCAGCATGATTGAGAATAGATCTAAGTGCCGCCGATTAGTCTAGTTCGGTCATCCGTTAAGTACTTCGACCGAAATACGCAGTTTGTTAGCATTCTGAAAACGTACATGTAAACGCAAAGATGCCGAGCAAGAAGAGAGAATTATCGCCGTGTGCTTCTCCAGCCAGCAAAAGCCAGAAGAAATACAAGTGCAGCTTCCAGAACGAGTGGGTGAAAGAATTTCCACACATCAGAAGAAGTGAGAAGGGTGATGCCTACGCCAAGTGTACGCTGTGCAACTCGACGTTCGGGGTCTACGCTGGTGGTAGAAACGACGTGTCCAGACATGTGAACGGGTCGCAACACACAGCCAACTTCAAGTCAGCCAGCGCCACACCGGGGATCAGTTCCTTATTCAAGAAGACAACAACAGCGACGACGTCCGACAAGGTGACCAAGGCAGAGGTCGCTGAACACAATCTTCCATTCAACGTCGCCGACCACTTCATGTCGCTGTGTCAGAAGATGTTTCCCGACTCCGAAATTGCCAAGACGTTTGCCTGCCGACGGACGAAGTCGACACATGTCATCAACCTGTTAAATTGATCACCTTAATATAAATGGATTGTACCATCCAAACCAACTTCTGTGAGTTTGCCAGAGACAATCCATCAAGCATGCAAGAGAGACAACTATGAAGACCTTTTTGGGACATAGGATCATATATATTTTGAAAAATGTTAGCAAAAAAATTGTGCATGTGAATACATGTACAAAACAGCAAACATGTATGAAGCAAATGAGAAAGGCATTTTATCAACAGTTACAATGCCTATAAAATTTTTCAAAATACCTCCGGGGAGTAATATTGTTCAGTGTATCATTACTGAGCCGTCTTGCTAGACGAGTATACATGTATGTACTATTTATAGTCACTTTGTCTTTATAAATGTAATCCACAGCTTAGTGCTTCCAGTATCGTCTTCACACAACGATATGTAGATAATGAATAGTCACTGTCTATATGGATCTAAATCCATGGTTCAAATTATTCTGCACAACCTGGTTGTATAGTCACTATCTATATCACGTATATTCCATTAAGTAATGTGCAGTTTTACGATCACACACCAGATTGTCACTTTGTCTATATCCTGATGGTTTTTTAGTCACATTTCTAGTGCATTTGCACAAATGTCATTCACATTCTGTATATAATTGCACAGTAAATATATATATATTCATGTGAGCTGGAAAGTATTACAGCCTTATCAGTAAATAAGTCAATGTAAGGCAAGCAATACCTAATGTAAAGTAAATATGATCCATAAACTAATCTACAGACTACTTTCTACTACAACACAAACAAACATCCAAAATACAACATAGAAAATACTTAAATATATATAAAGTAGGTCATTAACGTCTCTCAAAATGCTTAAAAAAATAATAATGACCTTAAGGCTGCCTGGGTGGGTGGGCTGGGATTAAAAATTCAGCATGTTGAGTTCAAATAAATAACTATTGATGAGAATTTTATATGACTTTTAACCACGAGCGCCTAAGAAAGAATGATGCGTGGTTCCAGATAAGAACCCCGCGCTCGGCGATATCTACGATGTCATTGGCTACATGATAATGATACAATGCAGCCGATTGGATAAGCAGTAATTCCCAGACTCTCATACAGCGTCTGGAAGGGGCCGTGTGCACAGAGACTAATTAATTGATAAGGGGGATTCTAAAAATAGCTTTCCCAGAATCTTGCTCCAAATAAGGTCAGGGTTTGAAAACAAGTGCAGCGCTTCTCGCGTGGGGCGAGATCTCGTGAGAATCTACGATACGAGAGTGTCAAAAAATTGTAAACAATAACATACATGTGTATTGAGGATTGTGAGAGAAAACCACCTCCAATTTAACACAAGATTAACACTTAATCTCTCTATTAAATTGATCACCTTAATATAAATGGATTGTACCATCCAAACCAACTTATGTGAGTTTGCCAGAGACAATATCCATCAAGCATGCAAGAGAGACAACTTATATAATGAAGACCTTTTTGGGACATAGGATCATATATATTTTGAAAAATGTTAGCAAAAAAATTGTGCATGTGAATACATGTACAAAACAGCAAACATGTATGAAGCAAATGAGAAAGGCATTTTATCAACAGTTACAATGCCTATAAAATTTTTCAAAATACATCCAATTATCCCAAAAAGGTGTAGATATAGGTAGAGTAGAAAATATATAAAAACTTGTTAACAAAATATTCCTTGGAACATCAGAATCATCATGATAATATACAAAAATATATATACATTGCTCAGACTATAAGTCAGTCACCAGTATTCTGCATTTGCAACCTTGTCCAAATATGTTGTTAAATCAGCTCAGACATTATACGGCTAGTTTCAGTACCAAGGGTTGATGCTACTTGTTTCCGGAGTTCAAAGGATGGTTGAAGATAGCGTTCATAGGCATTACTGTTCCAGTCCCCTTGTAATTTGATTAGGTCAGTTGGGAGTCCACATTGTAACCCAAAACTTGCTCCGCCTCTGCGAAACGAATGTCCAGAGTACTTGTTTGCAGGGTGGCCTAGAGCACTCAAGCATGCTCGCAACTTAACTGTAAAAGTGCTCTGTGTTAAGACTTGCATGTCAGAACCATTTCTGAATTGAAACAAAGGTGATGGTAATTGAGTTTGTGGGCACTCTAGGGACATGACTAAAAGTGAAGCTGATGGGCAAAACACTGAGTTTGGGATGTGAGGCAAAGGGATTTTTAGTATTCTCTCTCTAAACTGAATTACTTTGGACCATCTGACCGTGAGGATCACCCCTTGGGGTGTAAATTCGGCATCAGAAGAACAAAGATGCCTGGACGAGTCAAAGGAAGCAGGGGACTGGACCAGTAGGTTAGACTTTCGAAAGAAAGAGAAAAATGCAACCAGGCAAGTTGCCCAGAAACATCAATCAAAGCTTATCTGGAGATTTAATTTTATCAGGATGCCTTTCAAAATTTCCATAGTGATAGGCAACTTCTGATGCACTGTGTTACCCTTAATTCTTTTTACTCCCTTTAAAATGGACGAAACATACCAATTGTTCTCAATTGGGAACATACCAATTGTTCTCAATTGGGTTCGCTAACCCTGCATCTAAATGAAGCAGCCTTACAGCATTAAGGTACTGTCTGACTGAGGAAAAAGTTAGTCGTCTGGACAAAAAGGCAATATATCTACCCAGGTCTTCTTGAGACAAGGGGATAGGGGAAATACCCATTTTTACACAAAAATCAAAATAAGCTGCACGCTGAGCTAGGTAGGTCTTGTTTGTAGAAGCAGCAAAAGTGTTCTCACGATAGAACAGGACCTCCTTATCCAGGCAGTCCGAAAGGTTAGATCTAGCAGAACCACTCATGTCTGATGTAGAACCACTATGTGACTGAGTGAAGGGAAGTCCACCATGGGAACCTGTCAAACAGAAAATGCATAGATTGAGGGGACATGTGAAGCCAAAGTGGGGAGTATGCAGTGTATGGGAGCAGTGTTTGCAAGTAACCTGGAAGGTGAAGTCTTGAGGCCGCATCAGCTCCTATGTTTAAAGATCCCTGTAAATACTGTGCGGTTAAATGAAAGTTGTGGCGGATAGCCAAAAAAGCCTTCTAATACACTTCATAACCATTTTGTTTCTACTTGTTCCCTTATTTATAGAGGCCACGGTTACCATATTGTCTGAGTGAAGGACTATTCGTTTATTGGCCCAAAATTTTGCCCAACGTTGAGCTGCAAGAGCCACGGCTAGGACCTCCTTTTCATTGACAGGGTGGCCACACAATTTTGAAAATCAAATTCCCTGATTTTTCCCTGAAATTTCCCTGATCTGGACCTCAATTTCCCTGATAAAATTTACTCATACTGTGACAAATCCTTTTACTTTGAACTTGTATATTTTGACAAAAAGTGTTTTCCTTTTCCTATCAACACATCCATACATTGTACCAATACATGTATACACTGATAAAAATCATTGAGTCGAGACTGATCAATATCATACAAGTGCTAATTTACTTGCATGGTAATATAAACAAATTGGTTAAGCATTTTTATGGACTCCAACTGCCCCATATACATAATACATTATAGCCATACCTACTGCTCCAAAAATGTTACAAACAAGACTGTCATTATTATTATTATTATCAACTGAGAAATAATTTGCAAGAGGTTATAAATCTCTTCTCCCCCAGTTTCAGTTCAGAGTTCATACAGGCATATAAAAATAAAAGAAAGCAAAACTATTTGGCCCAAAATTTATTGTTAATATTCAATATTTCCCCTCTCTAGACTAGAGCTCTATGCTGAGCCCTGAGACTATAAACAAACCATATGAAATAAAGGAAACATGATGACCATGGAACATCTGACAGTACAAAATGTCCCTTTGCACATTAAACCACTGGAGTAAAATGTTCTCTTTAATACCCAATTCTTATCTATACATACTTACTACCTAGAGCTTAAAAATAAAGCTACAAATAATACTTAAACTGTTAAAAATTGTACTGAATTTATCATCAAACAAGCAAATTCAGAGAATTTATGTCCCCCGCCTTAATTGTTTAGTTACACAAATATATCTGACAATAATGTATATCCAAATCACATGCATTTACTTCATGTCACAGTGTCAAACATTAATCTGAGGATTATATTCAAACCACATGCAAATCTTCAAATCATGGTCAGGACATCTGTACAGTTTGAAAAGAATCAGAATAAAACTGAGGGAGGAGTTTGCACAGAAGGTACACAATGTCCATTCACTTTCATTGTATAAATGCCTGAAAAACGACTAAGTTCAAATTGCGAAAAAGTGTCAAAAACTAACCTGAGGATTATATCCAAAGCACATGCATATCTTCAAAGCATCATCAAGACATCTGTAAAGTTTCAAAAGAATCTGAATTAAAAAATGAAGGAGGAGTTGCGCACACAAGGCACCCACTGTCCATTCACTTTCATTGTCAAAATACCGAAAAACGACTAAGTTCAATTTGCAAAAAAAGTGTCAAAAATTAATCTGAGGATTATATCCAAACCACATGCACATCTTCAAAGTATGATGAAGACATCTGTAAAGTTTCAAAATAATCAGAATAAAACTGTAGGAGGAGTTGCGCACACAAGGTACCCTTTGTCTATTCACTTTCATTATCAAAATGCCCGAAAAATGACTAAGTTCAAATTGCAAAAAAAGTGTCAAAAATTAATCCGAGGATTATATCCAAACCACATGCACATCTTCAAAGCATGATGAAGACATCTGTAAAGTTTCAAAAGAATTGGAATAAAACTGTAGGAGGAGTTGCGCACACAAGGTACCCACTGTCTATTCACTTTCATTATCAAAATGCCCGAAAAATGACTAAGTTCAAATTGCGAAAAAAAGTGTCAAAAATTAATCTGAGGATTATATCCAAACCACATGCACATCTTCAAAGCATGATGAAGACATCTGTAAAGTTTCAAAAGAATCGGAATAAAACTGTAGGAGGAGTTGCGCACACAAGGTACATACTCCTATAGGGGGACGGAAGGACGGAAGGACGGACGGAAGGACGGACGGAATGACGGAAAGCCAAAAACTATGTCCCTCCGCTTTTCTTCGAAAAGGCGGGGTACAATAACAGTGTCAGCATTTTAGCATAAAGTCTAAGATTCATTAGCAAAATCTATGAAGGCAATTTGTACTGCAGCATTACTGAGGTATGTCTTTGGTAACAAAAACTATTCAACAGACATAACATCACTATATGGCTGTGGTGTTACCTTTTGTAAAATGCCATTTTACAGCATGCATGCAAAGCCTTCCATTACAGCTCTGGGCAATGGTGGTTCATTTCTGTTTAGCTTTCTAAACCATTCTTAGTATATGTGATATGTGTTGCCTCTTAGCAGAATTTACAAACACAACAATTTATAGTCAATTTTTGCTTTGTATTTTGTTGCCAAATGGTACATGCAGTGTGTTATAAAAACTGAAAAAAAAAAAAAAAAGATATTTCTCAGAAATAAGTATAAGGATTTTTACAAACTAGTGCCTCAAGAATTTTAAACATGTCCATAAAAGTTTAAAAGCAAACTTATTTATTTCACATATACGCTGTATATCTAACAACTCAAATTGAGAATTTCAATATGTTAAATCGGGTAGAAACCATCAGTAACCATGGTGACTACTTCACAAGTTACATCTTATCAACACAGGATTTTCAAAATTCCCTGATTTTTCCCTGATTTTCATAAAATTTTCAAATTCCCTGATTTTTCCCTGCAGGGAATTTTTATTCATCATTTTCCCTGTTTTCCCTGTTTTCCAGAGTGTGTGGCCACCCTGATTGATATGTAAAGTGGCTGCCTCGGGTAAGTCGTGTTCCCAATTAAAATAAAACCAGTCACGACCAAACGAGCCCCCCGCCGCATCATTACATGCATCAGTAAGGTTGTTTATCAAGTATTGTTGACCTTCCATTGAATGTTTCTAAGAAGTTGTACCACCATAAAAGGTCTTTGCGCATTTCCGGAGAAATAACTGCTTTATGTGAAGCATGCTTGAGAATTCCTATCTGGTCGAAGATGCGACGGAGAAAGACTCGCCCGCCTTTGACGACTCCAGCTGCCCAGGATAACCTGCCGGCTATGGCTTGTAACTGCCTCTTTGAGGCCCGCTTACGCTGCAAGAATTCTTCAAGTTCGAGTTTGAAACTCTCTAACTTGTTGGGGGGTAAACTGAGGCACATGGATACAGAATCCAATTCGATACCAAGAAAGGTAATTTTTGTCGTTGGGTCAACCACTTTACCCCAATGTATGGAAAACCCGAGCTTCCTGAGAAGCTGAATTAAGCAATTAAGAGCTGCGGCACATTGTTCTTTTGTCTTAGCTATGATAAGAAAATCATCAAGGTAGACAATTAACAGGTCATACCCTCTCCGGCCCATCATCCTTTTGACTGCTTGAGTTAAACGGTGAAAAATGCCTGGGCTTAGTTTTGCCCCAAAAACAAAGACGAGTGTTTCTTTCCCATTGAAATTCCATTTTAATCCAGTAACTTTTTGACTTGACTGAGAAATTTTTACTGACCTGTAAGCAGATTTCAGGTCTACCTTCGCGAAATAGCAACCCTCGGTCATCAAGGATGCAGCGTCATCTACTCGAGCAAACTTCTGTTTCCACTCCGAAGAGCAGTAATCATTTACTGACATCCCTGATGGCCGAGAGCAATCATGGATCAACCGAACATCCCCATCTGGTTTGGGAATTGCTGCCATAGGGCTTATGATCTCAGGTTTGGTGTCACAAATTATATAATTGCCATTTTCAATCTCTTTTTGGATTTGTTCAGTTGCTTTCTCATATAAAGGGCTACCCGGTTGAGCAGATGGGTGATTTTTGCAATTTACTGGTTTGATATGAATATCCTGATCAATGATGTCAAAACCATTTCTTATACCATTCAAAAGAAAGTCTTTGTCAGGGTCATTTTCTAACTCATGGGCCCAGGCCTCAGGACAAAGGCCGGGGGAGGGCTTGACCTGCACATCTAGTTTTTTTCAACGTGGGATTGGGCTGAATGCCGTTGAGAGCATCCAGGGAGCATACATACATGGCGATAGCCACAGCTGGGGAATGAACAGCCTTTGGGGGCACTGAAGTTGCGGCAAATTGGCTTTTCTTTTTGTTTATCTTTTGGTAGTTTCCCTCCTGGCTGGGTCATGGGCGCAACTTTTTTCGGCAGGTTATTTTGGGCTGCTGGTTTGTCACGAGGTTGGAGAATCAGGGTATGGAGATGTTGAACGTCTGTACCCCACCGAAAGCCCATGGAAGATTGTAACCTTCTATACTCTCTGTCATACAGCAAGACAGACACGAGACTGAAGCGTTGGACCAGCTGGTATACTTTTGTTGTATAGGACAGGTAGTCCATTAAGGCTGAGCCTGCCAATTTATTGTCACCCACCAGCTTGTAGAGAATAGACAGGTTAGCAACCGACCACTGGCTAAGGGTGAGGTTTTCAAGGCGAGGTTTCTTAGGTCCCGATTTTACTACGATTTGCTGATCCCCCTGGCCCCCCAAAACAACATCTTCTTCATAAAATACATTGCTTTGGACAAAGTCGCAAATGTCTAAGTACTGAGTAACTGACTTACCCGATGCTGTGGAGATATGGACTAGTGGATCGTTCCACGAAGGCTGCGTCCCATGTGCACTATCAGAATTTAACGATAAACTGTCCTTAACCGACTTTTGTTGTGATAAAAGCGTTGCAAGTAAACCCGAATACAAGTCACTATTGTTTATATCTCCAGCGGCGTTGTCCGTTGGCTGCGGCTGCTCCTGTGTGATAATTACCGGTACCGATTGCGTACCGGAAGTTTGGTCGGTGGCTGTTCCACCAACTGCTCCTACCGTCTGGTCGGCTGATCCAGTTCCGGTTTCCGTCGTTGTTGCATCAGTGGCTGTTCCGCCGGTCAACAGTGTTCGCACAATGTGCATGATCAATCGACGTTGACCACGCGGGATTTTCTCCGAGCTGAGATCATCCAGTTCTACAAGTTTAAGTGCCTCCAGCGAATTAAATCCACGTTTTAACAGCTCGTCTGTAGCTGTTTTTGTAACTTTATTCTGGATGCAGAACTGAGTGACCATTTCTTCATCAGTCAGTGATTTTTTTCGCTATAAAACCGACTCCGGTTTTAGGAGTCATTCCCAATGGCAAAAGGTATCTTTTTTTCCCAAATGCATGGTTCAAAATTCCCAATTTGAGAAAAATTCCCTCTCAGGCTCATATCTGCAACCAAAATTTATATGTACTGTCAAAAGCTTCAATTAGTCAATCAATCAGATACTTATGAAAATGAATAATGCTAACTTTCATGCATCCCAGCCATATGTTGTTTACTTTTAGAAAACAAATCACAATAACACATATATGATGATATGTTTATCATTTTTACTGGCTTTTATATCAATGTCGCTGATTTTCCCAATTGACGGTAAAATTTGGCTATTTTTCCCAATTGAACCGGTTCTGGTACCGTTCCCAAAATGGTGAAAAAAATCAGTCAGTTAAAGTCACATTTTCGACGTCGATGGTACCGTTTTCGGTCGCCATACTTAAAGTTCACTTGCTTGTTAAATAAACGGCAGTTAATATTTCTTTATATTTCTTTTGTGTTTACCACAAAAATAGCATTTATCTTCAATGCAAAAAGCAGAACAGTCTAACATGCGATGAAGCCTGGCGTCGGCATGACACGATGATTCTCTGATCAGCTTAGAGAGTTTTTCTTCTTCACATTTTGACATTATTTTCCCATACCATTTAGGAATATCGAACACTTCGAGTATAAACGTAATTCTGTCCGCCATTTTGGACATGTAAAGTTATGAAATCGGCGCCATTATCTCACCAAATTTTCTTATGAAAACAAACACAATCGTTCACGAACTGTACAGTGTTATATTTCCATGTTTCCAGACGAGATTCCTGGCGATGCCCATCATCGGCACGGGAGAGAACCTCTTCAATGCCCTGAATGAGGTGTTCATGTAAGAAAAAAAAAGTATTTTTCGTCATAGTTCTATCTTTTTGTGATTTGCAAGAATTACCCTGAGTAAACGTTTAATTTCAATTCCAGACGAACGCACATAGGACCTACTATATTATTTTTAAAGTAACTTAAATGGATGACCGATTTGTCGGCTAAGCCGGTTTCAAAAAAAAAAAAAAAAAAAAAAAAAAAAAAAAAAAAAAAATGCTCATTCTTTTCCAGTTATTTGTAATGATATTCATTGTCTTTTTTCAGCGCACGTGAGATTCCCTGGGAGAATGTGATTGGGTACGGCAGTGACAACGCCAGCGTCATGGTAGGGAAGAATAATTCCGTTCTTTCCCGCATCAGAGAGGTCCAGCCCAGCGTGTACGATGCATCTGCCACCTCGCCAACACCTGCGTCCAGTACGGGTTGAAGAAGCTGTCGGTGCCAGTAGAAGAGCTACTGATTGATGCCTATTACCACTTCTTCCACAGGTAGGTCTATTTGTCAGTTTAGAAATGCGAAAAAGATAGAAAGATAACGTCAAAACGTTTCCCGCCAAATGTCAGAATGACCATGCTATGTGGATAAATTTACAGTGGTCTTATTTTACATGCACACTCAACCGGTGCGCCTATGAAAATAAACCAGGAAATGAAAATGAAAGTTTACAATTTTAAAGCAGGTAACGTTAATTTTTGTGACTACCGACTTCAGATGGATGGTAAAAGCTATAATTTTGCATGTTTACATGTTGTCAAATATGACCTGAACTTTGCAGAAACAGTAGATTAGATGCACTTAGTTTCTTTGTGCCTAAAAGAACTTTTGACATTTCAGTCATATTTTGCATTGTCATAATCCCACCATGCATGATGAGAACAAGTCTTATATCTGTAAACCAGAATTCTTATCTTATAGTTATGCACATATTAATTAGCACATATAGTCTTATGCTGCATTTACCTGTATTTTGCTCATTTTCCTTACTTAAACCAGATATTGAAAGTGTTATTTGTTGGTCAAATTGAACATTTGAAAAACGAAATTCAATTAACTTTTTCTCCTCTTTAACTCTATAGCCTTAAAATTTTTGTACAATTTAAAAACAAAAAAATTATATATTTTCCATTCTTTTGATTAAGGTATCCGATTATCTTTTAATGACCAAGCAGATATCAGACTCTGACCACCACAGCATTTTATTGCCATAATAAATACATGGTGAATCAAAGCCACCTGTTATCAGCAGGAAGCCTCAAAACCGCACTTCCTTATCTAACCAGAGTTAGCACCTATTTTCTCGGGTAACCGCACTTAATTTTATAAGAGAATGTTCTCAGCATGTAAAATTGTTTCAGTGCCAAGAGGAAGGAAGTGTTGAAAGAATTCCAGAGCTTCACTGAGACGGAACCCATGAAGCTCCTGAAGCATTGTTCAACTAGATGGTTGTCATTGGAGAGATGTGTTCGCCGCCTTCTACAGCAGTGGGCAGCCCTGAAGTCCTACTTCATGAGCCACGACGAGGTTGAGAAGACAGGCCGAGTTCAGCGGTGTGCGACCCTACTCCAAGACCCTGAGATGGAACTGGTGTTCAGATTCATCGAGTTCATCATGGGACCATTGAATGAGTTCAACACAACATTCCAGGTGAGTGATTAATCCTAGTGTAGTTTTGTTGTTTTGGTGTTTCACTTTCAAATTATTCTAAGACTGACTGGAGCAATCTTGCCAATGGCAAACTTTCATAACAACTGACAGACACCTCAAAGGCTAAATGAAGACAACTCCACAATGAAATTTATTTAAATTATTAGTTTTCTGTCTTGACCTCCTGGTAAACAATTTTCGAGTCATATCTAGAGTTCTCTACTTTTCTACTAATACATGTAATATGATAATCTTAGAAAATGTTCATTTATAAACATGGTAATATTTTGTTTCACTTATACAGCTTTCTTATATTCTAGGCTGATGAATCCATGGTTAGGTACCTCCACACAGAGATGGTGCGTCTCCTGAGGAAATTCCTGGGGAAGTTTGTTCAGACCAGAGTCATCACAGCAGCCAAAGACATCACACAGGTCGACTTCAGAGATCCAGATAACCAACACGCAGATGACCGCCTGGCACTTGGAATGACTACAAGAATCTACCTGGCCGACAACCCTGACCTACCTGCTGAAACCACTGTGGCATAACTTGCTTATAAGGACTTCAACATTTCGTGAATTTCGGTCACAACAATTTCACGAAGGACACAACTTATTCGCGAATTACCTGGATGAAGATGTTTCTGCTATGTTTGAAGCCACGCTTTGAAGTGATTAAGGTGAAATCTAAACTGAAATAGTTTCATATGCCTTGGCGAGACATATGGGTGAATGAATATGTACTTTTTATATTTGGGAAAGCTAATTAAGGATACTCATTCTTATTTTTCTAACAAAATTAGGTGTTTTCCTAGTTTAATTGCCAATCCAGTAAAAGTGTCCTTTTGCACCAGAATTTGGGCATGCTATATGTATAAAAGGACACCTAAAGAACTTCTTGGTATAAATAGATTGAAACTTTTGTAACAATAGAGTCTGTAATACACCGAGAATCCCATGTACCAAGTCAGCTAGTAGACACAACTATTTCAGGAGTGAGCCGTGAGAAAGCTACAAACATTTCTTGAGTCAGTCATAACTGTTTCTTGAGTCAGTCACAACTGTTTCTTGAGCAATACACGGTATTTAGCATACAAGTTTCAACATTTGTACACATAAAGCACTGGAAATAGACAGTGCGTACAGTTTGAACCAAAACAGAAAAATATACAGGCATGGTACAAACCATAATCGTGATGAGCACAGAAGATTTATAATTAAAAACCTCACATAGAACACGACATAACATTGTTTTGACTTACGAATCACTGCAATATCGTTTTTTTCTATTGTTAATAAGATCCAAACTCTTTAAGAGGAGTGAATTTTCAAAGGAGGAAATAAAATAATCAATCATCCTAACATTTTGGTGTTCACAGTGCGCGCAGTGCAGATCACTGTTCTTGTGCGGCCTTAACATTGCGCTGTACAATCTCCATACAACCGCACGGCTGACCACAGTGTTTGCAGAGCAACTTTCGTTTATGTCCGCCAAACCTTTTTTTTTTTTTTTCTTTTTTTTTTTTGCGTTTTAAGGGGCCGTACAACGCGCAGTACAAAGAGCTGAGCAGCCTGTAATAAATATTATATTGATCACAGGGCGCTGCTACCGTGATCACACGGCTAGGTCTAATCAACTCACAGTGGCCTCCTATGCGACCTTATGGTGCTTATTGGCGATGTTACTGTGTTACTTTTCAAGTATTGTAACAGACTAACTTGCGATCGTACTGCGCGCACCTCGGCGTTCCAACTTTCCTAGAACGCTACATACGTATGTGATCGCCGTAACAATGCCGTCCTTATGCGAAAGGGGTTTATATCATTTATAAGCAAACAAACAAAAAAGAAAGAAAAACCAGAGGATCAATGGTCCTGATATCGCTCACCTGAGATTTTGTCTTTGACGAATGACCTTTGGCTAAGGCCATGTTGGCCAACATAAAATATAAACTAGACCTCAAATACTCACATAATTATTAACACTATAAACTGCCTGTATCTACCAACTTTCAGATCTTTCTGGCAATATTTGACCTTTCTGTTTAAATTAACTGTTTAATAGGTCAATGTCAACCCAATGTCATGATTTATATAAACTATGAAGGGCCAGAGCTCCCAATGCTACATACCAATCGGTCCAACTATTCCAGAGAAATTTATTTTTAAAGGATTTTACCACATATATGGGCATGGCGGCCATCTTGGTCATGTGACCTGGACCATGTATACAAACTTTGGTTCCCCCTCCTAAGGATAGCACATATAAAATGTGGCTTTGATTGGTGCAGTGGTTTCTGAGAAAATTGAGTTTTAAATATAATATGCAAATGACCTTTGGCCAATGTCAAGAGATGACATTGACCTTGAATGCTCATAGGACTTCATTAACTCAATAAGTTGTATGTATTACCAACTTTCAGGTCACGGGCCACAAAACATTCTGAAAAATCCAATGTTTTCCACTGAGAAGCTTATGTGACCAATGTTGACTTTGCCATAAAATATGTCAAGGTCAACCCAAGGTCATGATTTATACAAACTATGATGGGCCAGAGTTCCAGATGCTACATACCAAGTTTTATTGAAATCGGTCCAGCAGTTCCAGAGAAGAAGATTTTTTAAGGTTTTTACCATATATGGGCATGGCAGCCATCTTGGCCATGTGGTCTAGACCATTTATACAAGATTTGATTCCCCCTTCTTAAGGATACCACATATATAAAATTTGGCTTTGATTGGTCAAGTGGTTCCTGAGAAAATTAAGTTTTAAATTTACTATGTAAATGATCTTTGGCCAAGGTCAAGAGATGACCTTGACCTTGAATACTCCTATGACTTCATTTAATCAATAAGTTATATGTATCTACCAACTTTCAGGTCACCGGCCTGAAAAATCCAATGTTTTCACTTTTGTCCATTGAAAAGCCTATGTGACCAAAGTTGATCTTGCCGTAAAATAGGTCAAGGTCAATCCAAGGTCATGGTTCATATAAATTATAGTGGGCCAGAGTCCTCAATGCAACATACCAAGTTTCATTGAAATCGGTCCACTGGTTCCAGAGACGAAGATTTTTAAGGTTTTCACCATATATGGGCATGGCGGCCATCTTGGTCATGTGACCTGGACCATTTATATAAACTTCAGTTCCCCCTTCCTAAGGATGCTCCACATGAAGTTTGGCATTGATTTGACTAGGGGTTTCAGAGGAGAAGACCTTTGAAAAGTGTGAACGACGACAACGACAGGCGACGGAGCATGGCCATCCTATAAGCTCACCTTTTGAGCCTTCGGCTCAGGTGAGCTAAAAACCCAGAGGACCAATCGTCCTGTAAACTCTCACCTGAGATCTGAGATATATATCAATAAACTTGTTTGACTATAAAGGTCTATAGCCCCAAGACAGAGTCAGAATACCCCTTGGGGTTAATTTCTTTTTTGACTTCATAAATATTCCGTCCACTTGCCCATTTCCTGGAAGTTTTTTCCTTCAGTGTCCTTTTAACAGTTTTCTGCAAATGTGAATTACCGGTATGATTACCTTGCCATAAAATCCGTCAAGATCATCACAGGATCATGATTTATACACACATTGTAGTACTCTAGTCTTGATTTTGACATATTAACTTCCGTTGCAATAGGTTCAGCAGTTCCTGTGAAGAAGATTTTTGAAGGGTTTTTACAATATATGGGCATGGTGGCCATCTTGGTCATGTGACCTGGTATATTTATAATCACATTGGTTCTCCCTTCATACAGATGCTTTCTATAAAATTTGACTTTGATTGGCCAAGTGGTTTTAGAGACGAAGATCTTTGATGTTGGCCTTGCCGTAAAATAGGTCAGGGTCATGATTTATACAAACTTTGTAAAGCTCTATTGCCCGATGCTTCATGCCAAGTTTCAAAGCCATAGGCCTTCTGGTTCTAGAGAAGAAGATTTTAAAGGTTTTTGCTGTTTATAGCCCTGGCGGCTATCTTGGTCATGTGGCCTGGACCATTTATATAAACTTTGGTTCCCCCTTCCTAAGGATGCTCCATATAAAGTTTGGCTTTGATTGGCCCAGGTGTTTCAGAGGAGATGTTTAAACATTGTGAACGACGACGACGGACGACGGAGCATGGGTATACTATAAGCTCACCTTGTGAGCCTAACGGCTCAGGTGAGCCAAAAAGAAAAGAAAACCGAAAGCAAAAAATAGAACTAGAGCATTATTTCTGTATATTTTGCAAACCTTTTTTTTTTTTTTTTTGTGAAAACCGATACTTCATTATTATAGGCGGTAGTGGCATCTAAAATGTGGAGCGGGCTGGCGCAGTTGGTAGCGCATCGGACTTTGGGCCGAGGGGTCCATGGTTCGATCCTCGTCAGGGGCGTCGTCTGTTGTGGCCTTGAGCAAGTCACATTTCCACAGCTCAATATGTATATATGTATCATATGTTCTTAGTTAGTCGCAATAAAAAGCTCTACAGAGCTTATGTTGATTGCTTATATATGTATGCGACTTTAAATAAAGATTATTATTATTATTATTATTAAAATCCTCCATTTTCTGAAAACCAGGAATATCACAATGACTGTCATTCGATACACATAGCAAAAAAACCTTTGCGAGATTTCTAAATTTTGGTTGCTTAGACAGCACAAAATCTTAGATATGACATTGACATTTAGTGAGATACTGAGATATAAGGAGTTAAGAAACCTGAGCAGCAATGTCAGTCTTGCCTGGTCTACAACCCCAAAGACAATTTTATAAGCCAAATGATGGTTTGAAATAGTGTAGTAAATCGGTACTAAGATAATTTCTTGCATTTAAGTATGTGATCATGTCAATACTATTGAAACTAAATGCGAAAGGCACATCGTGCTTCTGAGTTGACTTAAATCAGAGTTTTTGCAAATCATTGATCACGAAACGTTTGTGTCCAACAGTCATTAAGATCAAGAAACAGTTGTAACAGACTCATGAAACAGTTATAGCCTTCTCAAGAAACAGTTGTTACTGCATCAACAAAGGGTAGTCATCTTTTCTTCTTTATTTCATGACTTATGCGTATTATTTTAAGACTTTGACAGGTGTCTTTGCAATTGATTTTTGTTCATTTTCAGTGCAAAATCATTATAGAAATGTCAAAGATATTTGTGTGTAACCCCAAAAGAGCATGAATTACACAATTTTTCGCATAAAAAGGTAAAAAGAAAACAGCTAATGCGACTGCAGAATGTTATTGCTTTAAAACCATAACCCAATGAGTATGTCCCACAGAAAAATAGGTGATTTAAACAATAATATATCTTTAAAGCACAGAAAAACACGTAAAAAGAGAGTCACATCCATGTTTCCACCTGTAATTCACGAATAAGTTGTGTCCTTCGTGAAATTGTTGTGACCAAAATTCACGAAATGTTGAATCCTTATTAGCGAGTTATGCCACAGTGTCAACTGTCAAGTCTTTCTATGGGTAATTAAACATTATTTTTTTGTTAAATCAGAGACTGCTTCCAGACTGGGGCACATATAAGATTACAGGATGTTAGAAAGAGAAACAAAGGAAATATTATCATGTTTTATTTTTTTTCACTTCATACAATATGTTTTAGTCATCAAACTTGAAACTATTGACAGAATCTGTGAGTCTTGGTTTTTGATTCATCAGGATGTTTATCATGATTTATTTGTTTGTTCTTGATGATTCATTGACTAGTTAGAGATTCACCACGAGGACCGAATAGCTAACTAAATGTTATGAACCACTGCAGAAGCTGAGGGTGAGGTTATGGCCATGTAAAACCGGTTTAAGCCCGCCAGTAACTTTGTGTTACTGATCGTTCCAAGTCGATACTTCTGTGGTGGTTCTTTTTGTTTTATGTCTTGGTGTATAAAATATAAAATTTTTTTTGTGCTGTTGGCGCCTTATGTATGTTTTCATATTTTTAGTTAAGTTAAGGTAACTGAGTGGCCACCTATTGGGAAAATAGCTGCTCATTCGGCTTACGATATGTTTCATGGTATAAGTACCTGATTGTTAGTTTGGTTTTTTCCCACCTCGGTTTTTGGAGTGGGAATCTTTTTCTGATTGCACCTTTTCCTGATCTTTGCCTACTTGTACCTTCTTGTTTAAAGCACTTTTTTTTTAATTTCTACATTTTTTTTTTATTTGCAGCCATGTGAGAGACTTCTATGAAGAGGTAGCATTGATGATGATAAAGAAGTTCCCCTTCAAAGACGACACCCTCAAGACCCTCAGTTTTGTGAACCCTGCTCTGAAAGAGGCTGTTCCTGCAGAATCTGGTAAGACAATAAACTTGTACCAATATGCATGTCTTTAACTTTTACCTGTCCAATACAAGAAAATGTTGGTTATTAGCTACATTCACAAATACCATCACTTTGGGCATTGTTGTTATTTCACAACTTATTTGCATTCAGTTTAAAATAATTAATGATAAATATAGAGAGAGATTGCTCCAGAAGAATCCAACTGACAAGAATGGCTTCAAATTTAGCAGAACTTATTTCCCTTTGATGATATGTTATTGCATATAACTTTGTAGTTATTTTCCTTTGATGATATGTCACATTACTTGAACAGTTTTCATTTTCTTTTCAGTTGTTGGTCTGGCCCAGCGGTTTGGGCTCAACACCGACCCAGAAGCCCTGATGGATGAATTCCAAGATTATCAACTGGCCCCAGCAGCAGAGCTACCAGAGATGAAAGAGGACACCAGACTCGACAGCTGGTGATTCAAGATGGGTGATGTTGATCTGCCAACAGGGAAGAAGCGGTTTGCCAGACTATCCACAGTTGCTGTTGCTGCCCTGTCACTGCCTCACAGCAATGCGGACCCTGAGAGATGTTTCAGCATGCTACGCAAGATACAGACTGACCAGCGGGGAAACCTGTGCCAGAAGACTGTGAATTCGTTGTTGTCAGTGAAGTTTAACATGGACTGTGAGTGCTTCAACTACAACCCTGAAGATGATGTGTTGAAGAAAGCAAAGACTGCTTGTGGGGACTACCAGAAAGACAAGTGAAAGTGTGACAGCGATTAAATTGTTTACTGAAAATGTGCTCATAACTTTTTGGTAAAAAACTCAGTGGTTTTCAAAGGATTTACACCATATCATTCTAGTGTATAGTGCTGAAAAACAGTAGATATCAGTGACCATAGATTATGCTCATATTATACAGTAGTGCTGAAAATGTGCTCATCATAAACAAGCCTTATGAAAGTATATGTATTGTAGTTAAAATGTGCTCATCAAAAGTAAACCATGTGAAAGTACATTGTATTTCTTGTTTTGTAGTTAAAATGTGCTCATCAAAACTAAACCTTTTTAAATGACATTGTATTTCTTGTTTTATTTCCAAACCATTAAACTTTACTTAACAAAATATGTGCAAATCTGTCATGAAAAAGCACCGGAGCGCGCACAAAGCTGCCGACAAAAATCTCCCTGATTGAGAGCCCAATCTCCCTGAAATGAAACCCAAATCTCCCACATGGTCATGAAAAGGTCATCACATGTATGTTTTAAGGGCTATAGTATTTAAATGGTTAGATAAGGACTTATGAGGATTTGTTCATGAATTTCTATCAATTTATTATTCCATAATAATTTGCAAAATTCCTTTATATTGTTGTATGAAAACAAGCTGTGTGTCTTTATATTCTTATTATTCAATAATAATTGGTTGTTTCAATATCATAATTGTGGAATTGCTGATTAATTAAGGTCGTTAACAATCATAACAAGAGGCCATTTCTCTAAGAGCCCACGCCTAGACAAAATTTAATAAACTTTCAATCCGAACGCCAATGCATTACAAGCAAAAAAGACTTAAAAACTCATCACTGAGCCGCCCATTGTCGAGAAAGGGGGAGACAGAACAAAAAATGTCTGATGTTTATTCAACCCTCCTAAACTTTATGACACGTCTGCGATTACTGTTTATTGATGCAAATGTGTGAAAAACACGAGTTTGTTTATATACGCGTAATCATATTAACAGCATATGAGCCTCAGCATTAGAAAAAGCAACAATTTGGATTTCCGAACTGGTCCGACACATACCAGCCTGTACGGCCAAAGAAGAAGGCTAGAAGCTTTAAGTTTTGGATTTAAGAAGAAGAGAAATTGTGCTATCCGTGTAGCAAAACCAAATGCGCTGATCAGCTGTACAGTTACTGCACAGCTGATCTATCCCTTTGTTTTCGCATATGCAAATTGTTGCATTTCTTATGCTGCGGCCTATAGTAGTATATTGATAATCAGTAACACAATACGACCAGATGGCAATTAAAGGGAACTGAAACAAAAAATAAATATAGCAAAAGTGAGCAAAGCTCACATACCCCCGGCGGTAGCCATCAGCGTTCATACCACTTTGAGACAAAAAGCAGATTACAGAAAAAGGTATACATCTAGTGTTACATCCAACAAAAATATATTCATAAATAAAAAAGCAAAAACTATATTCCCCTAATACTTCCTATGCCGGACAATAAGGTGCAGATTTGTATAGGAGTGGCAGATGGTAAAAGAAACAAAGTAAAAAAAAGAAGACAAAAGTAAACTACAGAATCATTATCTTGTTTTCAGTAATAGAGTAGGCCGTTCTGAACATGCATATAAAATTTGAAGTCTCTAACTCTTATACAGACTGAGCTGATATGATGGAAAAATTTCTCAGATAGAGAGAAAAATGGATAAATAAAGGGAATGATAAGCCAGAGATTGTTGATTTTCTAATACACAATACAACTTGTCATACCCAAGCTTTGTACCAAATTTCAAAATTCTAGGTTAAGTAGTCCCTGAGAAATCTTTGACACAAAATGGTGCAGATTTGTATAGGAGTGACAGATGGGAAAAGAAACAAAGTAAAAAAAGAAGACAAAAGTAAACCACAGAATCACAATCTTGTTTTCAGTAATAGAGTTGGTTATTCTGAACATGCATATAAAATTTGAAGTCTCTAACTCTTATACAGACTGAGCTGATATGATGGAAAATTTTCTTGGATAGAGAGAAAAATGGATAAATAAAGGGAATGATAAGCCGGAGATTGTTGATTCTCAAATACACAATACAAATTCACATACCCAAGCTTTGTACCAAATTTTAAAATTCTAGGTTAAGTAGTTCCTGAGAAATCTTTGACACAAAAAAAGTTTACAGACAGACAAACAGACAAACGGAAAAAGCAAAAACTAATTACACTATATACCCCCTAATACTTCGTATGCCGGGGGTATAATAAACGTAATAGAACAAAGCATTTTTTGAATATATATTTAATCCTTTAAGATCATATTTCAACAAACCAAGCCCCGGAAGATTTCTGATCATTGCCTACTTTTACCTTCCCATATATAAAGGGCACAATTTTGATACAATCGGGATGATTTTGGGGGTTTTAGTGGTGATTTCGGTGGGGACTTATAGTCATGAGAACACCATAGCCTATGTACAATTTGTGAAAGCATATATCCTAAGCATTTAAAATGGTAAAATGAAATACCAATTTAACTATTAGAGCCAGAAAAATCATATATTTAGAGTGATTTTGGTGATTTCACAGGTGATTCCAGTACTTGGTTTCGCTGGGGATTTATTGTCATAAAGATGCCATAATAAATCTATGTAGAGTCGGAAAAATATATATCCTAGACATTCGAAACAGCTAATATAGATTCAAATCTAACTATTAAAGCTATTAAAGCCAGAAAATTCATATAATTGTGGTGATTTTGGTAATCTCAGTGGTGATTCCGATGGTGATTCCGGTGATTCCGGCAAGTCGTGATACCGATTGCCACATACCAAACATCAAAGCTGTGGGCCTGGTGATTTCAGAGAAGAAGATTTTTGATTTTTTTTCCCCAAAACAATATGCAACCTTTTCTACTGCCAAGTGATGCTGTGTGTGTAATTTAATCAAGAGCGGCCAACTGGCTTTGAAGATACACTTCAACCTCATTATAACGCGCCTCATTATAATGCGGTTTTCAATATAACACGGCCATGTCATGGCTCCCAAGTTGATTATTTTGCTATATGTCTATAGTAAATAACCTCATTATAACACGGTTCACTTATAACACGGTCTGTTTCTATGGACCCCAAAGATAGCGTTATAATGAGGTTGACCTGTATTGATGTTTGAATGTTTTCCCATAGTAAGTCTATGGAGACTATCAACCCCCGGGGCGTGGCCAACTTTGACCCCAGGGGCATGATTAGCATAATTTATATTGGAGACTTCCAAACATTACTACATACAAAATATAGAAGCTCTGGTCCTTGTGGTTTCAGAGAAGAAGATTTTTTAAGTTTTGTCCCATTGTAAGCCTATGGAAACTATCGACCTCCACAGCGTGGCCAAATTTGACCCCAGGGGCATGGCTGGCACAATTTATGTAGAGGACCATTAGCCATTGCCACATACCAAATATCAAAGCTGTGGGCCTTGTAATTTCAGACAAGAAGATTTTTTTTTTTTTCAATTAAAACATATATGTTGCCATGGCAACCAGAGTTCCAGTCTGATCTGCCCAAAAACAATATGTAACCTTTCCTACTACACAGTGATGCTGTGTGTGTAATTTTATCTCCCTACTGGTTTTGGAGATATTGATGTTTTAATGTTTTCCCATAGTAAGTCTATGGAGACTATTGACCCCGGGGCGAGGCCAAATTTGACCCAAGGTGCATGAATGGCACAATTTACAAAGAGGACCATTAGCCATTGCCACATACCAAATATCAAAGCTGTGGACCTAGTGGTTTCAGAGAAGAAGATTTTATTAGTTTTTCCCATTGTAAGTCTATCTGTTGCTATGGAAACCACAATTTTGATACAATCTGCTCCAAAACCTAATGCAATCAATCCCCAAACCCAATGATGGTTCGCATCAAATTTGATCAAGATTGGCCCACTAGCTTCAGAAATATTCTTCTTTGAAAGTGTGGACGCCTTCGGCTCAGGTGAGCTAAAAATTGTTCAATAAATATGTAAATGAGGTAAATCAAGGGCCATACATGTAACTGTGTACTCATTTGACAAAATTTACCCATCTTCAATCCCAAACTAATGAACTCCTATACAGAGTTTGAAGAAAATTAGTCAATAAATGCATAAGATAGAGCCTGGAAACAAAGCGATGATGGAAGGACGAATAAACACAAGGACGGACACTGGAAACCATTTTTTTGCGGAGGGTATAACATAATACCCTGCACTTTTTCAAGTGGCGGGGTAGAAAAAGGATGGGTACCGCCACATTTTTTGTGTGTGTTGTTTGGTAGCTTTTAATCTATATTTCAAGATGTTTTAAACTATGAGGTTTATTTATCAACAAAAATGAGTATCGAGATGCCTTAAGGTAATCATTACTTTACCTAAGCTAGGCCACAAATGTCTAACCAGGCCTTCACCAGCGGCAGCTCAGCTATAAAGATCTCTAAGAATTTGAATTTCTGATGTCAGAAGTAGATATCAATACATACAATCAATGTAGCCAAGACAAAGGCACCAATCAGCTGGACGGTTACCAAAGCTGTTCTTGCTTAAGTAAAAACTAAGATTCCTCATTATATGGTGACTCATCTGTAATTCTAACCTGATCTGTAGTCCAAGCAGGCATAGCACCAAAACTGGCAACAATATCGTCCTCATCTAAAGGAAGGCAGCTGATCTGAGATGTTGTCATAGCCTCACCAATTTCTCCAATGTTGAGAAGATCAGTTGTTGTCAAGTCACATACGGATACTCCAAATGCCTAGAGAATGTTAAACAGTTTTAACATTTAATAAGTAATCAGTAGGTGTCATGGTAAGAAAAATTACTCCAAGTACCAAGAAATCAGCTAAATCAGTTGTTGTCTTATTACAAGCAGACACTCCCAAACATGCTACCACATTAAATACAAAATGCACTCAAAAAACCTGCTGCTTTTACACCAAAACTGTATTTTTCAAAATCACACTTGTCCTGAATACCTCACATAAAAATGTCACCTTTCCGCATTCTGAAAGTCTTAAACAGTGTGACTGTCCCAAAAATAGGTTAACAAATATAATTCCATTGTGAAAATGTAAGGGAACCGGAAGTAAATATTTTCCTGAAAGGCAATTTTTCTCTTTTAATGGTTTTCTGGAGGTATTTTAGGAAACTGTGTGACATTAATAGATGGTATAAGGAAGGTATAGAACAATTAAGTTTCAACAATCAATTGTTGTCATGACAGTCATGTTACAGATACTCCAAATGCCTAACGATTCTGACTTAATAATTAATGCCATTGTTTAAAACTTTACTTAAAACAAAAAACCAGAGGACCAATGGTCCTGTAAACGCTCACCTGAGATCTGCTGCATATACCAATAAACATGTTTGAATATTATGGTATTTAACTCCAGTGCAGGGGCAGATGAAGCCCTTGGGCCATTTTCTTTTTTCAGAATCTTCAATATTCTGTCCATTTGCCAATTTCCTGCTGGCTTTTCCCTTCAAATGACATTTTAACAGTTTTCCCAATTCAAATGCATAGGCAACCATGTTGACCTTGCCATAAACTTGGTCAAGGTCATCACAGGGTCATGATTTATATATACATGGGAGTACTTTAGCCATTGATGCTTCAAGCCAAGTTTCCTTGAAATCAGTCTATTGGTTTCAGAGAAAAAGATTTTTGAAGGGTTTTTACCATATATGGGCATGGCGGCCATCTTTGTCATGTGACCTAGATTATTTATATACACATTGATTCCCCCATTCTATAGATGCTTCACATAAAATGTGGCTTTGATTGGTGGCCAAGCGATTTCAGAGGAGAAGACGTTTGAATATTATGGAAATATACATGTATATTGCCGCGGGCCGGGGGCACATGAGCCCCTGGGGTCCAATTTTTTTCAGAATCATTAATATTCAGTCTTACTTCCAATTTCCTGCAAGACAATCACTTTCAATTACATTTTAAAAGTTTTCCCCATTCAAATGCATTGGCTACTTATGTTGACCTTGCCGTAAAATAGGTCAAGGTCATCACAGGGTCATGATTTATATACACATTGTAGTGCTTGAGCCATCGATGCTTCATGCCAAGTTTTGTTGAAATCGGTCCACCGGTTCTGGAGAAGATTTTTGAAGGGTTTTTACCATATATGGGCATGGCGGCCATCTTGGTCATGTGACCTGGATTTTTTTTTATACATATTTGTTACCCCTTCCTATTGATGCTTCACATAAAATTTGGCTTTGATTGGCCAAGTGGTTTCAGAGGAGAAGATGTTTGAATATTATGGAGATATACATGTACATTGCCCCGGGGTGGGGGCACATGAGCCCCTGGGGTTCATTTTTTTTCAGAATCATTGATATTCAAATGCATTGGCGACCTATGTTGACCTTGCCGTAAAATAGGTCAAGGTCATCACAGGGTCATGATTTATATACACATTGTAGTGTTTGAGCCATTAATGCTTCATGCCAAGTTTCGTTGAAATCAGTCCACCGGTTCTGGAGAAGATTTTTGAAGGGTTTTTACCATATATGGGCATGGCGGCCATCTTGGTCATGTGACCTGGATTTCTTATATACACATTGGTTCCCCCTTCCTATTGATGCTTCATATAAAATTTGGCTTTAATTGGCCAAGCGGTTTTAGAGGAGAAGATCTTTGAAATTGTGGACAGACGGACGGACGGACGGACGCCGGAACATGGCCATCCTATAAGCTCACCTTGTGAGCCTAACGGCTCAGGTGAGCTAACCAGAGGACCAATGGTCCTGTAAACGCTCACCTGAGTCTGCTGCATATATCAATAAACATGTTTGAATATTATGGTATTTAACCCCAGTGCAGGGGCAGATGAAGCCCTTGGGCCATTTTCTTTTTTCAGAATAATCAATATTCTGTCCATTTGCCAATTTCTTGCTGGCTTTTCCCTTCAAATGACATTTTAACAGTTTTTCCCATTCAAATGCATGGGCAACCCATGTTGACCTTGCTATAAACTTGGTCAAGGTCATCACAGGGTCATGATTTATATATACATTGTAGTACTATAGCCATGGATGCTTCACGCCAAGTTTCATTGAAGTCAATCTATTGGTTTCAGAGAAGAAGATATTTGAAGGGTTTTTACCATATATGGGCATGGCGGCCATCTTGGTCATGTGACCTAGATTATTAATATATACATTGGTTCCCCTATCCTATAGATGCTTCACATAAAATTTGGCTTCAATTGGCCATGTGGTTGTAGAGGAGAAGATGCTTGAATATTATGGTAATATACATGTATATTGCCTCCAGGTGTGGGCATATGAGCCCTTAGGTCCATTTTTTTTTCAGAATCATTAATATTTAGTCCTACTACCCATTTCCTGCAAGATTTTCACCTCAAATGACTTTTTAAAAGTTTTCCCAATTCCAATGCATTGGCGACCTATGTTGACCTTGTCTTAAAATAGATCAAGGTCACCACAGGGTCATAATTTATATACACATTGTAGTACTTCAGCCATTCGTGCTTCATGCCAAGTTTCTTTGAAATCGGTCCACCAGATTCGGAGAAGAAGATTTTTGAAGGGTTTTTACCTTATATGGGCATGGCAGCCATCTTGGTCCTGTGAACTAGATAATTTATATACATTAATTCCCCCATTCCATAGATGCTTCACTTAAAATTTGGCTTTGATTCGCCAAGTGGTTTCAGAGGAGAAGATGTTTGAATATTATGGTAATATACATGTATATTGCCCCGGGGTGGGAGGCACATGAGCCCCTGGGGTCCATTTTTTTCAGAATCATTAATATTCAGTCCGACTGCCCATTTCCTGCAAGACTTTCACTTTAAATGACATTTTAAAAGTTTTCCCTATTCAAATGCATTGGCAACCTATGTTGACCTTGCCGTAAAAAAAGGTCAAGGTCATCACAGGGTCATGATTTATATATACATTGTAGTACTTGAGCCATTGATGCTTCATGCCAAGTTTCTTTGAAATCGATCCACCGGTTCTGGAGAAGAAGATTTTTGAAGGGTTTTTACCATATATGGGCATTGCGGCCATCTTGGTCATGTGACCTGGATTATTTATATATACATTGATAACCCCTTCCTGTTGATGCTTCACATAAAATTTGGCTTTGATTGGCCAAGCGGTTTCAGAGGAGTTGATGTTTGAATATTATGGTAATATACACGTATATTGCCCCGGGGTGGGGGCATATGAGCCCCTGGGGTCCAATTTTTTTCAGAATCATTAATATTCAGTCCTACTGCCCATTTCCTGCAAGACTTTCACTTTAAATGACATTTTAAAAGTTTTCCCCATTCAAATGCATTGGCGACCTATGTTGACCTTGCCGTAAAATAGGTCAAGGTCATCACAGGGTCATGATTTATATACACATTGTAGTGCTTGAGCCATCAATGCTTCATGTCAAGTTTCGTTGAAATCAGTCCACCGGTTCTGGAGAAGAAGATTTTTGAAGGGTTTTTACCATATATGGGCATGGCGGCCATCTTGGTCATGTGACCTGGATTTCTTATATACACATTGGTTCCCCCTTCCTATAGATGCTTCATATAAAATTTGGCTTTGGTTGGCCAAGCGGTTTCAGAGAAGAAGATCTTTGAAATTGTGGACGGACGGACGGACGGACGACAGATGGACGACGGACGGACGCCGGATCATGGCCATCCTATAAGCTCACCTTGTGAGCCTAACGGCTCAGGTGAGCTAAAAATGAACCAGATGACCAAAAGTCCAGTAAATGCTCACTTAAATGAAAATGTTATATACAAGTAGTTCAAAACACTTCAAACTGACTTACAATACCAAGTAAATCATACAGAAATAATGGACAAAAAGGCAAGGTTTAAATTCTGGCAACATAATTCTGACAAGTGTGCCTGAGTCTTACAGAATATTGATCAGTAAAAATTCATAAAATATTACCAGATCAGTTTCCTTAACTCATCTTGTGGAAAACATCATTATTCTGAAGAGTGTGCATATGTCGTACACCATACTGAACATTGAATTCATAATACATACAGCAAACTTAATTTCTTTTAAAATACTCACAGATTCTGTTTTAGCCAGCAGAAGTGTTTTCTGGGCAGCACTCCATGATGTAAGAGAGCCAATGTCAGCCAGACAGTCTATAAACTCAGTGTTGTTCATGTTGTTGATATCTGCATCTTCCACTGTAGTAAAGGCCTCAGATACGAGCCGCACATTTTCACAGGTCCATGACACTGGGTCGCCTGAAATACAATCTCAATAGGCTTAAATACCTTCATGAATACACAAACACTAGTCACACATTTTCACAGGTCCACAACACTAGGTGACCTGAAATACAATCTAAATAGACTTAAACACCTTCATGAATACAAAGACACTAGTCACACATTTTCACAGGTCCATGACACTGGGTCGCCTGAAATACAATCTCAATAGGCTTAAATACTAGTGAATACACAAACACTAGTCACACATTTTCACAGGTCCACAACACTGGGTCACCTGAAATACAATCTCAGTAGGCTCTAAAGTTTAAAACACTGGGTCACCTGAAATACAATCTCAATAGGCTTAAACACCCAACCGTCATGAATACACAGACACTAGTCACACATTTTCACAGGTCCACAACACTAGACTCGGTCACCTGAAATACAATCTTAATAGACTTAAACACCTTCATACACTAGTCACAAAGTTTCACAGGCCCACGACACTGGGTCACCTGAAATACAATCTCAATGGGCTTAAACACCTCCATGAATACACAAACACTAGTAGCCCATTTTCACAGGTCCACACAGGTACACAGACACTAGTCACACATTTTCACAGTTCCTCTGAAATACAATCTCAATAGGCTTGAACACCTTCATGAATACACAGACACTAATCGCACATTTTCACAGGTCCACAACACTGGGTTACCTGAAATACAATCTCAATAGGCTTAAGGGTAAGGGTAAACATTACTATTGTTTATGAGCACACTGTTTGCGCAACATCGGCGTTTAGTATGTGCATGTTACGCGTAGTTTTTAACATCGTTTTGTTTTGATTTCTCATTGATGTTGCAGGCTGTAGAATCTTATTCTGTTTGTTTCTGCATAATTAAGTCCTAAAGCAGGTACAGGCCCCCTAGCAGATTCCCAGAATAACCAGAGGACCAATGGTCCTGTAAACGCTCACCTGAGATCTGAGATATATACCAATAAATTTTTTATATTATAATGTTCATGGGCATGGTGGCCATCTTGGTCATGTGACCTGGATTATTGTACACACTGGTTAGCCTATCCTATTGATGCTTCACATAAAATTTGGCTTTGATTGGCCAAGCGGTTTCAGAGGAGATAATGTTTCAATATTATGGTAATGTGCATGTATATTGTCCCGGGGTAGGGGCATATGAGCCCCTGGGGTCCAATTTTTTTCAGAATCATTAATATTCGGTCCTACTGCCCATTTCCTGCAAGACTTTCACTTTAAATGACATTTTAAAAGTTTTCCCCATTCAAATGCATTGGCGACCTATGTTGACCTTGCCTTAAAATAGGTCAAGGTCATCACAGGGTCATGATTTATATATACATTGTAGTGCTTGAGGCATCGATGCTTTATGACAAGTTTTGTTAAAATCTGTACCAGGGTTCATACAGGCAAGGCCAAGTAAAATTCAAGGACTTTTCAAGGACTTTTCAAGGACAAATCTTACCATTTTCAAGGACTTGGGGTGGATGCTGTAGTAGGGGGTTCTGTCTTAACTTTAGTTTCCTTCTTGATAAAGAAGTTTGTGAAAGTCCCAGATGCTCATGTTTCTTAATCTTATGTCGATCTCCACTCGCGTGTGAGCGCAAAGCACTTTCACCCATTTGAGCCACATCAATATCTTTATTACATGCACGACAATGTGCCTTGTGTTTATTGTCCGTTTCCTTGACCCAAGAATAACGTTTCGGCCAGTCCCTGCTGTACACGCACTTTTCCATTTTGTTAAGAAATGTTGAAATTAAATTTGTGCTCGAAAAAATATCATTTCGACGTAATTTTGGTTCCGTTTAGTCTGTATTCATCATGGATTTTCATTGCAGATAAAACAGATGCAATAAATCGTGAACCATTCCTCAAGGGAAGCAACCCAATTACGGTACGAACTGATTCGTGCCATATATATTTTCGGCCCAAGTTTTCGCGACCATTTCGCAAGGGAAGCAACTCAATTACCGATTCGCGCCATACGTATTCGGCCTGTTTCTTCATTATGGCGCTCTCGCCAATCTTTTTGTATTCAAACATGCCGAACTTCTTCTTAAATGCTCACATTTGATTTTGAAACCGAATCTTATTGTCTGGAATACCGGAAGAAGTGAAATTCAAGTGCTTTTCAAGGCCAATGGCTAATTTTCCAGCACTTTTCAAGGCAAATTTGGTTTTCAAGTACTTTTCAAGACAGCCCTTCATTTTCAAGTACTTTTCAAGCCTGTGCGAACCCTGTGTACACTGGTTCTAGAGTAGAAGATTTTTGAAAGGTTTTTACAATATATGGGCATGGCGGCCATCTTGGTCATGTGACCTGGATTATTTATGTACACATTGGTTACCATTTCCTATTGATGCTTCACATAAAATTTGGCTTTGATTGGTCAAGCGGTTTCAGAAGAGATGATGTTTGAATATTATGGTAATGTACATGTATATTGCCCCGGGCTTGGGGCATATGAGCGCCTGGGGTCCAATTTTTTTCAGAATCATTAATATTCAGTCCTACTGCCCATTTCCTGCAAGACTTTCACTTTAAATGACATTTTAAAAGTTTTCCCCATTCAAATGCATTGGCAACCTATGTTGACCTTGCTGTAAAATAGGTCATGGTCATCACAGGGTCATGATTTATATATACATTGTAGTGCTTGAGGCATCGATGCTTCATGCCAAGTTTTGTTGAAATCTGTCTACTGGTTCTGGAGAAGAAGATTTTTGAAGGGTTTTCACCATATATGGGCATGGCTGCCATCTTGGTCATGTGACCTGGATTATTTATGTGCATATTGATTACGACAGATGGACGCCGGATCATGGCCATCCTATAAGCTCACCTTGTGAGCCTAACGGCTCAACTAAGCTAATAAAGGTTTTTTATAAAGGCTATTTTTGCCAAAATAAAGGCTCTTTAAGACAGATTTTTGAGAAAATAAAGAGCACAGTGTGGTCTGTTAACAACACAGTGAAATAGTTTTCAGAGATCAGCAACACCTATTTACCACTTCAACTCTTTGTGAAATAACCCAGAAGAGCCCCCCCTTGTAAAAGTATGAGGCTTAAGCCAGGGGTCTGGGGGCCGGTTAGACCCCCAGAAGCCAAATACTATGCCTCGAGTTCCCTTACAATTTCAGCATTTCCTGATAGCAATATGTAAAATAAAGACTATTTAGTTAAAATTATCACAGAATAAAGGTTTGAGAGTAAAATTATAGGCTTTTTGGTGGATTTTGGAATAAAATAAAGGTTTTAAAGGATTTCCATTAAAATAAAGGTTTTTAAAGGTTTTAAAGGTTCCCCCAGGGGCCCTGCAGGTATACATATTATTCATTTATATTTTAAAAGAAGTTCTGCGCCAACTGATATACCCAAAAACGTTAATACGGTTAATTGTATGTGAAAACGTTTATTTTGCTGTTGATGACGTCGCATAAATATATGCGACTTCAATGCAAAGTTTGGCATTAAAACAAAAAAGGCGGGAATATCGAACGCTTTTTCTCTATATCATCTGACGCAATCCGGTGACCCCCACTTTTTATTTGAACTTTTAAATGGGTTATCACGTTTCCTATCTGTTGCTGTAATTTAATCAAAATCATATGCGTAGTTTAGGAGTTCTCGCAAAAACACATACTTTTTCCACTTAGTTTGAAAAGATGGCGGGAAAGTTAATTTTGCTTGTAATCTCCTCAATTTAAGAGCAAATTAGTATCAAAATATTAGAAAATAATGCTCATCGTGTGTTTGACTTGTTTTTGCAGTAATAACATGTATATTTAAACACATGTCCGCTACGAGTGCGGTTTTCTGAAATGCATGAGAAATGATACCATGGAAACACAGGTCCAGGACACTAGGTCACCTGGAATACAATCTCAATAGGCTTAAAAAGCTTCAGGAAACACTAGTCACATTTTCATGACATGTGGTGACAAAGTGACATGAGCAGAAAATAATTTCTGATGTCATTCAAGAGCCATGTAAAAATTTTCCAAAAATTAACGGGTCAGAACATCAAGCTAGATCTTGTCAATGTTGATGTGCATTATGCCATACAAACTTTGAACAGATTCTGACAATTCATTCTCAAGATACTAAACAGAAACAAAATTCTGACATCAATCAGAGGCAGTAACTCCTTCAAAACTTTTTGAAAAAGGACATGTAACAATCTCAAGCCAAATCTTGTCAATGTTGATGTGCATACAAAATTTGGACAGGTTCTGTCAATTTGTGAGTGGAAACAAAATTCTGACGTCAATCAAGGGCTGTAACTCTGTAAAAATGTAGCAAAAAGTCACGGGTAACAATCCCTAGCTATGTCTTGTCAATGTTGATGTGCATAGCAACTTTGGTCAGATTCTGTCAATACATTCTCAAGATATTGAGAACAACAGAAAGATAGAAGGGCAGGGTGAATCCAGTATAGCCCCACTTTTCTTAAAACAAAATTGTCAGTTTATACACAAAAAACAAGTTGATAAATTTAGACATGGTTTATTCAATTATCACAAACAAAATACTAATCATATCTCTAAAGCTTAAAACTTAACACAAGAAACAATATGTACACACTTCTACCATTTACATAAAATAAAAATAACAACTTTGGCTCTTTCTTGGGGGCAGCTCACTTCTACTATCTTGAATTGCTTTGGCTAACCTGGGGATCAACCCTACAGTCGGACTACTAAACTATGAATGCAGTTCAGCATCAGTGAATCGATTCCTCTTTTAGGCTGTAGCAAGCATGAAACGGTGCATGAAAAGTGGTCTTTCCAAGCATAATAGCGATGCATGTCATGGTATTGTCTGAGTATGAACAGATGTGAATAGGTCATCTAGACTTTGATTGTTAATGCTTGCTTGCCTTTTATATATAAGCTCGACTCCGAATTGCGGTATCAGACATGGTACTGAATTGTTGAACTGAAAGAATTGCATGTGACCTGAAGATTGCTACTGCGTAGGTAAATCCCATACTCAGGTTAGCCTGACTTTTGCATACTTGCTTGATAAAGCATGATATTTTGGGGTAAAAAGGCCATGCTGGCAGATAATAGGAGAAAACCACCCCAAAGACTGAATCAGAGTTTCCTTGAATTTCATATCTGTAAATTAATAATAAGCAAACTAAAGATATCTCATCCTATAATTGTGAAAGAAGACTAGCTAATGGTGGTGTTGGGGATGGCAGGCGGGATAGCTTAACAGACATGTTCATTAAACTGATCCAGTTTGAACACTGAACCAAGAACTGCTTATCAGTAACCTTGTACCATCTAGACAGTTATACATAGTGACATAAGAGAATTCTTTGATGTTGACTCAGCATTGCATTGGCCAGACAATTGTTTATAGTTACATAACAGAAACTGTTTGATTTAGAATCTGAATTGCATAACACCACTAAGAGGCTATCCAACTTCATGCAGGTGTGTGATGCAGGTGTTGTCACCAAATTATCAATGTTAAACAGTCTGATCATGATTCCTGTTGAGCATTAAAGACCTTGATAGATATTATATCAAACCATAAACCATATCTAAAACATGAACATGAGCAAAGAAAAACAAAAATTGTGTATAAACTGTAAATAAAATTATTCTCATTTTATACACAAAAAACAAGTTGATAAATTTAGACATGGTTTATTCAATTATCACAAACAAAATACTAATCATATCTCTAAAGCTTAAAACTTAACACAAGAAACAATATGTACACACTTCTACCATTTACATAAAATAACCAGAGGACCAATGGTCCTGTAAACGCTCACCTGAGTCTGCTGCATATACCAATAAACATGTTTGAATATTATGGTATTTAACCCCAGTGCAGGGGCAGATGAAGCCCTTGGGCCGTTTTCTTTTTTCAGAATAATCAATATTCTGTCCATTTGCCAATTTCTTACTGGCTTTTCCCTTCAAATGACATTTTAACAGTTTTTCCCATTCAAATGCATGGGCAACCCATGTTGACCTTGCCATAAACTTGGTCAAGGTCATCACAGGGTCATGATTTATATATACATTGTAGTACTATAGCCATGGATGCTTCACGCCAAGTTTCATTGAAGTCAATCTATTGGTTTCAGAAAAGAAGATATTTGAAGGGTTTTTACCATATATGGGCATGGCGGCCATCTTGGTCATGTGACCTAGATTATTAATATATACATTGGTTCCCCCATCCTATAGATGCTTCACATAAAATTTGGCTTTTATTGGCCAAGTGGTTTTAGAGGAGAAGATGTTTGAATATTATGGTAATATACACGTATATTGCCTCCGGGTGTGGGCATATGAGCCCTTAGGTCCATTTTTTTTCAGAATCATTAATATTTAGTCCTACTACCCATTTCCTGCAAGATTTTCACCTCAAATGACTTTTTAAAAGTTTTTTCCCAATTCCAATGCATTGGCGACCTATGTTGACCTTGTCTTAAAATAGGTCAAGGTCACCACAGGGTCATAATTTATATACACATTGTACTACTTCAGCCATTGGTGCTTCATGCCAAGTTTCTTTGAAATCGGTCCACCAGATTCGGAGAAGAAGATTTTTGAAGGGTTTTTTCCTTATATGATATGGGCATGGCAGCCATCTTGGTCCTGTGAACTAGATAATTTATATATACATTAATTCCCCCATTCCATAGATGCTTCACATAAAATTTGGCTTTGATTCGCCAAGCGGTTTCAAAGGAGAAGATGTTTGAATATTATGGTAATATACATGTATATTGCCCCGGGGTGGGGGGCACATGAGCCCCTGGGGTCAATTTTTTTCAGAATCATTAATATTCAGTCCTACTGCCCATTTCCTGCAAGACTTTCACTTTAAATGACATTTTAAAAGTTTTCCCTATTCAAATGCATTGGCGACCTATGTTGACCTTGCCGTAAAAAAGGTCAAGGTCATCACAGGGTCATGATTTATATACACATTGTAGTACTTAAGCCATCGATGCTTCATGCCAAGTTTCTTTGAAATCGATCCACCGGTTCTGGAGAAGATTTTTGAAGGGTTTTTACCATATATGGGCATTGCGGCCATCTTGGTCATGTGACCTGGATTATTTATATACACATTGATTACCCCTTCCTATTGATGTTTTACATAAAATTTGGCTTTGATTGGCCAAGCGGTTTCAGAGGAGATGATGTTTGAATATTATGGTAATATACATGTATATTGCCCCGGGGTGGGGGCATATGAGCCCCTGGGGTCCAATTTTTTTCAGAATCATTAATATTCAGTCCTACTGCCCATTTCCTGCAAGACTTTCACTTTAAATGACATTTTAAAAGTTTTCCTCATTCAAATGCATTGGCGACCTATGTTGACCTTGCCGTAAAATAGGTCAAGGTCACCGCAAGGTCATGATTTATATACACATTGTAGTACTTGAGTCATCGATGCTTCATGCCAAGTTTCGTTGAAATCAGTCCACCGGTTCTGGAGAAGAAGATTTTTGAAGGGTTTTTACCATATATGGGCATGGCGGCCATCTTGGTCATGTGACCTGGATTATTTATATACACATTCGTTCCCCCTTCCCATAGATGCTTCATGTAAAATTTGGCTTTGGTTGGCCAAGCGGTTTCAGAGAAGAAGATCTTTGAAAATGGTGGACGACGGACGGACGACGGACGACGGACGGATGACGGACGGACGGACGCCGGATCATGGCCATCCTATAAGCTCACCTTGTGAGCCTGATGGCTCAGGTGAGCTAAAAACCCAAATTAGCCGTTTTAACGGCTAATTTGTTAACGGCTAATTGTAAAATTTCGCGGCGAAATTGTGTGAAAAATAAAAGTCAGCGCGGAATTTCGCCGCGAAATTCCGCCGCGAAATTCCGAATTTCGCGGCGAAATTTCGCGGCGGAACACGGCGAAAAAGTATACCTGTCATTATGCATAAAAATCAATTGACCGGTGTTTCGCGGTGTTTCGCGGCGAAAAAGAAGGCAGTCACAAAAATTTTTTTGTTTTAAATTTAATTTTAATTTGGATGTTTTTATCTCATTTCAAGTCGTATCAATATTTTGTTTTTGTTTCAATGATCGTTTTAGTCCCGACAGTCACAAAGGCTTAATTGTTTAAATTTCATTTTAATTTGAATGTATTTATTTCCTTTCAAGTCGTATAAATATTTGTTTTAATTTCAATTTTGTATGATAATCGTTTAAGTTACGCGTTTTCTTCGTGTCGTGTGTTGCAATCGGCTTCAACTCTTCTTTAGACATTTAATCGCCTGTGGTTATGACACTGCTAGAAGCATCAGTGAATTTTCGATAACATCAATAGGACGCCGTTTCGTTGAAATCAGTTTAGTCGAAACGACATACGCCCTTCACCGGGTCGATACGATATTCGATCGAATACGAGCAGTACAGCAACGTACATGTTCACAAGTGTGTCGACATTGTCAATAATTGATGGGGTTCTTTTGCTAACCGTTTTGAGTTAAACAGCATGCTATGTGCCTTCCAAAATCCACATGTACGGATGGTTTGGAACACGTACATGCATGTCGAATGTCATAACCTCATTGCATACAAGGCACAATGTACTAGTAAAAGGGAGGATACTTTGTTTAAAACAAAGTATTAAAGTTCATACTTGTACACTAATTTTGTGTAAGAAATGGGTCATATGAAGTTTTCAGTTTATTTTGGGACACATACATACAGTAAGGGCCACGAGTACGCACCGTGGCAATATGAGCGCATGCCGCATAAATCGATGGTGAATAGATTAATTAGAACAAAGTTGAATGCAGAAGCCCAGTGGTGGATTGTAGGAATTGACCGGAAACAAAGTGTCCTGTGTTCGATTCCTATATTCGCTGGGTTTCGTACTTGAGCAAAACCGGTATACATGTGTTACCCTGAAAGTGTTGTCGCCATGGGACTCAAACATTGTTGACTGTTAAACTGAACTCAGGATGTATTTCTACAAGGCAAGTGCAATGTATAAATCGAAATGATTGCGAAAAGTCTTGTGCTGGCATTCATAGAGGGTAATCAGAGTGGTAACCAGCAAGCCCAAATGTCTATATGTCTCTTTTTGTTTTGTCGTTTTTACATGGTTGAGCTCGTAGTTCATATCTTAAACGCTATAAAGTGAAGCAATAGAGGAAACTGTTAAAAAAAGGAAGCAAGGAATCTAACTGTTAATTGAGCAATACCCTTTAGACAATATTTGTGCTACAAAACAAGGCACAAAGTTAGATGGCCCTGCCCATTGGGACCTACAGAAATATATGGGCTGCCTCCAGGCAAAGCTTATACGCTATTGACTGATCATCTGATCACTGGTTTACCGCTCAGGTCTGTGCCTGCCTAGAAAATAGTTTGAAGTCAAACCATCCATACATAAAAGTAGTTAGAGGGATGGTTATATTTCAAACACTTGTTGGATATCATGACGTCCCATAAAATGGAGGCAGCGTCCCGACATTAACATTGCTGTTGATTTGGACGTAAAGCTAGTTATTAAACAAACAAACAAACAAACAAAGTTATGTTCAACGAGCTGGCTTATTACGTTATAAATATTTTCGTCTATCCGTGATTTCGCTATCGTACCATGTAATACCAATGGAAAAGTCGCATTATTCACGTTGTTCATTTCTATACATGCATAAATGTACAATCATACTATTAATGTACACGTAAATCACGATCTATACTAGGAACAGATGAATCATAGTGTGGTCATTAAATTAAAAATAAAACAATTTTATGTTAACATTTATAGGTATTTCGCCGTGTTTCGCGGCGAAATAGGAAATTTTAACTTACCTGTTGTAAACGTTAAAAAAAGAATTTCGCCGCGAAACACCGCGAAATTTCACCGCGAAAATCGGATTTTCGCGGCGAAAAAATTAACCGATTAACCGTTTAAATTTTCCCTTGGCCGGTGAAATTTCGCGGTGGTTTCGCCGCGAAAAATCACAAGTGATCAGCGCGAACTGTGCAAAATTGGGTTTTTAGCCATAACACCACTGTAAAAGCCTATGTTTCCGAATTTGACCTTGTCGTAAAATATGTCAAGGTCATCCAAGGGTCATCATTTTATCAAACTATGATGGGCTGAGGTCCTCAATGCTACATACCAAGTTTCGTGGAAATCAGCCAGCCGGTTCTGGAGAAGAAGATTTTTGAGTGGTTTTTACCATATATGGGCGTGGCAGCCATCTTGGTCATGTGACCTGGATTTCGCGATCAAACTTTTGTCTCCCCTACCTATGGATGCTCCACATAAAATTTCACTTTGATAGGCCCAGCAGTTTCAGAGAAGAAGATCTTTGAAAAGTTTGTATGGAGGACAGATGGCCAAGGTCAAGAGATGACCTTGACCTACATTAATCACATACCTTCATCTACTCCATTAGTTGTTTGCATCTACCACTTTTTAGGCATCAGGCTGCAATAGTTTTCAAAAAATCCATAGTTTTCACTTTTTCCCATGTTAAAGCCTATGTTTCCAAAATTGACCTTGCCGTAAATTAGGTCAAGGTCATCCTAGGGTCATCATTTTATCAAACTATGATGGGCTAGAGTCCCAAATGCTACATACCAAGTTTCATGAAAATCGGCCTGCCGGTTCTGGAGAAGAAGATTTTTGAGTGGTTTTTCCATATATGGGCGTGGCGGCCATCTTGGTCATGTGACCTGGATTTCGCGATCAAACTTTTGTCTCCCATACCAATGGATGCTCCACATAAAATTTTACTTTGATTGGCCCAGCAGTGACAGAGAAGAAGATCTTTGAAAAGTGTGAATGAACAGACTTGCCAAGGTCAAGAGATGACCTTGACCTAAATTAATCACATACCTTCATCTACTCCATTAGTAGTTTGCATCTACCACTTTTCAGGCCTCAGGCTGCAATACTTTTCAAAAAATCCATAGTTTTCACTTTTTCCCATGTAAAAGCCTATGTTTCCAAATTTGACCTTGCCGTAAGATAGGTCAAGGTCATCCAAGGGTCATCATTTTATCAAACTATGATGGGCTGAAGTCCCGGATGCTACACACCAAGTTTCGTGGAAATCGGCCCACCGGTTCTGGAGTAGAAGATTTTTGAAGGGTTTTTACCATATATGGGCGTGGCGGCCATCTTGGTCATGTGACCTGGATTTTGCGATCAAACTTGAAATGCCACTACCCAAGGAGGCTCCACATAAAATTTCAACTAGATCGGCCAAGCGGTTTCAGAGAAGAAGATTTTTGAAATTGTGGACGACGACGGACGACGACGGACGACGACGGACGGACGCCGGATCATGGCCATCCTATTAGCTCACCTTGTGAGCCTTCGGCTCAGGTGAGCTAAAAATAACAACTTTGGCTCTTTCTTGGGGGCAGCTCACTTCTACTATCTTGAATTGCTTTGGCTAACCTGGGGATCAACCCTACAGTCGGACTACTAAACTATGAATGCCGTTCAGCATCAGTGAATCGATTCCTCTTTTAGGCTGTAGCAAGCATGAAACGGTGCATGAAAAGTGGTCTTTCCAAGCATAATAGCGATGCATGTCATGGTATTGTCTGAGTATGAACAGATGTGAATAGGTCATCTAGACTTTGATTGTTAATGCTTGCTTGCCTTTTATATATAAGCTCGACTCCGAATTGCGGTATCAGACATGGTACTGAATTGTTGAACTGAAAGAATTGCATGTGACCTGAAGATTGCTACTGCGTAGGTAAATCCCATACTCAGGTTAGCCTGACTTTTGCATACTTGCTTGATAAAGCATGATATTTTGGGGTAAAAAGGCCAAACGAATTTGCGGTAGCAAGTGAGGCCCCCAAAATATTAGAGCCATGATTGCAATACTGATGAGTAACGTAAATGTAACGTAAATGTAAATAAAGCACGCAAAATTTAATAAATTCCAGACCAGCTACTCATTATGCCCCAATTGTACAAAATTGAAAGAAAACAATGAAAGCAAAACTTGGTCTCCGTTGTGACTCATTATAAGGCAGAAAAGCCTGGGCTAAAACCATATATAAAAAACTCCTTTTATTTTTTGGAGAAAAATTCATGGAAACCTTGGCCTTACTGCCAGTAATGAGAAACAAATTATTCTTTCCATGTACAGATATTACCAACACAATGAAGAAGGATATCATTGACAATCAAATCCCTGTAAATATAAGTTTGCAATGAAGCTCTGAAAAATTGCTCATTTGTTTGTTTGTTTGAGCTTTATCCCAGTCAACTATTTTAGTCATGTCAGGATGGAGCCAACTGTAATTGCTATTCAGATGAGACATGAGAACAAGTTGTTAAACACATCCCAAGTCCTTACTCACTGTAAGGTTGATGGCTATCTAATAAAGGCATGTTTAAAGACATGATCTGAAGCATAACCATAGGGTCCTCTGTTCGATCCCATCATAAGTTGTTGATCATGCTTGTGTAGACTCCTCGGCGTATAATTTTATAACCATGCCAGTGAAATAGAATAACTAGGTCAATCAATCTATAACATGCAAACATTACAAACATATAAATCAAAGGTATGAAATTCATACATAACTACGTTTGATCAGATGAAATATGAATGCAGGTTCTTGCATCCTTATAAGCACACTATGACGCTATCCTGATAGGGCTTAATATTATCCCAGTCTAAAATGTCAACATTTAGTCATGTAAAGACAGAGCCATTGTTCATGGGTGTATCTTGCTCATGGATACAACCCAGCACCAGTAGTAGAAAATCCTGGTACAGCTATTGTAACGTCTATGTATAATGTAGAGCAGTAGGTTGTCATGGTCAAACAAAATACTTACTTACTTACTACATCCCAAAAATATCATGACATTAAATTTAAGTATTTTTCTTTCCCTGGTAAGACCAGTACTGCAACCCCTGGTTTACAGGGAGAGTGACTTATCCACTGCACCACAGAAGTAGTTATTTGGATGGAACCTAGTGCAAGTTCTTTCGCCTAACTGCGATCTCAAACTGGCCCTAAGTTTGCCTAGTTGGAAGGCAAACAAAGGTGCATGAGCTAAACATGGCTAGTTCGAAACACATGTAAATGCCACAATTTCATTATCACAACTAAGATCTATTTACTTCTAGCTCTACAAATTCTGAATGGACACCTTGTGACACAACTGCAAATTGTTTGGTTAAGCTACTTTTGCAGTGTCCATAATAGCTGTTCATCATAAGTCCCAAAGCTGTCAAATTGTCAATCATATGGCCCCTGCTGCATCTGCAGGAATCTCCATGCAGATCGGTTATCCATTATTATGTTAAACAAAACCTTAATGAACATTATACACATCCTAACAGACTCTAAGTGACTTGCAGCTGGTCACTCTTACAGGTGTTTGGTGTAATTAAATTCTATTAAGACTGCACCTTAAGATTTTATTGCATATGAACACTTGGGCACATACTTGCTGTGATTATTGTGATCTGCCTAGGAGAAAAAACCAGATAGAACAGATTGCTCTGCTAAAAAGATAATACCTATAAATTGACTGTGCTTGCTGATTATGGTCAGCCTAGAAGATAAAACATATGTAGATTTCCTCAGTTGATATCATAGTTATGCACCCCATGCTGTACTGGTCAGTGACTGCCTAGTAGATAATATCCGAGTACAATCCACACAGCTTAAATTGGTGCCTAGAAGATACCTCTGCATCAATGCAACTACTGTTAAACCATCACTAATTGTCACTGTGTATAATATTTAAACAATAGCATAGCATATTTTCATGAATATAACACCTACAATTATTCTAACTTATAAACAAACCATAGAATCAGCATATACTAATCATTACTAAAAAAGATACAAGTAGGCAAAGATCAGGAAAATGCTTTGCTAAAAGCACTAAATTACGACATCTCAAATTTGGTTCTGTCTTGGCTTTGAATATTTGAGCTTTGGAAAATCTAACTGAGGAATTGTCCAATACTTTAAATGATTTGATTTCCCAGAGCCGATATGACAAAAATATGAGGCTTCAGACTGAGTAAGGCCATGATCCTCTTAGTTTGTGCTCCTAAAAAGAATCATGATCCTCCCTCCAGGTATGACACTGGCAATCCAGTGGCATGATGCAAAGTGATCCAGTGATTGAGATGAAAAAGAGTAGAGGCTGGGCGGTCCAGAGCTAGTACATGCTGTTGGCCGATCTAGCAGTGGAGACGAGGCTGGGTGATCCAGTGGCTTGTGCATGATGCTGGGCGATCCAGCAGATTGAGACGAGGCTGGGTGATTCAGCGGCTAGTGTGTGCTGTTGGCTGATCTAGCAGTGGAGACGAGGCTGGGCGATCCAGCGGCTAGTGCGTGCTGTTGGTGATCTAGCAGTGGAGACGAGGCTGGGCGATCCAGCGGCTAGTGCATGCTGTTGGTGATCTAGCAGTGGAGACGAGGCTGGGTGATCCAGCGGCTAGTGCATGCTGTTGGTGATCTAGCAGTGGAGACGAGGCTGGGTGATCCAGCGGCTAGTGCATTATGCTGAGCATTCCAGCAGTTTGAGACGAGGCTGGTAGATCCAGCGCTAGTGCGTGCTGCTAGTCGATCCAACAGTGGAGACGAGGCTGGTAGATCCAGCGCTAGTGCGTGCTGCTAGTCGATCCAACAGTGGAGACGAGGCTGGTAGATCCAGCGCTAGTGCGTGCTGCTAGTCGACCCAACAGTGGAGACGAGGCTGGTAGATCCAGCGCTAGTGCGTGCTGCTAGTCGATCCAACAGTGGATACGAGACTGGTAGATTCAGGGCTAGTGCATGATGCTTGGTGATCCTGCAGTAAGAGACGAGGCTGGGTGATCCAGCGCTTGTGCGGCTGCTAGTCGATCCAACAGTCGAGAAGAGGTTGGGCAAACCATATATTAGTGCATGATGATGTGCGATCCAGCAGTAGAGACGAGGTGCATGACATGACCATACGTATTAAGCTTGAGATTATCATATGGCTAGAGTACTGACTGCATCTATCCTGAACTTGTCATATGGACAATTCCTCAATAAAGATTAACCTGATGACATCAATTTAAACCATTCTTTACTGTGCTAAATCAAAACATGATTTTTTACAAACAAGCATCTTAGACTGAATGAAACCCTCTATGTCTTACTCCATATCAGAAAAAATGAAAACTTTCAATCTGTGACATGGATGGTTTGACCCATCACTTATCCTGGACAGGATCAGGAGAATAACCAGTAATCAGATGGCCCATGAGCAGGCTATTTAAATTTTTTTTTCCAATTCGGTGTTACGTCCCTTCAAGATTCTTTCAGCTCATAAGAGGCGGGCCAATCTGTAGCTGGGTGAAAAATGTGAGAACCCCCGAGAAAAACCACCTAACACACCTGCAAGCAGAACTTGGCTTGTCTTACATGTGGCCAGTTTGGGGCTTGAACCCACACCAGACACAGCAGTGAGATTATCAAGTGATTAAGAAAACAGTGATCTTAAACTTTCTGCCGCCGGACTGATGATAATAAAATTGCACACACAGCATGCCTCTCAGCCTCTCTTGTGTGAGAGTTTAAAATAGAAAAGAGCTATGGTATTTGTCCATGATATTAATCTTATTAACCAGCATTTGAACTTCAATCTGAACAAACTTATGACTTGGATCAGTACTCAGCACTGCAACCGAGGCTGCTTGAAGAGCTAACTGGATAAAACTAGAATACAAACTATGACAGGTTTATAGCATTGGAGCATGATCGGTGCTGGAAACATATACATACATAATTTATTTCATGCATAAACACAGCACCCAAGCATTTTCACTAATGCTTAACACTTGCTCTCCTATCTCCACCAACAGAATTGCAATAAACTAATTCCACCAAAAGAATAATTAAAAACACTTGGACGAAAGACATCAGATTTAAATACTGACACACTTAGAATGACTTCCTTTCCCATATAAACTGACACATATTAGACACTAATTTAAAAAAAATGCTCTGCTTTCTTTTTAACACAAAAGATGGCTTCAAAAAACACATAATGCCACTATATCTCAACACTTTCTGCCCTTAAACTCCACCAATAGAATTACAATAAACTAATTCCACCAAAAGAATAATTCGGAACCCTTAATAAAGAAAGACACAAAGCCTTAAATTGCTGACACAATAGGAATGACTTGCTTATTGCATAAACACTGGCACAGACTAGACACTTAACTAAAAACAAAATGCTCTGCTTTATTTTAACACAAAAAAATGGCATAGAAAAGCCCATGATGGCGCTTAATCTGGACACTTGTTGATTCCACCATAAGGAATTGAAGACTGCATGGAAATTTAGCGAATCTGTTTAAGGCGAGCTGTTGACTTGGGTGCCTGCGTGCGATACACAGCTGAATCAACCATGAGAAGTTAAGAGTCTGATCTTTCTCTAACACCGGAAGGCTTTTAAGCTTTGGCACTCCACAAAACCATGCTTTGCCCCATACACATTCCAAGAAGGGGATTTCTTTTATACTAAATTGTCCAAGATGGGGATTTCTTTTATACTAAATGTAAGTCATATGCACCATAGATTACATGAATTCAAGCAGAAAAGGCAAAACATTAGTTACACATTATCCCATGTAACCATGTACAAGAACCTGAAATTCATGTAGTATAAACTCTGCCTAGTCATGGTGATCTAAATGAAAAATCCTGGATTGGTGGAATTGCCTTTCTGTTGATTTAATGCACTGTTTTATATGAAAGATTCTAATTTTCCAACATAATATGGTATCCATAATCATAACTGTATATATCACAATAATGTGATAAATGATAGAAAAATGTTACTCAAGAATCCTTTATAATCCAATATACATGTATATGTGTTAATACATATAAGTCATTATCCTAGGGTTAATCCATTGCACTTTGAATTCAATCCATGAAAGTATTAGGAAAATGTTAATATTAGAAGAAAACAAGTTATTATCCCAAAATTAATAACATTCCATGTGAATAATAATAGCTTAACAGACATGTTCATTAAACTGATCCAGTTTGAACACTGAACCAAGAACTGCTTATCAGTAACCTTGTACCATCTAGACAGTTATACATAGTGACATAAGAGAATTCTTTGATGTTGACTCAGCATTGCATTGGCCAGACAATTGTTTATAGTTACATAACAGAAACTGTTTGATTTAGAATCTGAATTGCATAACACCACTAAGAGGCTATCCAACTTCATGCAGGTGTGTGATGCAGGTGTTGTCACCAAATTATCAATGTTAAACAGTCTGATCATGATTCCTGTTGAGCATTAAAGACCTTGATAGATATTATATCAAACCATAAACCATATCTAAAACATGAACATGAGCAAAGAAAAACAAAAATTGTGTATAAACTGTAAATAAAATTATTCTCATTTTTTTCATGACTGGGAACAGCTTTTAACTTATTCCTGATCCTTAACCGAATTCTCCGTTATTTGGGAATGTTGAATATATGAATGATCCATAATTAGTTTCACACGATATTAACAGATGTTTACTCAGTACAAAAAGAAATGCAAATTTTTTCATTTTATTTTTTTTGCGTAAATACGAAGGGCGTTCAAAAAGTTCGCGGAAAAGTGCCATCATATTCTGATTTTGTAAATCAGCTGAATTAAACTATTACAGTTATATAGACAAACATTATTTGCACTTATACAGCAAATTTTGCTGCTCTGGAATGAATACAGTGTTAACGGTGGTTGCTATGGAAACCGTACATCACGATTACCGGCCCACTTTTGTTCATTTTTGCAAAAAGTCGATGTTTAATAATGACGTTGCATTTGATAGTTTACCGTGCTTTTTTCACCAAACTTTGTATGAGCAAAGTTCAATATGTTTGCAGTGAGCACATGGCGTCATATTAGTGTGTGACGTCCTTTTGGCGTACAGCGGCCATATTGTTTAGTGGGTATGCCTAAAATGCGAAGGGAACAATGGTATTCGATAAATTGTGTGTTTGGAACAGACTATAAAAGAAAGAAACACTGCTAAGAGCAGAAAGCGCATATGGCAACAAGGAAATTAAGAAAACGGCAATCAACAAGTAGAATGCATGATTTCTACACGGACAGAAAAGCGTCCATGTCGACTAGCGCAGCGTAACGGCAAATAACGTCATACTGTCGAAAATGAGCGGCGTGATAGAAACAGAGTAGAATTCGTAAAATACACAACATATCGAATTGTAGTTTCGGCACAATTCATCGCATTATACACACATAACTGACAATTAGACGCCCATATGCCAGGTAGATTCCATCAATGCTTAAGAGCTAGCCAACAGCGGCATGAATGCGTATAGGATGATGTTGTTATGACGTTGGGCCGGTTTTACTGTTGTTACCTTAGAAACGCACGTGATTTAACGCCTAATTTTCATCCGATTTTATTCAAATTTTGTGCATTGGCTAACTATATGTTGATTTACAACTTGCACAGAGAACGTTAATTTCCCATGACAATTACAAATTTGGCAGCACTTTTCCTCGAACTTTTTGAATCCCCCTCGTATAATATATTTTCAAAATCTAAAATTTTCTGAGGGTTTGCCATTCATATGAGCATTTCAAAATTGAGTTTGGTTGATACTTGAATTTGGTGAAATGTTTTAGGAGAAAACTTGTGAAATCAACATTTTTCGCCACAAATTACAACTGAGATAGAAATTAATCAAAATTTTGCTTTAATAATGATCGTTGTGGACCAGCAAATCAGAAAAACACGAATTAATTGAATTTCATTAACAGGAAATTTTTCTGGGATTTTTTTTTAAAATATTTTGATCAAATTTTTGTAAAAGTATGTCCCTTTCGATAAAATAATGTTAGTTTACATTGTGACTCTCTTAATGCTTACTCTCAGTAAAAATTTAAAGTCATTTTTCCGAACTTCCGGTTCATTGAAAAAGGTGTCTCTTAGTGATACAATCCAGGTTAAGGCAATCATTTAGAAGTTGATAGCCTAATTCTTTAATACAATTCACGGCGTCAATATAACATAATTTTTAATTTGCAGCTACCCCGAATTTAACTTTTAGATGTTTTTGAAGTTTTGCCAATTTTTGGCAAAATGAAAGGTGCCTTACATTTTATGGGCAGTATACAACTGCGTTTTAGACAGTATTATTCTTTTGGAAGAAGATTCGACGCATTTCATGTGCAGCCAAGACTGAATATTTACTTTTGAAACAAATTTCTTTAGTGTGCCAGACTGGCCATCGTTTTGGGCATTTGGCCACTTATTCATGTTGTTGACTACAGCCCAAGTTAGTCTGAGCGAATCAAAAACTCAATTTTGATTCATGAGAACCAATCAAAAATGATTAAATATCGTTTTAAGAAAACAAAGTGACCATAAGAAGTTTGTTTAATGGAGTAAAAAGGAGTTTTCATCACCACACACTCTTGTGACTTTTTGTTTATGGGTACTCTAGGTTGACACAGAAAAACATAACGTTAAGTTATGTAATTCAGTCTGCAGGTAGGAGACATGTCAATATTTGATTCCTGAAAATTTGAAATGGTTATCATTAAAATTGTACAAGTTAAAGCCCAAAATATACGTTTTGCATTTCTTTATGTACCGAGTAGATAATAATGAAGAAAAAAAGCTGTGTTAATGTGGCAGTTCACGTATGCACATGCTGTTAATACACCACATTTACTTATGCTTGTTATTGGAAAGCACATGCTATTAATGAGTACTCAGTCCACCCTGAACGAGCTTTTACACGCATGAAAATGAGACAAGGCTATAAAATATTATAAGTGTGCCATTATTTCTTTCGTTTGTGCAGAATTTATGCAACATTATAGTGCCAATCAAAATGATTTTCTCATTCATTAACATTCCCCTAGGTCACTATGGGAGTGTTGAAAACCTCCGGCTACGCCCTTGGTTTTCAACACTACCCTCAGGACCTAGCTAATGTTAATGAACGGAAAATAATGTTTGCTTCCTATAGTGAAATACCAATTTTTTTCGCGAGCTATTTATTTTTGAAATTTTTGCAGGGCTGAAAAAAAAAAAAAAAAAAAAAAAAAAACAGAAATCACCGCAAAATGTTGAAATATATTGACACTATATTGGGTAATAAATGACAGAAGTTATATAAAATATTTGATGTACATATTTCACATGCAGCACATAAGATTTAAGGCCATAAAAAAAAAGATGACCAATGACCATTAGTCCTGTAAACGCTCACCTGATGCTGTATATACCAATAAACATGTTTGAATATTATGGAAAATAGCCCCAGTAAAGGGGCAGATGAAGCCATGTGGCCATTTTTTTTCTCTCAGAATAATCAATATCCTGTCCATTTGCCAATTTCCTGCAAGTTTTTCCCTTGAAATGACATTTTAACAGTCTTACCCATTCAAATGCATAGAGGACCCATGTTGACCTTGCTGTAAAATAGGTTAAGGTCATCACAGGGTCATGATTTAAATATACATTGTAGTACTTGAGTCATCATTGCTTCATGCCAAGTTTCGATGAAATCAGTTTGAAGGGTTTTTACCATATATGGCCATGGCGACCATCTTGGTCATGTGACCTGTAGGGCTGAGTATCGCCCACTAAAACCGCATCGCGATATATCGCGGTACGGGAAATGCATATCGCAATGCGTATTGAATAATATCGTACAAACAGGAAAGTCAATTTTCAATTTCTTATCGAAGCCAAAATTTGTTGCACTAGAATGGGAATCAATTTTACAACATTTTTACAACATTTGTAGTACATCTATGACTGATATTATTGTAAACAACATGCAAAATTTTTATGCGACGTCGTGCCGAAATAGATGTATGTTCCAAAAATAACCACATGATTGACAGCTCAACAGGGGAGGCAAATACGCATATGTATTGGACTGGTTTCACGCTAATTACCTGTAAAAATTCGATAGCAGGACCGATTGTAAATACACAGTCTGTGGTTGTACTGATTATATAAATGTCTGGTGTGGTTGCTAGTCTTAGCTGGGGTGTCGTGACCACGACAGCATGTACCCTCGATCTTTAAAAGCAAGTCGGCAAATCGAACAGTGCCACTTGCCAGCCTCGTCTTGCTTATACCAGTCGAAGCTGTTCTGGGAAACTTCTTTCGTAAATTTCTTATTATCTCTTCATACGGCATACACCCTCAACTGAGTGTTACGTACTAGGCGGCTCTGACTCCCATGCATTTTCCGCCTTACGCTATAATACTTCCCGGTTTGATCAACCAGCTTTCCATTTTGGAAGTTGATTTGGTAAAGTTTCATAGTTTTGGTACGAATTCAGGCCCAAATTGAGTAATTATTGTTTGGTAAAAAGACAATTAAAATAATGATCGGCGATGAGCAAAACAAAAGTAAAGTCTTTCGCGACTCACCGGAATAATTAAGGAATGATTAGTTAATCCGTTTGTTAATCATCCATGTTTTTCGCATATAAAATGCGTTTTCCAACTTTCAAAGAAGACGCCGACAAACTTCAATCAGTACACACGTGTCAGTTTCACTTTACACAACCTAATTATAGAAAATATTTTCTGACGTAGTTCGTATTAAAACGCTATCGATCATTGGACGAAAACCAAAATCTGATGCAGAATAGGCGGAGCTAATAAGTGCGCGTGTCAAAGTTGTAAAACATCACTGTACCGTAATCATGATAATTGGACATAATTAGGCCAAACTCGTGTCGATTGATGTTCGACACCTTTTGTTCACGGATTATTGATGCGTGATAATTTGACTAGGTGTCATTATTGATAACGGATTAACGGCAACTCGCTACTGAATTACCGTAAGTACTCCCCCAAAAAAACACACACAAAAAAAAGACTTCGCCCAACGGCTCATCGTGAGCGACACCCGGCGACTGAAACTTCGCCCGCCGGTCCACCGGGAGCGAAGCGCCGACGGAAAAAGCGACTTAGTCGCCCAGGTCGCCCCCTAGGTTGTTCCCTGGATTTGGATTATTTTGGGTGTTAGTATAAAACCCGGACTGTGTTACGATATACCGAAATCCTTGTATGGGCGTACCGGTATACCGTACCGCGAGCACCGTACCGCAGTATACCGATATATCGGTATATCGTTACACCCCTAGTGACCTGGATTATTTATATACACATTGGTTCCCCTATCCTATATCAACCAATCGAAACGATGTATTAGAGAAACGTTGAGACAACGGGGGTTAATTGGAACCAGAGGACCATTGGTCCTGAGAACGCTCACCTGAAGCCTGATCTTGGAGTATTAAGTCATCATGAAATTACCTTGACCTTGAATACTCACAAACCTTTACTAACTTCATAAGTTGTCTGCATCTGCAAAGTTTCAGGTCTCAGGCTGCAATAGTTTCCAAACCCAGTGATTTCTGAGAAAACCATAACTTTAATTTTGATATTTAAATGACCTTGGGTCAGGGTCAAGAAATGACTGTGGTTCATTGACTCCATTAGTTGTCTGCATCTAGCAACTTTCAGGTCTCAGGCTGCAACAGTTTCCAAAATATCCATTGTTTTCACCTTTTCCCATGTAAAAGCCTATGTTTCCAAAATTGACCTTGCCCTAAAATAGGTCAAGGCCATCCTAGGGTCATCATTTCAACAAACTATGATGAGCTGGAGTCCCAAATGCTGCATACCAAGTTTCGCGTAAATCAGCCAGCCTGCTCCGAAGAAGATTTTTGAGTGGTTTTTACCATAGTTGGGCATGGCGGCCATCTTGGTCATGTGACCCAAATTTCGGCCGCAATCAAACTTTCGTTCCCCCTACCCATGGACACTCCACATAAAATTTCATTTTGATTGGCCAAGCAGTTTCAGAGAAGAAGATCTTTGAAAAGTGTGTATGGACGGACGACAGACTGGCCAAGGTCAAGAGATGACCTTGACCTAAATTAATCACATACCTTCATCTACTCTATTGGTTGTTTGCATCTACCACTTTTCAGGTCTCAGGCTGCAACAGTTTTCAAACCAGAGGACCAATGGTCCTATAAACGCTCACCTGAGATCTGGGATATGTGACTTAAGTTGACCTTGCCATAAAATGGGTTAAGGTCATCCCAGGGTCATGATTTATATTAACTTAATAAAGCTCTATTGCCTGATGCTTCATGCCAAGTTTCAAAATCATAGGCCTTCTGGTTCCGGAGAAATATTTTTTTTTAAAGCTTTTTGCAGCCATTTTGGTCATGTGACCTTGACCTTTTATATAAATTTTCATTTCCTCTTCCTAGCAATGCTCCACTTAAAGTTTGGCTTTTATTGGTATAGCGGTTTCAGAGAGATGTTTGAATATTATGGTCATATACATGTATATAGCCCCAGGGCAGAGGCAGACAACCTCCTGGGGTCAAATTTTTTTCCATAAACATAAATTTTCTGTCCATTTGCATACTCCCAGCAAGTTTCCTCCATTTAATTCCATTTTACTATTTTTTCCCATTCGAATACATTAGTGAACTAAGTTGACCTTGCCATAAAATAGGTCAAGGTCGTCCCAGGGTCATGATTTATACAAACTTTGTAGAGCTCCATTGCCTGCTGCTTCATGCCAAGTTTCAAAATCATAGGCCTTCTGGTTCTGGAGAAGAAGATTTTCAAAGGTTTTTGCTATTTATAGCCATGGCGGCCATCCTGGCCATGTGACCTTGACCATTTATATAAACTTTCATTCCCTTTTTCTAAGGATGCTCCACATAAAGTTTGGCTTTGATTGGCCAAGCAGTTTCAGAGAAGAAGATGTTTGAATATTATGGTCATATACATGTATATAGCCCCGGGGCAGGGGCAGACAACCCCTTGGGCCCAAATATTTTCATAAACATAAATTTTCTGTCCATTTGCTCATTCCTAGCAAGTTTTCTGCCATAAAATGAAATTTTCCTATTTTTCCCATTCAAATGCATGGGTGACCTAAGTTGACCTTGCCGTAAAAAAGGTCAAGGTCATCCCATGGTCATGATTTATATAAACTTTTTAGAGCTCCATTGCCTGATGCTTCACATCAAGTTTCAAAATCATTGGCCTTCTGGTTCTGGAGAAGATTTTCAAACGTTTTTGATATTTATAGCCATGGCAGCCATCTTGGTCATGTGACCTTGACCATTTATATAAACTTTCTTTCCCCTTTCCCAAGGATGCTACATATGAAGTTTGGCTTTGATTGGCCAAGCGATTTCAGGGGAGAAGATGTTTCATTATTATGGAAATATACATGTATATAGCCCCAGGGCAGGGGCAGACAACCCCCCAGGGGCTAAAATTTTCCATTAACATTAATCTTCTATCCAATTTGCCTATTCCCAGTACGTTTTACCCATTAAATAGCATTTTACCATTTTTTCCCATTCAAATGCATTGGCGACCTAAGTTGACCTTGCTGTAAAATAGGTCAAGGTCATCCTAGGGTCATGATTTATATAAACTAAGATGGGCCTGTGTCGCCGGTGCTACATACCAAGTTTCGTGGAAATCGGCCCACTGGCTCTGGAGAAGAAGATTTTTAAATGTTTTTGCTATTTATAGCCATGGCGGCCATCTTGGTCATGTGACCTGGACCATTTATACAAACTTTCGTTCCCCTTCCTAAGGATGCTCCACATGAAGTTTGGCTTTGATTGGCCAAAGAGTTTCAGAGGAGAAGATCTTTGAAATTGTGAATGGACGACGACGGACGATGGACGGACGATGGAGTATGGCCATCCTATAAGCTCACCTTGTGAGCCTTCGGCTCAGGTGAGCTAAAAATCCATAGTTTGCACTTTTCCCATGTAAAAGCCTATGTTTCCAAAATTGAAATTACCGTAAAATAGGTCAAGGTCATCCTAGGGTCATCATTTGATCAAACTATGATGGGCTGGAGTCCCAAATGTTACATACCAAGTTTCATGAAAATCGGCCTGCCAGTTCTGGAGAAGAAGACTTTTCAATTTTGAGTGGTTTTTACCATATATGGGCGTGGCGGCCATCTTGGTCATGTGACCTGGATTTTGCGATCAAACATTCGTCTCCCATACCATTGGATGCTCCACATTAAATTTCACTTTGATTGGCCAAGCAGTTTCAAAGAAGAAGATCTTTGAAAAGTGTGTATGGATGACAGACAGGCCAAGGTCAAGAGATGACCTTGACCTAAATTAATCACATACCTTCATCTACTCCATTAGTTGTTTGCATCTACCACTTTTCAGGCCTCAGGCTGCAATAGTTTTCAAAAAAATACATAGTTTTCACTTTTTCTCATGTAAAAGCCTATGTTTCCAAAATTGACATTGCCTTAAAATAGGTCAAGGTCATCCTATGGTCATCATTTGATCAAACTATGATGGGCTGTAGTCCAAAACGCTATATACCAAGTTTCATGAAAATCGGTCAGCTGGTTCTGGAGAAGAAGATTTTTGAATGGTTTTTACCATATATGGGCGTGGTGGCCATCTTGGTCATGTGACCCAAATTTCGCGATCAAACTTTCGTCTCCCCTACCCATGGATGCTCCACATAAAATTTCACTTTGACTGGCCAAGCATTTTCAGAGAAGAAGGTCTTTGAAAAGTGTGTATGGACAACAGACTGGCCAAGGTCAAGAGATGACCTTGACCTAAATTAATCACATACCTTCATCTACTCCATTAGTTGTTTGCATCTACCACTTTTCAGGCCTCAGGCTGCAATAGTTTTAAAAAAACAACAACATAATTTTCACTTTTTCCCATGTCAACCTATGGAAACAGTGTATTAGAAAAACGGTGAATCAACGGGGGTTAATCGGAAAAATGTGAACCATCGGGCGAGGTGTCGGTGACACATCGGGATTTGCACTAGATAAAAGGTATGTTGTTTGTTTACTTCTATTTTGAAGCGAAAGCTAAAAATACTGCAGTAAATAAAAACAAATCGAACACTTGCAGGAGCTGTAAGGGTCTTTGATGCAGCCCCGGAAACCCTAAAATTGTTGAAAATGTACTTTGTTTAATCGCCACAGTGCGCCCCATTTTACTACTCAAACATTTCAGTTGACTTTCGGTTGTATTTTTTGTTTATTTTTTATGCTTACATCGAATTACGAATGTAAACAACCTTAATTCAGATTGGTGAATATAGAAAAGTAAGCTCCTGATTATCAACCTTCAGAAAATTTGTAAAAAAGACTGGGAAAATCGAGATTCAGCCGGGTGATTGATTATTTGGTGAGTCTCCGGGCAAGTTGTGTGTGTCGCCGGGGAGCAACCAAATTTTGATGGAATAAAACTTTATTTTCTTCATTCTAGACAGTACATGATTGTTGTTTTTTAACTTTTAGTTTGAGTGGGATCATATCTATCCCAATTACGGATGCTATAAACACACCGGCAGTGATGAGAACTCGGACGTTCCTCGTCCGCAGCGTCCGTCATATCGCACTGTTCGCATACATATAGTTTTTTTTTCGCTGGTTAAATGAAGCTGAAGCAAATGAAAACGTGTAAGAAATAATTGGAAAAGATACTGTCTCCAATTCTTAAATTTCTTCCGTTGCCGATTTGAAGACTGGGAAAATTATAACAGTAAACGCAGGTCCAATCTTTGGAAATAACATGGAACAGTATCTATTGGGATAGCTTCTTTCCTAAAATTATCAGGGCCTGAAATGCCCCCTCTGATGTCTACCGCTGAGGTGCCAGATGATTGCTTAACGTTTCTTGTGAGATCTAAGGACAAAGATACCAGTCACAGCCCCCGCTAGTAGAGCGCGGTAGCTGAAGCGGTAGAGCGTCGGACTGTCACTCTGGAGCGAGAGGTCCTGGGTTCGATCCCCACGAGCGCCGTGTAGTGTTCGAGCCCCGCACGGGTCACATGTGGGACAAGTCAAGTTCTGCTTGCAGGTGTGTCAGGTGCTTTTTCCTGGAGTACTCCTATTTTCGCCCCACCTACTGATTTGTTAATGAGTGAAATAATTGGCTTTTAAGGCACGTAAAACTTAATCAATAATAATAATAATAATAATAATAATAATAATAATAATAATAATAATAATATCAATAATAATAACTGATTCTTAAAACATGACATTTCGACAGGTTTCCAAGTTTGATTAGCTTTACAATATACCGGGACAATGCATACCTGACGGTATTAATTGATGTTAACTTTAGGTTCGGTCTTTCGGATGAGACTTTAAACCGAGGCCCCTTCTCCATATGACCTGACAGCTGTTGAGTGGGAAGTAAAACACCAATCAAACAAAGAAACAAACTAATATTTCCGAAAATATTTCCAGATGTCGTTCGCAGTTAACGGACGGCTCATCGGAACTAAAATTGCAATTTGGTGATGACGCTATGTAATTGCTCAAAATATTGCTGGACTTTACAAAATTACTACAGTTGTTGAGTTTAAAATGAATACATATACATGTACATATTTTAAACAACAAACGGTAATCCGTTTGGGAACGATTTTCACACAAGTGCGTCTGGCACTGGCAATAATTCAGGTGAACGCTAGCGTTTTACACTTGTCGGTCTAGCACTTTAATTTCCCAACAAGAAAGGGTCGAAGATGATGCGGAATATGAAATTACCGGGTCGAAGATGACACGGAATATGAAATTACCTTGATCAAAAATAGCTCTAGAGTGTTTATAATCGGAAATTAATGCAATAAGTTTTGATTGCCCGATGACTCACAAAATTCGCCCCGTTGTCTCACACAACTTGCCCGATGCCTCACATTATGTAAATGCACCTAGTATTAAATCCCTTTGCAATGCTTGGCGAGATTTTATTTTTTGTGGGAATTTTCCAGTGTACTATTATTCATTTGCAAATACCAACGTGACCTTCTTGGTCCATTTCTTTTACTAGAAAATCAAACGAAAATGTGTTTTCGTGACCTTGAAAGGCATGCCCTCTAAAATGGGGCGCACAATCACGCGTTTCTTGGAGTATTTATTTACAAACTGTTTACATAATAAAGAACAATAATGATTTCTACAGCTCCTGCAGCAAACAGAATTTTGACATACAACGTCACCCAGCCATGTCGGAACAAAACAAAAAGAAAATTAAAACTACGTACCGTGTCGCCATTGTAAATCCCGATGTGTCACCGACACCTCGCCCGATGGTTCACATTTTTCCGATTAACCCCCGTTGATTCACCGTTTTTCTAATACACCGTTTCCATAGGTTGCATGTAAAAGCCTATGTTTCCAAATTTGACCGTGCTGTAAAATAGGTCAAGGTCATCCAAGGGTCATCATTTTATCAAACTATGATGGGCTGAAGTCCCCGATGCTACATACCAAGTTTCGTGGAAATCGTCCAACTGGTTCTGGAGAAGAAGATTTTTGAAGTGTTTTTACCATATATGGGCATGGCGGCCATCTTGGTCATGTGACCAAGATATCGCGAACAAAATTACAATGCCACTACCAAAGGAGGCTCCACATAAAATTTCAACTAGATCAGCCAAGAGGTTTTAGAGAAAAAGATCTTTGAAATTCTGGAGGACGGACGGACGGACGCCGGATCATGGCCATCCTATAAGCTCACCTTGTGAGCCTTCGGCTCAGGTGAGCTAAAAATGTGAAGCATCGGGCGATGTGTCTGAGAGACATCGGGATTTGCACTAGATAAAAGGTATGTTGTTTGTTTACTTCTATTTTGAAGCGAAAGCTAAAAATACTGCAGAAAATAAAACCAAATCAAACACTTGCAGGAGCTGTAAGGGTCTTTGATGCAGCCCCGGAAACCCTAAATTTGTTGAAAATATATTTTGTTTAATCGCCACAGTGCGCCCCATTTTACTACTCAAACATTTCAGTTGACTTTCGGTTGTATTTTTTGTTTATTTTTTATGCTTACATCGAATTACGAATGTAAACAACCTTAATTCAGATTGGTGAATATAGAAAAGTAAGCTCCTGATTATTAACCTTCAGAAAATGTGTAAAAAAGACTGGAAAAATTGATTGATTATTTGGTGAGTCTCCAAGCAAGTTGTGTGTGTCGCCGGAGAGCAACCAAATTTTGATGGAATAAAACTTTAATTTCTTAATTCTAGCCAGTACATGATTGTTGTTTTTTTAACTTTTAGTTTGAGTGGGATCAAATCTATCCCAATTACGGATGCTATAAACACATGTTAATCACCGGCAGTGATGAAAACTCGGACGTTCCTCATCCGCGGCATACGTCATATCGCACTGTTCGCATATATATAGTTTTTTTTTCATTCAAGGTAAAATTCCGACACGTCCCCGCTATGTGGGGGTGCACATTCTTTCGTTGTTAAGTGACAGAATAAGCGGAAGAAAGGTCATCGATTGTACCAAAGCATGACAGAAGTTCGTGTATTACATTAACAATCATACATTAGTGGTAATTTCATAGGCACATATCATAAATTTCATATGCAATGTAAGATTTTTATTATAAGAGTTTAGAGATTATTTTTTCTTTGATAAAATATCGTTGTCACGGACGTTACTAATTAATATATTATTACACATGTGGTCATCTCATTTTATGACATGACCTTATCCACTGAATAACATAGATGTGATGCGATATATGAACGTTCGTTGAGCTACGGGCGTGGCAGCTACTTTGGTCATGCAGCCAAAAGACGTTTCTTTTGGGTCACATTTTTATGTATATACCGTCATTTTACCAAATCTGTCATTTGTCCTATATAAATGTATACACCCTATATACTGTCGGATGCAACCAAATTCTTACAGCGCAAATTGTTGCAATATCACAAGACACATGCGGAAAGGGAATGCGTTGACTGGAAGCCAGATAAATTAGGCAACAACCTACAACACAGCAATGAACTTTTCACTGTAGGTTGTTGCTCAATTGATCTGACTACCAATCAGTAAACTCCATTTTTGTCAGGTTTCGTGTGTCGCTGCATCAATCTGCGCTGTAAGAATTTGATTGCATCCAGCGGTATACGGCGGGGTAAATTTAGCCCAATTTGACCTTGCTGTACCATAGAATTAGTTGGTTTGTTTGAATTTAAGGATTTACGTCCCAGTCAACAACTATTCAGTCATGTCTGGACGGGGCCACCGCTTCCCGGGTATTTAACAAGCACTATGGAGAGTTAATGTGCCTTAATTGCTTAAGGACACAACACGGTGCCACCGGTGAGGATCGAAAGGTAAAGAAATAACCTTTAATAATCAAGAAAGTCAGACTTTAACGATGGTCAGTCCTAAAAGGGAATAAGTCACGATTAACTGACTGACATTAACATTGTCACAGTTTTTTTAAGGCTTAAAAAAAAATGTTATGTTTCCGATTTCCCGACCGACCGGTCAAAATCTGCGCCGACTGCAACTTTTTTAGCGCTCAGAAAAAAAAAAAAAAAAAAAAAAGTCGGCGACCGACCCTGTTCAACGATTCCGGTTTTTATCAAAAGTCAAAACCATTTCGTTACGAGAATTTGTCCGCGTCGATTTTCGGATATATTCGGTCTTTAACATTTACATCAAGAACAACAACATGGCTACTGTGTTGAGACACGACCAAGCACATTAGTCGCCATTTATTTCGACAAATGTAGCCACATACCTGCTTCAAATGTAATAAAAGCCGTGCGGCACAATGCCCCGTTATCCCTGTTATACGAAGACGGCCATCCTCGGTGTAAAGGTTTCCGATTTGGAGTCAAATGTGCGGTAAGAAGAAAGTCTGGTCAGATTGTATACAGTTTACATATCGATTTGATTGAATTTAATAAACTAACAATTCAGGGTTCCCACGCTCCAGCGGTTTCAAAATTCCCTGACATTTCCCTGACTTTTCCCTGACAAAAATCTAATTTTCCCTGACATTCCATCGACGTTTCAATCCAAAGTCCCCTTCTTGTTCAATAATACTAAAGCTAATGTTTTGCATGAAATATTTATTAAGATACATGTAACAGCTATAAAATTGCTCACATGGAATGTACTCATTGTGAACAAACAAAACCCTTATTATTGTTAGTTTTTATCCAGCTTCTTTTGGAATGACTGCGAAGAGCATGTTTCTAATACTATCAGAATATCAGACTACATGTAAACATGATGCAATGAACTAAAATCATTCAAAAGTTCCACCTCTACATTTGCATTGCTTGAGGTAAGGCAGTCCCTGCTGATCATCCCAGTCAATGACTTTTCACTCCTGCTTGGACAGACAGCGGCTTAATACAAATCAAAACAGAGCATATATTCTACATTATATTGAACACGTTTAAGTGATGCAAAATTTGAACCAACACAGGAGGCAATCCATTCTATTTTTATTACTCTTTGAACAATATCAAAGTTCTAAAAGATTTTACATGAACTCTTTTATATAAATATAAGGCTTAAAGCAAAAAGTTAAACATATGAGTCTGCCTTAATTAGCTTAGAAAAAACTAGCACACATGAAACTAGATCCCAATGGATGAAAATCCCTGACAGTCTGCTCAAAATTCCCTGACATTTCCCTGACTTTAGCCTTATTTTTCAAATTTCCCTGACACTCATCAAAATTCCCTGACATTTCCCTGACTTTTGCAAAATTCCATTTTTCCCTGACTTTTCCCTGACGCGTGGGAACCCTGAACATATCAGACCGGTTTACAACTACGATTTTCGTATATCTGCTATCCCTGTATGCTGCAAAATATGTTGTAGTTTTTGGACATGAAACTACCTTTGAAGTCGTATTTGTCCTTTTTTTGAGGACAAGTATAAGCTTTTAAAAAAGTCAACCACTAGTTTCTGTGCATCTGACTGAAATTATGTGAAAATACAGAAGACTGAAGAAGGTTTGTATCCATTCATATCTTTCTAATGTTAGTTAACCTTTAGCATGCTGAGCAATATAGTGAAATCAATATCGCAGCCCACTGACGTTTTTTTCCAATTTTTTCCGTGTTTTCTTAATTTTTGAGCCATAAAAACAGCTGAATAAATTCAACAAACGCAGTAAACAAATCTACTTTCGGTTTCGGAAGTCTTTGTTACGCCGATTTCTAGCGTAAAAATTCATCATACGTACCGTTACGATGTCATATTTCGGGTGTAAATGCACCCAATTTTCCATTTACCAGCGAAAAAAGCGCTGAAAATGCATTTCTAATGCAAAAATAACAAAAATCCGATCAAAATCGGCCGACAAATCGGTCCCAAAACCACAAGCCGCCATGTTGTTTTCATGCGCAACTGTCTGGGCATCGCTCATTAATATTCATAAGTAGGCAGTGGGTGAAAAGTGCGGGAAATTTGAAAGCGGTTTTTCTTGTCGACCGCAGTCGCCTCTAGTTGGCACAGATAGGTATTCCACGGTCGACCGCAGTCGCCTACAGCATGCTAAAGGTTAAGGGAGAAATACTGTGCATTGGACATTAAATGATGACCCGGTAAAAAAAAAAAAAAAAAAAATACCTACCTACTCCGATTTTCCAAGGAAAAAAAAAGAAAAAAAAAGAAAAAAAAAAAAAAAGCCTACCTACCGACCCTATGCTAAATTTATGATGAAATCGGAAACATAACATTTTTTTTAGGCCTAAAACAACAAATCACTGCCAGCACGAATTAACAGAATTCGAGGCTAACGCACAAGCAGGCTGAAAAAAAACCAACAAAACAAACAGATCCACTGTTGATACGAATAACATAGAATGCAGAAATGCGTATCAGTCAGAAGGTTTATTTTCATAAATTTAAGATAGTTCCCCGGGGGGTGTTACTACCCAAGCTCTGGGCCTATAAACGAGGACATATAAGACAGTATATAAAGTTTCAGGTGAGCGCTCTCATGGCCATTGGTCCTCTAGAATATACCTGGTAAACTGAGGCTATGTGGTAGCGCTTCGGACTCCAGAGCGAGAAGTCAGGAATTCAAACACCATGATCATCTTGTAGTGTCCTTGAGCGTGACACTTTAATCTCCCCAAAGCAGTGTTAGAAATAAGCAATTGCCCACTTGCCCCCCACAGGTTGAAATTGCTGGGGGCAAGTTGATTGATTTGTAAGGTTGCCCCCAGGACAACCTAAAATTCCAGAAAAATGATTTTGTTCAAGTAGTTTTACTTATTAAAACATTTTTTTATCTGTTGATAGCAGTGTAATGATCTTGAAACAGCTATTTAACTTATACAAAACTAAAAAACAAAATATGGCTTTGTTCGTGAAAATTAGCATTTTAGTATGGGCAAGTTCGAATCCCATGGGGCAAGTTCAAAACACTCCTAGGTTGCCCCTCGGACAAGTAACTGTATCGGTCTTATTTCTAACACTGCCAAAGTATATGCCAACTACCCCGGAAGCGGTGGCAATGAAAACTTATCGACTAGGACGTTACACAACACCACCATTCAATCTCGATATTCGCAATTCAATGTCAAAACAAGGTTATGACTTAAACCACTTTCAGATCATGGAACTTGAGTTCTGGAGAATATTTTTTAAAGGATTTTACCAATATATGGACGTGGCGGCCGCCTTTGGCATGGGCCGTTTATATACATGCCAATGAGGCTTCATATTTTTCTGAAATATTAGTGATGTTTGAAAAACTGCAATTTGTAGTTTCATGACAATCACTAATATTTCCTTAGAAGCCTCCGTGGCATGGTGGCCAAGCTACTGGCCTTGTAAACCAGGGGTCGTGTGTTCTATCCCGGGCTTCTCCAGTCTTTCGGATGAGACTTTAAACCGAGGCCCCTTCTCCATATGACCTGATAGCTGTTGAGTGGGAAGTAAAACACCAATCAAAAAAAGAAACAAACTAATATTTCCGAAAATATTTCCAGATGTCGTTAGCAGTTAACAGATGGCTCATTGGAACTAAAATTGCAATTTGGTGAATTGCTCAAAATATTAGGCCATACTTTTTTTAATTTACTGGTTTACAAACCCGCCGACTGTATTTTTTGCAAAATCCAAATAAAAATAAAACACCTGAACTGTCATTTTATTTTTTATTTTGGCGCCATTGCAAACAATTTATCCGTGAACAAAATAAAATCGGACCCATTTTGGATCGAAATGTCCCGAAACTGTTTCCGTTCATTTCTGTCCATTTAGTTTCTATATTTTGACTGGTTTTCAATGGCAGAAAATATCTGCAATAGATCGATGTAAAATACTGTGAACCAGACTAGGCTATTTAGTCAACCAATCAAAAACAATGTTAGCTGGTACCCAGCTATCAGGAAAGTGATATTGAAAGAGTAGGTACAAGTCCAAAAAGTCAAAGCATTGCCAATTCAATTGCATAGATTTTCGTTTTCTTTTTTTCTGGATGCAAGCTAGGAGACATTTTTTCTATTAATCATAGAAAGCCTTTCCAACAATGGTTGATATTCATGCGAACAAGCATCGATCTTGGACATGACAACCACTGTTCTTTCTTGATTTTAAGCTTAAAATCAATGAATTGAATGACAAGTTTAAGCTTTTCACAAAAAGACAATGGAAACCGTGACCGAAGGACCCATCAAACAGTTTCATAGGTCTCGCTGAGTGTTAACTTCCCCATGAAATGACCTTGACCTTGAATACTCACAAACCTTTATTGACTTCATAAGTTGTCTGCATCTGCAAAGTTTCAGGTCTCAGGCTGCAATAGTTTCCAAACCCAGTGATTTCTGAGAAAACCATAATTTTAATTTTGATATTTAAATGACCTTGGGTCAAGGTCAAGACATAACCTTGGCCTTCATTAATTACTTACTTTCATTGACTCCATTAGTTGTCTGCATCTAGCAACTTTCAGGTCTCATGCTGCAACAGTTTCCAAAATATCCATTGTTTTCGCCTTTTCCCATGTAAAAGCATATGTTTCCAAAATTGACCTTGCTGTAAAATAGGTCAAGGTCATCCTAGGGTCATCATTTCAACAAACTATGATGGGCTGGAGTCCCAAATGCTACATACCAAGTTTTGCGTAAATCGGCCAGCCTGTTCTGGAGAAGAAGATTTTTGAGTGGTTTTTACCATAGTTGGGCATGGTGGCCATCTTTGTCATGTGACCCATATTTCCGGATCAAACTTTCGTTCCCCCTACCCATGGACGCTGCACATAAAATTTCACTTTGATTGGCCAAGCAGAATCAGAGAAGAAGATCTTTGAAAAGTGTGTATAGACAACAGACTGGCCAAGGTCAAGAGATGACCTTGACCTAAATTAATCACATACCTTCATCTACTCCATTAGTTGTTTGCATCTACCACTTTTCAGGTCTCAGGCTGCAACAGTTATCAAAAAATCCATAATTTTCACTTTTTCCCATGTAAAAGCCTATGTTCCCAAAATTGACCTTGCAGTAAAATAGGTCAAGGCCATCATTTTATCCAAGTATGATGGGCTGGAGTCCCAAATAATACATATGAAGTTTCATGAAAATCGGCCTGCCAGTTCTGGAGAAGAAGATTTTTGAGTGGTTTTTACCATATATGGGCTTGGTGGCCATCTTGGTCATGTGACCTGGATTTCGCTATCAAACTTTCATCATCTCTACCCATGGTTGCTCCACATAAAATTTCAGTTTGATTGGCCATTCAGTTTCAGAGAAGAAGATCTTTGAAAAGTGTGTATGGACAACAGACTGGTCAAGGTCAAGAGATGACCCTGACCAAAATTAATCACATACTTTCATTAGTTGTTTTGCATCTATCACTTTTCAGGCCTCAGGCTGCAATCGTTTTCAAAAAATCCATAATTTTCACTTTTTCCCATGTAAAACCTTATGTTTACAAAATTGACCTTGCCCTAAAATAGGTCAAGGTCATGCTAGGGTCATCATTTGATCAAACTATGATGGGCTGTAGTCCCAAATGCTACATACCAAGTTTGGTGAAAATCTGCCTTCTGGTTCATGAGAAGAAGATTTTTGAGTGGTTTTTACCATATATGGGCGTGGCGGCCATCTTGGTCATGTGACCTGGATTTCGCAATCAATCTTTCGTCACCTTTTCCCATGGATGCTTCACATAAAATTTCACTTTGATTGGCCAAGCAGTTTCAGAGGAGAAGATCTTTGAAAAGTGTGTTTGGACGACAGACTGGCCAAGGTCAAGAGATGACCTTGACCTAAATTAATCACATACATGTACCTTCATCTACTCCATTAGTTGTTTTCATCTACCACTTTTCAGGCCTCAGGCTGCAATAGTTTTCAAACAAGTAGCCCAAGGGCAACGATCGCTCACCTGAGAGTCAACAAGTACAGTCACTGGACAAAGTGTTGTTGTTTTTTTCCATATATGGGTATGACGGTCATCTTGGTCAAGTTTCAGGCCTATGGCTGCAATGGTTTCCATAGGATCATTAGTCCTGTAAATGCTTACCCTATGGGCGGTTTGCCTTTATTACGTCAGGGTGAACATTTGTCACCAACATGACAGGCATATGTACCAGCCAGGTTTCGAACCCACAAACTCTTGAAAGCTAAGCGAATACGCTATCCATTACACCCGAGACCTAGTTGTCACTTTTTCCCATGTTTCCATGTTTGCCTATGTTCCCAAAATCGACCATTACCTTCATTAATCACATACCTTCATCTACTCTATCAGTTGTTTGCATCTATCACTTTTCAGTTCTCATACCAAGTTTCGTGGAAATCGGCCCACCGGTTCTGGAGAAGAAGATTTTTGAAAGGTTTTTACCATATATGGGCGTGGCGACCATCTTGGTCAAGTGACCTGGATTTCGCGATCAAACTTGAAATGCCACTACCCAAGGAGGCTCCACATAAAATTTCAACTAGATCGGCCAAGCGGTTTCAGAGAAGATCTTTGAAATTGTGGATGACGGACGGACGCCGGACGCCGGATCATGGCCATCCTATAAGCTCACCTTGTGAGCCTTCGGCTCAGGTGAGCTAAAAATAGCTAATTTCCACTTTTCCCATTATAAGTCTATGGAAACTTAAAGTTACCATAGCAACCAGAGTTCTTATCCGACTGGAATAAAAAAACACAAATTATGAAGAGGCTACTGTCAGGAACATGTATACAAAGTACAGGATTCATCCACTTGACAGTTTGTGAGGAGAAGATTTTTGAATGTTTTTTTTTTTTTTTTCAAAATTTTGCCCTTTATGGGGCCCCAGCAACCAATCAAAATAAAGGATTAGAACAAAACTCGCAAGAAACGTCAAACACTACTCAATAAACATTTCTGCAAAAACAAAATTCAAGTGTCTGCAATTTTAGCGGAAAAATAACCGATTTCCACTTTTCCCATTATAAGTCTATGGAAACTTTAAGTTGCCATAGCAACCAGAGTTCTTATCCGCCTGGAATAAAAAACACAAATTATGTAGAGGCCACTGTCAGGAACATGTATACAAAGTATAGGCTTCATCCCCTTGACAGTTTTTGAGAGAAGATTTTTGAATGTTTTTCGAAATATTGCCCTATATGGGGCCCCTGCAACCAATCAAAATGAAGGATTAGGACAAAAGTCACATGAAACGTAGAGGACTACTCAATAAACATTTCTGCAAAAACAAAATTCAAGACAGCAAAAATAGGCAATTTTCACTTTTCTCCATTATAAGTATATGGGAAGCATAAGTTGCCATAGCAACCAGAGTATGGCAAACCAGAGTTCTTATCCGATCAAGATAAACTAGAATTTGTTTTCTATGTGAAAACTGATGTCTCCCCCCTTTCTACGTGCATGTCCAAAATATGCAAGCAAGAGTTATAGTTCTTGTGCATCACATATCCTGTCATTCTGTTTTATAAGTGTACCAAGTTTCATTGAAATATCTCTTACGGTTTTCAAGTTATAGAGGGGGCACAAAAGTGTTTGGAAAATAATCAAAGGGAAATAACTCCAAAGATATGAAAGCAAGAGTAATGATTCTTGTGCATCATGCTTTATAAGTGTACCATGTTTCATTGAAAAATCTCTAATGGTTTTTGAGTTATAGAGCAGACACGAAATTGAATGAAAAATAATCAAAGGGAATTAACTCTAAAGATATGCAAGCAAGAGTTATGGTTCTTTAGCATGACACATCATCTCATCGTGCTTTATAACACACCCACTAAACGGTCAATTTGTACACCGTCGGAGTGAATCGTATATATAATTTGACCATTTCCGGAGTGAAAGCTGACCTGGTAAACAAACCGCAAAAAAGGAGAGAGAGTTAAACTAACGTAAGTTTATTTTGTTATTTTACTTTTGTTTAAAAATCCGAGAATGTCATATGATGGGTATTTGAATAAAGATCATACACGCACAAAAGCACATCCAAAAGCTTATGCATTTTGCCAAAATCATTTTCGGCGTGGAAAATACCTACGTGAAAAATGTTGCATCGAGATGAAATGCAACCTGGCATTCCAATCTAAACAGTCTGGCTAGGTTTTTATATGCCAGGGATGCCAATAATATTGGGAAATAATTATTAATCATGCAGTTTTGGAAATCATGCGTTTGTGTAATCTGTGGAGGGGCCGTATTTCCAAAGCGTACTAAATGACCAGCGGAGCCCAATTTAACTAACAGAAAAATGTGTTTGAAATGTTTAAGCGTTTTTCATGAAACATATCAATCTCCAGAACTGAAATACAGTTGAATTTTCTTGATTATTAAATATATGTTACGATTCAAATAAAAAAAGAAAAGAAAATTGACACGGACGTTTAAGAGAAACGTTCATTTGTACGTCCCTTTGAGACTCTGCTTGTCTCTTTATGTTTATATCTGGAGGTGTCATATTTTATCAGGCAAGAAATTTGGTGAGAAAAAACGAGGGAAAAGATGCTTACCTTGCAGGAATTTATCTTTTACTTATTTGTGTACCATTTGACAGCTTGGTGTAAAATTTGACATATGGAAAAATATTATAGCTGATATGTACCTCCCAGGTTCGGATTGGCAAGTGCAACTGGTACCACACTATTGGTGGGGGGCAAGAGCCCAATAAATACAACTGCGATAAGGAATATCAGCCGTCTCGTTAGAAAACCTTTTTCAGCGCAGCTGATCAGCATATCTTTTTTCGATACAAGAAAGTCCAATTACTTCACTTTCTATAGTGTCAGACACGTAGCCCAATTAGTTTTCTTTCTATATTAGAAGTACTCAATATAAAGCCATCTTCTGTGAGTGTACAAGCTGATCTGGTCAAAATGCCCAAACCGCATTTTTGCTCATTTGATGAGTAACTCTCGGCACCTTGAGATATTTTTAATTAGACGTCAGAACGAGTAACTCTCGGCACCTTGAGATATTTTTAATTAGACGTCAGAACTCTGCAAACTGTGAGTGAACGAGATACTGAGTAACCAGAGTGTAGCTAGGTTAGCCTGCGGCTTCTTTCATTTCCAGTACACTGATTTCAATGGCAATCCACAGGAAAACAGAGAAATAACATAAATAAAAAATAGTTTACAAATTTCGGTCTTTGCTTTTACTATATTGGAATGGGTTTTTTTTCGCTTTGCATGCAATGTCTGGATTATACTTGATCATTTGCTCACAGAACGAGGGGCAGTTGGAAAGTGCGTAGTATGGCATCGTCATTTCTTAATGTGTTGGTAAATATATTAAAGTAATACATGTATGGAAAGAAGAATTTCTCCTCTTCAAGATGATGCATTGACTGTTCTAGAAAGACAAAGCGTGCACGTGCCTTGCACGCTAAAAATGAAGGCATGTTTATATACTGGCGGAAATTTTCGAAAAAAATATTGCGAAAAATCGATAGAAAATTAGTGACCTAATTCGATATCATGGTATAAATTATAAGCGATATCTCTCGGACTTCTTTTTCTGTATATGTTTTCTGCGGTTTTTGCTTGCACGACCAGCATCATTAGATGCGAAAAAAATGATTAATATAGAAATTGTACCGTTTCAAAAATTAGCATTTTTACCTGTTTTATTCCTATTTGTATTGAAATTAAGGTTGGTACTGCAGTAAGATTTGTGCCATCTGAGTAAATGTTTTGCGTTATTCGCTGTGAAAAATGCATATAGAGAATTTCGTCATGCAAATATATCGTCTTATCTTGCTCAGTCCCTATGAAAATTAATCTTTATGACGCTACCCCTTATTTTCAAGAAGTGGGTGGGGTAACTAACCCCCTCACATCTTATAAACTGTAGACTATTTCGTCAAGTTATCTTGTCAGTCATCACACTAGTAATTGATTTCAACTCACAAACCATTCTTACCATTTTATTTGCTACAGTTGTCGATTTATACAAACAAAACGATTTCCTCCTAGCTAAAATCATCCATACACGCGACCAGATTTAAATAGTTATCTACCCTTTGTTGTGCTCTGACCAACTTTTTGTTTGTCTTGTTAGAAAGCAGGGAAACTGTACTTGATATGTAAATGAACATGGAATAAATTTAAACAAGTGTTGTTTTTATATTTTCAAATTAAAAGCATTGTGACGGGTGCGTTTTGACATAGAAAATGAACAAAATGCAGGCATCTGTTTTGCTGTCTCGTTTATAAGTTATAAGAATTTGCAAATTCATTCAAGACTTTCCTAATAAACTGACTTTATGATGGGTTACAAAATGGTGCAAAACAATCTTATTCCATCAAACAGTGTTCATGCACTGCAAAATTTATAAATGATGAACAATTGTCTATTTAATTGAAATTTTACTTTTTCCAGTATACAAACAGTACCCATGTTTGCAACATCATTTTTCCTGACTGCATCATGTCACCTTCATAAAATTAGTGTAAGAATGTAGAGGAAAGATAGATGTTTAAAATGATACCAAACATGTATTGGTATGACGATCAGTTACTGAAATAATTGACCGCGCTACGTACTTTCCAACTGCCCCTCGTATGAAATAATTGGTTGTCGTGTCGGCCGGTATGTGAAAATAGGGTTTTATGATAAAAATAGACCCCCACAAATGCAAAGAATGCTATTTCTATGGTACTTCTTTGCGCTACTACAACGTCTACTGGTCGAACGTATAACAATTGTACTTGATTTTAAAAGAAGATATTATGTAGATAGATGCATCTGGGAATATATTTTATTCTATTCAAAATTCTAAAAATCATTTTACCACAATCTGAGAGGAAAACGGCTCTTAAACACTTTACTCCTTTATTTTTAACGATTTGTTAAGTCCCGATGCCATTTGAATTTATGCATGAATAATAAATCAGATTCTTTGATGGGATATTTTTAATCTAAAAAACAGGTGATTTGTAGCTTTTTGAATGCATCATTTTGTTTTTTTAAAAGCTTATACTTGTTACTCTAATCAAAACCCCACTTTAAGGCAGTGTAAATAAGAAAGAATGTCGAAGAGTGAGACACGTCAGTTATTGTGGCTGGATTTATATGAGTCAAATTGGACGCTCCACTGTCAAATAGGACACCTATATAAAATCTAAGCGTAAAGTTAAAGAATTCTAATTTCTCACGCTTGATACCCATATTTATCGTACACACATACATGTAATACCTCCCTCATCATCAGGGAGACTCCAGGAAATGAGCCGTAAAATTAGTAAAAATTCTTCAAAAATGTACCATGTTTTAACAAAAAATCAAAATCTCCCTGAAATTAATCAGGCATTTCCCTATATATTCTATTCAATTTTCAAAAATCTCCCTGAAATGGAAGAAAAATCTCCCTGATTCCTCTTTCAGACTCGTCACATGTATGTACACACACATCTATACTACATTGTAAATATACTGACAACCACTTAATATTAGATATCTGGTTGTACTGACCACCATTCAGTCACTTCCATGAGTTTGCAACAGAAAAAAGCAAGAAAATCTTATGATATCTAGACGTATGAAACTGATAGTATGTAAGAATAGCAGCTAAACATACACGAAATACAACGTAGCGAAAATACTGATGACCCGAATTTAAACTAGGCCAAATAGCATTGCAAATGTCATAAGTTAAATTGTACACCACTAGTCAATTGGTACGCTCGCAAAAATTTGGACCCATTTTCAAAACTGAGGGCAACCCTTTCAAATTTAATGCCTTGAATTGAAAGAGTATTCATAAATCTTGGTATTTCGTTGCTAAGATAATTTTGGGACTGTTAAAAAAGCTTTCCTCAGACAATTTTAGCTTGGTCTAGATTTTAAAATTAAAATATCGTATACGCCAAAAATGATAATTACATAATCTCATGACTTTTTTTATGAAGTCTCGGTGTCTTAGAAGCCGCAAATTTATAGCCCATCATATGACATTTTCGGATTTTGTATAAAACTAAAATAGAAGAAATTATCTTACTTTGATTGCGATAGTCCTGATGTTTCCGTCCTATTTATACCGGTCAACTTGTACTCCGGAACTGGTCAAATTATTTCATAATTGTACGCCTGCGGTGTACAAATTGACCGTTTACCCGGCGTGTATAAGTGTACCAAGTTTCATTGAAATATTTCTTATGGTTTTCAAGTTATAGAGTGGACATGAAATTGTATGGAAAAATAATCAAAGGGAAATAACTCCAAAGATATGAAAGCAAGAGTTATAATTTTTGTGCATGACACATCATCTCATCATGCTTTATAAGTGTACCAAGTTTCACTGAAATTTCTCTTACGGTTTTCAAGTTATAGGGTGGACACAAAATTGTATGGAAAATAATCAAAGGGAAATTACTCCAAAGCTATGCAAGCAAGAGTTATGGTACTTTAGCATGACACGTAATCTTATCGTGCTTTATAAGTGTACCAAGTTTCATTGAAATAACTCTTACGATTTTCGAGTTATAAAGCAGACACGAAATTGTATGGAAAATAATCAAAGGGAAATAACTCATAAAATACTCAAGCCAGGAGTTATGGTTCTTGTGCATGACACATCGTCTGATCATGCTCAATAAGTGTACCAAGTTTTATTGAAAAATCTTAAACGGTTTTCAAGTTAAACAGCGGACACGAAATTGTATCGAAAATAATCAAAGGGAAGTAACTCCAAAAATACTCAAGCCAGAGTTATGGTTCTTGTGCATGACACATCGTCTCGTCGTGGTCTACAAGTGTACCAAGTTTCAATGATTTTTACAGGGTTCCCACGCTTTCGCGATAACAGAATTCCCTGACATTTCCCTGACAATTCCCTGACAAATTTCTGATTTTCCCCGACATTTCATCGACATTCGAGCTATCGCAGAAATGACTGTATAAATGATAATGCTTCAGAGATAAGGGGTGCAAATGCCTTTGAGATTCTCTAATTTGTTTTAAAAAAAAAATCCAAAACAGGTAATCAGTTCTTTTAGCAATTTAAGCCAAAAAACAAGAAACTGCCTTAGCCTTGCAAGCCCTATAACCATCCCAATTAAAACTAGAATTTGTTTTCAATGTGAAAACAGAAGTCTCCCCCCTTTCTACGTGCATGTCCAAAATATGCAAGCAAGAGTTATAGTTCTTGTGCATCACATATCCTGTCATTCTGTTTTATAAGTGTACCAAGTTTCATTGAAATATCTCTTACGGTTTTCAAGTTATAGAGGGGGCACAAAAGTGTTTGGAAAATAATCAAAGGGAAATAACTCCAAAGATATGAAAGCAAGAGTAATGATTCTTGTGCATCATGCTTTATAAGTGTACCATGTTTCATTGAAAAATCTCTTATGGTTTTTGAGTTATAGAACAGACATGAAATTGAATGAAAAATAATCAAAGGGAAATAACTCCAAGGATATGCAAGCAAGAGTTATGGTTCTTTAGCATGACACATCATCTCATCGTGCTTTTTATAAGTGTACCAAGTTTCATTGAAATATTTCTTATGGTTTTCAAGTTATAGAGTGGACATGAAATTGTATGGAAAAATAATCAAAGGGAAATAACTCCAAAGATATGAAAGCAAGAGTTATAATTCTTGTGCATGACACATCGTCTCATCATGCTTTATAAGTGTACAAAGTTTCACTGAAATTTCTCTTATGGTTTTCAAGTTATAGGGTGGACACGAAATTGTATGGAAAATAATCAAAGGGAAATTACTCCAAAGATATGCAAGCAAGAGTTATGGTTCTTTAGCACAACACGTAATCTCATCGTGCTTTATAAGTGTACCAACTTTCATTGAAATAACTCTTACGGTTTTCGAGTTATAAAGCGGACACGAAATTGTATGGAAAATAATCAAAGGGAAATATCTCATAAAATACTCAAGCCAGAGTTATGGTTCTTTTGCATGACACATCGTCTGATCATGCTCAATAAGTGTACCAAGTTTTATTGAAAAATCTTAAACGGTTTTCAAGTTATACAGCGGACACGAAATTGTATCGAAAAATCAAAGGGAAATAACTCCAAAAATACTCAAGCCAGAGTTATGGTTCTTGTGCATGACACATCGTCTCGTCGTGGTCTACAAGTGTACCAAGTTTCATTGAAAAATCTTTAACGGTTTTCAAGTTATTCAGCGGACAGGAAATTGTATCGAAAATAATCAAAGGGAAATAACTCCAAAAATACTCAAGCCAGAGTTATGGTTCTTGTGCATGACACATCGTCTGATCATGCTCAATAAGTGTACCAAGTTTTATTGAAAAATCTTAAACGGTTTTCAAGTTATACAGCCGACACGAAATTGTATAAAAAATAATCAAAGGGAAATTACTCCAAAAATACTAAAGCTAGAGTTATGGTTCTTGTGCATGACACATCTTCTCGTCGTGATCTACAAGTGTACCAAGTTTCATTGAAAAATCTTTAACGGTTTACAAGTTATAGAGCGGACACGATTTGTGACGGACAGACGGACAGACGCACGGGGAAAAACAATATGTCTCCCGACCCTGTCGGGGGGAGACATAATTTCCCTGACACTGCTTCAAAATTCCCTGACATTTCCCTGACTTTTTCCCTATTTTTCAAATTTCCCTGACCCTTCTCAAAATTCCCTGACATTTCCCTGACTTTTACAAAATTTCATTTTTCCCTGACTTTTCCCTGACGCGTGGGAACCCTGTTGAAAAATCTTTAGCGGACACGAAATTGTATCGAAAATAATCAAAGGGAAATAACTCCAAAAATACTCAAGCTAGAGTTATGGTTCTTGTGCATGACACATCGTCTCGTCGTGGTTTACAAGTGTACCAAGTTTCATTGAAATATCTTTAACGGTTTTCAAGTTATAGAGCGGACATCATTTGTGACAGACAGACGCACTGGGAAAAACAATAGGTATTCCGACCCTGTCGGGGGGAGACATAAAAACACAAACTTTCGTTCCCCCTACCCATGGATGCTCCACATAAAATTTGACTTTGATTGGCCAAGCGGTTTCAGAGAAGAAGATCTTTGAAAATGTGAACGAACGCACGGACGCCGGCTCGACAACCATACTATAAGCTCCCCATGAGCCTTTGGCACAGGTGAGCTAAAAATCCATAGTTTTCACTTTTTCCCCATGTAAAAGCCTATGTTTCCAAATTTGACCTTGCCGTAAAATAGGTCAAGGTCATCCAAGGGTCATCATTTTATCAAACTATGATTGGTGCTACATACCAAGTTTCGTGGTAATCGGCCCACCGGTTCTGGAGAAGAAGATTTTTGAGTGTTTTTTTTGTCATGTGACCTGGATCTCGTGATCAAACTTCAGTTCCCCGTACCCAAGGATGCTCAACATAAAATTTCACTTTGATTGGCTAAGCGGTTTCAGAGAAGAAGATCTTTGAAATTGTGGATGACGGACGGACGCCGGATCATGGCCATCCTATAAGCTCACCTTGTGAGCCTTGGCTCAGGTGAGCTAAAAATCCATAGTTTTCACTTTTCCCATGTAAAAGCCTATGTTTCCAAAATTGAAATTGCCATAAACTAGGTCAAGGTCATCCTAGGGTCATCATTTGATCAAACTATGATGGGCTGGAGTCCCAAATGCTACATACCAAGTTTCATAAAAATCGGCCTGCCTGTTCTGGAGAAGAAGATTTTTGAGTGGTTTTTACGATATATGGGTGTGGCGGCCATCTTGGTCATGTGACCTGGATTTCGTGAACAAACTTTTGTCTCCCCTACCCATGGATGCTCCACATAAAATTTCACTTTGATTGGCCACGCAGATTCAGAGAAGAAGATCTTTGAAAAGTGTGTATGGACGACAGACTGGTCAAGGTCAAGAGATGACCTTGACCTAAATTAATCACACACCTTCATCTACTCCATTGGTTGTTTGCATCTACCACTTTTCAGGCCTCAGGCTGCAATAGTTTTCGAAAAATCCATAGTTTTCACTTTTTCCCATGTAAAAGCCTATGTTTCCAAAATTGACATTGCCGTAAAATAGGTCAAGGTCGTCCTATGGTCATCATTTGATCAAACTATGATGGGCTGGAGTCCAAAATGCTACATACCAAGTTTCATGAAAATCAGCCGGCCGGTTCTGGAGAAGAAGATTTTTGAGTGGTTTTTACCATATATGGGCGTGGTGGCCATCTTGGTCATGTGACCTGGATTTCGCAATCAAACTTTCGTCTCCTCTACCCATGGATGTTCCACATAAAATTTCACTTTGATTGGCCAAGCAGTTTTAGAGAAGAAGCTCTTTGAAAAGTGTGTATGGACGACAGACTGGCCAAGGTCAAGAGATGACCTTGACCAAAATTAAACACATACCTTCATCTACTCCATTAGTTGTTTGCATCTACAACTTTTCAGGCCTCAGGCTGCAATAGTTTTCAAAAAATCCATAGTTTTCACTTTTTCCCATGTAAAAGCCTATGTTTCCAAATTTGACCTTGCCGTAAAATAGGTCAAGGTCTTCCCAGGGTAATCATTTTATCAAACTATGATAGGCTGAAGTCCCCAATGCTACATACCAAGTTTCGTGGAAATCGGCCCACCGGTTCTGGAGAAGAAGATTTTTGAAGGGTTTTTACCATATATGGGCGTGGCGGCCATCTTGGTCATGTGACCTAGATTTTGCGATCAAACTTAAAATGCCACTATCCAAGGAGGCTCCACATAAAATTTCAACTAGATCGGCCAAGCGGTTTCAGAGAAGAAGATCTCTGAAATTGTGGACGACGGCTGACGACTGATGGACGGACGCCGGATCATGGCCATCCTATAAGCTCACCTTGTGAGCCTTCGGCTCAGGTGAGCTAAAAAACCTAGACAGCTGAAATTGGTATCAAATGACAGATATGACAATAATTTATAATTATATAATAAGATATAGGAAAAAGTTGACTATCTTGTGGCCAAAATTTAAGAAAACTTTAGATATAAGAGAAAAACATAAACAAATGAAGGGAATATACCAACAGAATTGACAGTATCTCAGCAACCAAAAGATCTACAGAACTGAAATTGGTATCGATTGATAGGATCATATTCTATACACAAAAAATATGAAAATAACAGAAGTAATCAGATACAAGTCATTCTGTAGGTATACCAGTTCATTTTTTCATTATTTCTCTGTGATTTCTAGTTTTCATTAATATTCATGAAAAAAAAAAAAAAAAAAAAAGATGAGCCTTATATCCTTAAATACATGTATTATATGTATAAGGTGATAGAACATGGCCATAATAAGGGTGATATAACATGGCCATAGCATTCATTTGATTCCACATTAGTGTTCCATGTTTATCAACAGCCCAGTTTTTTACTTTTTAACTAGAAAAAGTGCCTTGAGAGGCATGTATACCCCCGGCTGGTAGCCACCAAGCCCCCTTCCCTACCCCGTACCTAAACAACCCGGTACATGCTCACCCCTGACATTGAACATCACATCACCAACGAAAAACAGTACCCTTATCAAGTACATTTTAGAAACCACCAAGCCCCCTTCCCCATCCCCTACCTAAACAACCCGGCACATGCTCACCCCTGACATTGAACCTCACATCACCAATGAAAGACAGTAACCTAATCAAGTACATTTTAGAAATAAGCAGTGTAAAGTACATTTTTGTACTTTACATACAAACATGGGGAAGTGTAGTTTTAGAATGACATATCTATTTTAGAGTGGTATACAGAGCTGACGTGTATACCCAATCTAGGACATAAGCGCGGACATTTTGGGTCAGGTCCTCAGTCCTAGATTGAAATGAAAGTAGAATGTCATTCTAAAAAAAAAAAAAAAAATATGTTAGATCTTGACCTCAGGTCCCACCCCCACCCCATGCATGGACCAGTGGGCCTAGCCCTTATGTGGTACCTATGTTGTGTTGTAAGCATGAACGCTTTCTAATGCATGGTTGTCAAGATATAGACACACAGAATATTAATCTTGGTAACTACTGTATTTTATGTGTCCTAGATTTTGACCTCGAGCCCCACCCCTAGAGTTTGGTGCCATGGAATTTAATTCAACCCTAAAGGGTATCTATGATCCAAACAGGAATACATTCATATAAGTATTTGTTAAGATATGAACTTAGAGATGAAAAAGCACATTTGTAAATAGCACATTTTTAAGGTGACCTAGATTTTGACCTCTAGCCCCACCCCCGGGCATGGACCCAAGGTCCGAACTGACAGAAACAAAGCAAACCCTATTGGGTACCTATGGTTAAAATGTGAATGGTTTCTGATCATTGGTTCATGAGATATACACCACCAGTGAAACTTAAACCAAAACTTTGACCCAAAGTAAAGGTGACCTAGATTTTGACCTCTAGCCCCACCCCCGGGCATGGACCCAGGGTTCAAACTCACAGAAACAAAGCAAACCCTATAGGGTACCTATGGTTAAAATATGAATTGTTTCTGATCATTAGTTCATAAGATATACACCACCAGAGAAACTTTAACAAAAATTTGACATAAATTCCACGAACATTCCGGAATAACGAACGAACTAACACACGAACGAACGAACCAACGAACATACGAACGGACGAACGGAAAAGCGAAAACTATATACCCGTGGGCATAAATGCCGGGGGTATAATTAATATTCATGAATATACAAATGAGATAATTTTCACATAGGCTCATGACAACAATAAATTTATGAAATATGTCTAAATGGTGCAATATTAATGTGTCACAACTATAGTTTAGGCCTGAAATGAGTTAATTTATGGGTTTTTAATGATTTTCTACCATTTTCATGTTTTCATTAATATTCATGAATATGCAAAGTAGATATTTTGCATTACTTATCATAGAATGAAAGGGCTATGTCTTAGCTTTAAAAAAAGACCAAGTTTAATGGTCTAGGATTAGTAACAGCAGAGGTATGATAGATTTTCTACACATACCCCCATTATTTCTATACAAAAGATGGTATCAGGTCATATAATAAAACATAACGTAAAATGCAAACGCTTCCACTTCCAGAGGGCAGAAAACAGGATTTGATAGCTCTTTCACTATACTTTCAGAAAATCATGGTGCAGATAATTCCCCCTGGGGGGGGAGGGTTTGCCCTACTGGCCATTAGCCTACTAAGTTCAAATTGTGAAAAAAAATGACAAAAAAATAATCCAAGGATTATATCCAAACCACATGCATATCTTCAGACCAAGCCCATAATACATGTAAAGTTTTAAATGAATTGGCATGAAACTGTAGGAGGAGTTGCGCACACAAGGTACCCACTGCCCATTCACTTTCATTGTCAAAATGCCCGAAAAATGGCTAAGTTCAAATTGAGAAAAAAGTGACAAAAATTAATCTGAGGATTATATCCAAACCACATGCATATCTTCAAAGCATGGTCACAACATCTGTAAAGTTTGAAGAGAATCGGAATAAAACTGTAGGAGGAGTTGCGCACACAAGGTATCCACTATCTATTCACTTTATCAAGAATTAAAAAGGGAAATAACTCTCACAGAATTGGCCCCTAGCTGAAAGAAAAAAAATACGGGTCCTCTTAATTTTCATATACAAACTACATACCAAATTTCAAGATCCTAGCTCTAACGGTTCCTGACCGAGTGCTCACACATCACAGACTGACTGACTGCACTCACTCACTCACTGCACTGCACGGACAGACCCAAACCAATATGCCACCTCAACTTCTTCCGAAGTTGGGGGCATAATCAAGACGGTACATGCCAAAAGACATACTTCATATGGGTCAGAGCAGGACAAATCACAAAAATTATTTTTTCTATTTTTTTGAATCTGCCACAAAAAATGTCAAGGTTGCCAAAAACGCAAAAATAATTAGCCGCCAAAAAAGTAGGTTCACAGTATATATTTCCATTTGGTGCATTTATATGCAGTCGGGTGCTTATTGAAAGGGTAATGCATACAGAAAGCAACCCAGGAAAATCAAGCTCAATTGTTTAATATTACCAGATTTCTCTGACCTTAGCTTTCTATCCAATCACTTTCAATCCAACCCATTTACTGTTAACACAATAGAAGTACAATCTGAATATTATCTGATCTAGTTATGTATTGTTTGCATACAATTCCAAATGAGAATATTTCAAACTTCTGAGAAAGACACATACCAACTTCTCTCTTCCTTCTAAAAAACTCATCATACATCTTTCTTATGGCAGCATCCCTCACAGCAATCCAGAGGTTATTCTTTAGTCCCGCAAAATATTCAAGATCCTCAGGCTTTTGCCAACTTTCACAACACTTCAGTTGCGCCAACAGAATTTCGTCATCGGGTGATAATTCAGCAATATAAGTTGGTGTAAGCTCAGATATGTAGGTCTGAAGAACGAACAAAAACGGAAAATAATAGATAAGTGCCACGACTTGAGAAAACCAGTCTTCAAGGTTAACAACCATGTCCAACACAAACCGGCCTGTACAGCCACAGAAAAAGGCTAGAAGCTTGAAAATTTGGATTTAGGAAGAAAAGGAATTGTACTATCAGAGTAGCGTAAATAAGAGCTGTCGCAGGACAGCGTAGCTCGCCTGACTTGTGCTTTGCCACTAAATCTATCAAAGTCTATGACCAATAACCTTTGAGTCTTTGACCTCAAGGTCACTCAGGTGAGTCCTGGCGATATAGCATAAAACTTCAGACCAATATCAACTTGATACATTTACATGTTCAAGACGTACATACGTATAAACACCTTAACCAAAAACTTTAACACAAAATTTCTAAGTCCGTGTCCTTGACCTCAAGGTCACCCAGGGTGGGTCATGATGGTACTGCATAAAACTTCAGACCACTATCTACTCACATGCAAAGTATCAACTTGATCCATCGCCATGTTCAAGAGATATAGACTTATAAAAACTTTAACCAAAAACTTTAACACAAAATTTCTTCTAAGTCCGTGACCTTGACCTCAAGGTCACCCAGGGTGGGTCATGATGGTACTGCATAAAACTTCAGACCAATATCTACTAACATGCAAAGTATCAACTTGATCCATCAGCATGTTCAAGAGATATAGACTTATAAAAACTTTAACCAAAAATTTTAACATTTGAGCAACGCTAACGCCGACGCCGGGGTGATTGCAATAGCTCTTCCTGTACTTTCGTACAGGTGAGCTAACAAAGGGGTGGATCTGTGCCTTTCTTTTCGCATAGGCAAAAATCTGGTTTTCTCATGGCGCCGCTCATAAGTTATCTGCTAAAAAATTCTAAACTGATATGACAAACTGATATCCATAAACATGAATTTTCCAAGTTAATAAGATATTATTGCATAAATACTGTACAATATGATATTAACAGGCATATATACTGGCATCAATAAACAAGAGGACCAATGGTCATGTAAACGCTCACCTGAGAACTGGGATATGCAACCTAAGCTGACCTTGCCATAAAATAGGTCAAGGCCATCCCAGGGTCATGATTTATATAAACTTTGTAGAGCTGTATTCATTGATGCTTTAGGCCAAGTTTCAAAATCATAGGTCTTCCGGTTCTGAAGAATAAGATTTATAATGGTTTTTACTATTTATAGCCATGGCGGCCATCTTGGTTAACCGTTATGTGACCTGGACCATTTATATAAACTTCCACCCCCCTTTCTTAACGATGCTCCACTTAATGTTTGGCTTCGATTGGCCAAGCGGTTTCAGAGAAGATGTTTGAATATTATGGTCATATACATGTATAAAGCCCCAGGACAGGGGCAGACACCCCCATGAGGACATTTTTTTCATAACCATAAATCCTCTGTCCATTTGCATACTCCCAGCAAGTTTCCCTCTATTTAATAACTAGTGGTGAAACGATTCATTGAATATTATGGTAATATACATGCATACTGCCCCGGGGTGGGGGCGGTCTGCCCCCTGGGGTCCAATATTTTTTCAGAATCATAAATCTTAAATCCATTTGCCCACTTCCATAAAGATTTTCCCTTCAAATGACATTTTGACAATTTTCCCCATTCAAATCCATGGGCGACCTATGTTGACCTCGCCTTAAAATAGGTCAAGGTCATCCCAGGGTCAAGATTTATATCAACTTTGCATAGCTCCTCCCCCTGATGCTTCATGCCAAGTTTCAAAATCATATGTTCTGGTTCTGGAGAAGAAGATTTTTAAAGGTTTTTGCTATTTATAGCCATGGTGGCCATCTTGGTCATGTGACCTTGACCATTTATATAAATTTTCGTTCCCCCATCCCAAGGATACTACATATAAAATATTGCTTTGATTGGTCAAGCGGTTACTGAGAAAATTAAGTTTAACATTTAATTTGTAACTGACCTTTGACCAAAGTCAAGAAATGACCTTGACCTTTAATACTCACAACACTTCATTGGCTCAACATGTTGTCTGTACCTACCAACTTTCAGGTCATAGGCTTCAAAACTTCCTGAAAAATTCAAGGTTTTCACTTTCTTTTTTCCATTGAAAAGCTTGTAACCAAAATTGACCTTGTCATAAAATAGGTCAAGGTCAACCCAAGGTCACGATTTATATAAACTATGATATGCCAGAGTCCCCGATGCTACAGAACAAGTTTCGTTGAAATTGGTCCACAGGTTCCAGAGAAAAAGATTTTTTTTTATGGTTTTTACCATATATGGGCATGGTGGCCATCTTGGTCATGTGACCTGGACCACTTATATAAACTTTCATTCCCCCTTCCTAAGGATCCTCCACATGAAGTTTAGAGCGGTTTCAGAGGAGAAGATCTTTGAAATTGTGGGCAGATGACGGACGTATGACGACAGACGGACGGCGGAGCATGGCCATCCTATAAGCTCACTTTGTGAGCCTTCGACTCAGGTGAGCTAACAAGAGGACCAATGGTCCTGTAAACGCTCACCTGAGAACTTGGATATGCAACCTAAGCTGACCTTGCCATAAAATAGGTCAAGGCCATCCTAGGGTCATGATTTATATAAACTTTGTAGAGCTGTATTCATTGATGCTTCAGGCCAAGTTTCAAAATCATAGGTCTTCTGGTTCTGAAGAAGAAGATTAATAATGGTTTTTGCTATTTATAGCCATGGTGGCCATCTTGGTCATGTGACTTTGATCATTTGTATAAACTTTTATTCTCCCTTCCTAAGAATGCTCCACATGAAGTTTGGCTTTGATTGGCCAAGCGGTTTCAGAGAAGAAGATCTTTGAATATTATGGTAATATACATGTATATTGCTCAGGGGTGGGGGCAGACCTGCCCCCAGTTTTTTTTTTCAGGATCATAAACCTTCAGTCCATTTGCCCATTTTCATGAAGTTTTTTCCCTTCAAAAGACATTTTGACAATTTTCCCCATTCAAATGCATGGGTGACCTATGTTGACCTTGCCTTAAAACAGGTCATGGTCATCCCAGGGTCATGATTTATATAGACTTTCGGCTCAGCCAAGCTTAGATGCAATTTTTTGTTTCACCAGAGGTCAAAAATCAAGTTCTTACATTTCAGTTTTTGTTTGCATTTCCATTTAGTATGTACTTTGAAATACCAGAATCCAAGTGGTATTTTCGTTTAGTATAAATTGTAACTTCATGATTTTAGGTTGAAAATGAATTTTAAGTGAAAATAAAACAACAAGGCAGTAAAATTTAAATGAACTTTAATTGATTTCAAATATCTCACAGTGGTTAAAATGTTTTCATAAGTTGATGGGTACATTATAAGAAAGATTTTGGTAGTAAATATGCTATGTTTTCATACTTTTTGTTCTTTTTATGGCAAAGAAAGTAACAAAAAGTCCTGTATTGACAAAGAAATACTTCATATCTTTTTCAATAAATAATTTTTGGGGCTTCAGCAAGATAAATAGCCCACTTGATAAAAAACTGTAGGTCATACCGAACAAAACGAGACCTTGTTTGTTATTCTATGTCTTCTTATACCTAAGAAATCACGTTTTCAAAATTACACCCAAAATTTAGCTAAAATGTCTACGGACAAGACAAATTGGTATGTTCCTTTGTAGTAAGCCTAATAAAACACACAAACATTTTATGAACCATATTTTCTAATTAAAACATCATAAGAAATATTTAGGAAGCATTAAATACAGGTAACTGTTTTGTCCAATTTTGTCAACATGAAAATGTACGTATAAATGATAGATTGGGCTATTTCATATTATTATGGGTTATCCTGCTCACAGTATGAAAAAAAGAAAACATATCATTAATCATTATACAAAGTTTGTGATCCTATAACTGGTTTTTAAAAAATAATAAACCAGAAATTTTCCTATATCATTCAATCATGCTGGCTTTTCTCGCTAACTCAGGTGTCTACGGACAGGACATAGAATGCACAAAAGATAGCTATTTGATTCCAAGCGCTAAAACATATTTTCTGTAGGTTTGTCTATGACAGCTGCTATCTCATGATGCGAAGGCAGATCAATCCTTCTTGTTTTGCTTGTAAATGGACAATCTGGTTGTCTACGGACAAGACATATATAGGATAAAGGTCAGATGCAATTTTTGTACTTGTGTCTTGTTATATGCTTGGAATTTGCACACCAATACACTAACACACTTTGTTTTTTGTTCAGGGAAGAGCTGCTGTATTGTCCTAAGTGGCCCCAGAAAGGAAAAACCTTATCGGGCTTCATTATATTTGTGGTATTGGTCGAAGTAGTCCAAAAACGGCCAAAAATCAGTGCTATGCCGTTTCATTTAAAGACACAAATTTTCACATAAATGCATCTTCATGTGCTTGTTCTGTTTTCAATATTTGTATAGCTAATTGTCTTCTTTCTTTTGCAGGTTGAATTAACAGTCTATGTTAAACGGATCACAAATGGCAACGAAAACAACAAATGTCTTCTTTGTTATATATTTCCCCAAAAATGAAACCTGAGTGTTAGCATGACATCCCAGTCTCAGCTAAAGCAATGTATTCAACACTGCTGAAATGAAATGTGTATTGTTTTATATCAGTTAATGAAATTATTATACCCCCGGCATTTATGCGGAAAGGTATATAGTTTTCGCTTTTCCGTTCATATGTTCGTTCGTTCGTTTCTTCGTTCGTAATTCCGGAACGTTCGTACAATTTATGTCAAAAAGGTACAAGTAGGCAAAGATCAGGAAAAGGCGCAATCAGAAACAGATTCCCACTCCAAAAACCGAGGTGGGAAAAAACCAAACTAACAATCAGGTACTTATACCATGAAACATATCGCAAGCCGAATGAGCAGCTATTTTCCCAATAGGTGGCCACTCAGTTAACTTAACTAAAAATATGAAAACATACATAAGGCGCCAACAGCACAAAAAAATTTAAACACCAAGACATAAAACAAAAAGAACCACCACAGAAGTATCGACTTGGAACGATCAGTAACACAAAGTTACTGGCAGGCTTAAACCGGTTTTACAGGTACCTAACCTCACCCTCAGCTTCTGCAGTGGTTCATAACATTTAGTTAGTTATTCGGTCCTTGTGGTGAATCTCTAACTAGTCAATGAATCATCAAGAACAAACAAATAAATCATGATAAACATCCTGATGAATCAAGAACCAGGACTCACAGATTGAGTCAAAGTTTTGGTTAAAGTTTCTCTAGAGGTGTATATCTCATGAACCAATGGTCAGAAACTATTCATATTTGGACCATAGGTACCCTATAGGGTTTGCTTTGTTTCCATGAGGTCGGACTCCAGGGTCCATGCCTGTGGGGTGGGGCTGGAGGTCAAAATCTAGGTCACCTTTAAAATGTGCTTTATACATTGTTACTGTTTCTTCTCTAAGTCCATATCTTAACAAACAATCATAGGAATGTATTCATATTTAGTTCAAAGATGCCTTATAGGGTTTCCTTTCATAATCAGTGGTACCATCCCCAGGGGTGGGGCTAAAGGTCAAAATCTAGGACACATTTATAATATGATACAGACCATGATAAATTTTCTGTAAGTCTATTTTCTTGACATCAAATAAGTCTTGTCAGACAGCATTCATACTTAGACCATAGGTACCCTGTAAAGTTCAGACTAGGGTCCATGTGTGGGGATGGGGCTAGAGGTCAAAATCTAGAATTTCTTTAAAAATTGTAATTTCTGTACTTTTTTTTACCACCATGTTTAGAAATCATTCATACTTGCACCATAGGTTTGCCTTGTTCCTAATGACATTACACTCTAGGTTCCATGCCCAGGGTGGGGCTAGAGGTCAAGATCTAGGACATCTCATATTTTTTTTATTAATATTATTAAAGAATGACATTCTATTTTCCATCTAGGACCGAGGACCTGACCCTCAATGTCGGCAATCAAGTCCTAGATTGAGTATACGAGTCTGCTCTATAATAGTCTGTAATTCTACTACACTTCTCCCCCCCCACCCCATCCCCACCCACACACATACCTGTCAATGCTTTTAGACAGTGCTTTTTGCAAATTCAAATTTTAAAGATTTACTTGTTGAGGGTGCTCTTTTTAATTTGGGAATTGAGATTCAATGTGTCAGTGAATATGTCTGGGTCGGGGGCGGTGGTCTTAGGGGTCGGGTTGGGGAGCTACCAGCCGGGGGTATACGTGCCTCTCAAGGCACTTTTTCTAGTATAATGCTGACACCATTAACAGACACACCGGTTCAAAATTTACTCATTAAGTATATGCTACAAAATGTCAAAAAAATCTGTCTTGTCCGTAGACACCCTTTCTTTTAAAGAAGGGTTTGAGAGACGTAGGTTATGCTTTTGTATGTATTGCTAATTGCCTTGTGTATTTTAGCATGACAACACAAGTTTTACAATAATCATAAAAAAGGACAAAAATATACCTATGATTCTTTGTATATCCACTTACAGAAGATATTTTTGTGCTAAAATGGCTTTTCATCGTATGTTGAAGAGAAATCATGGAGACTTACTCGACAAATATTTTCCAAATTTGTTTAAATGAGTCCTGACAATAAAACTAAACCAAATTTGATGATAAAAAGTCAGTTTTTGCTAGTATATTTACTTCAGTATCCATAGATGTTGGGCGTCTACGGACAAGACATGTCTACGGACAAAGCATTTTTGTATGTATGTGTTTGTAGACAGTTGACATCTACAAACTTTCTATATAAACTTGGTCTTTATGAAAACATACATCACATACAAAAGCATAACCTACATCTCTCAAACCCTTCTTTAAAAGAAAGGGTGTCTACGGGCAAGACAGATTATTTTGACATTTTGTAGCATACACTTAATGAGTAAATTTTGAACGGGTGTGTCTGTTGATGGTGTCAGCATTATACAATTTCATTAACTGATATAAAACAATACACATTTCATTTCAGCAGTGTTGAATACATTGCGTTAGCTGAGACTGGGATGTCATGCTAATACTCAGGTTTCATTTTTGGGGAAATATATAACAAAGAAGACATTTGTTGTTTTCGTTGCCATTTGTGATCCGTTTAACATAGACTGTTAATTCAACCTGCAAAAGAAAGAAGACATAATTAGCTATACAAATATTGAAAACAGAACAAGCACATGAAGATGCATTTATGTGAAAATTTATGACCAAAAAAGCCATTTTTTAAATGAAACAGCATAACACTGATTTTTGGCCATTTTGGACTACTTCGACCAATACCACAAATATAATGAAGCCCAAGAAGGTTTTTTCTTTCTGGGGCCACTTAGGACAATACATCAGCTCTTCCCTGAACAAAAAGCAAAGTGTGTCAGTGTATTGGTGTGCAAATTACAAGCATATAACAAGACACAAGTACAAAAATTGCATCTGACCTTGGCTGAGCCGTTTGCATAGCTCCTCCCCCTGATGCTTCATGCCAAGTTTCAAAATCGTAGGCCTTCTGGTTCTGGAGAAAAAGATTTTTAAAGATTTTTTTTCTATTTATAACCATGGTGGCCATCTTGGTCATGTGACCTTGACCATTTATATAAACTTTCATTCCCCCATCCCAAGGATACTACATATAATATATTGCTTTGTCAAGCGGTTACTGAGAAAATTAAGTTTAACATTTAATTTGTAACTTGACCTTTGGCCAAGGTCAAGAAATGACCTTGACCTTTAATAATCACAACACACCATTGGCTCAACATGTTGTCTGTATCTACCAACTTTCAGGTCACAGGCTTCAAAACTTCCTGAAAAATTCAAAGTTTTCACTTTTTTCCATTGAAAAGCCTATGTAACCAAAATTGACCTTGCCATAAAATAGGTCAAGGTCAACCGAAGGTCATGATTTATATAAACTATGATCAGCCAGAGTCCCCGATGCTACATACAAAGTTTTGTTGAAATCGGTCTACCGGTTCCAGAGAAGATTTTTTATGGTTTTTACCATATATGGGCATGGCGGCCATCTTGGTCATGTGACCTGGACCACTTATATAAACTTTCATTCCCCCCTTCATTGCGGCGGCTTCCTAAGGATGCTCCACATGAACTTGCAGGGATTTTTTCTGCAATTTTGGGAAGGGGCCCTAGGGCCTTTCTGATTGGGAAAATTAGCGACATAACCCAGAAGTTGGGAATTTTTCAAAACATTCAAAGATTATGATATTTTCCAATTTGACATAGTTAATAAACTTTAATCATTTTAAATCATTAAATAATATCTTAAAATCAAAGTTTAACATCATTTCAAACAGCAGAGTTTGATTTTCACAATGTTTAGAAACTGTTGAGAATTATTTTCAGCTGTGATTGGGAATTTTTTCTTCAAATTGGGAAAAAAGTCACCAAATTTGCATTGGGAATGGGGCCTTATTTCGGCCCCTGAGACACTCGAAAAAAATCCCTGTGAAGTTTGGCTTTGATTGGCCAAGCAGTTTCAGAGGAGAAGATCTTTGAAACTGTGGTCGGACGATGACGGGACGACAGACGACGGACAGAGTATGGCCATCCTATAAGCTCACCTTGTGAGCCTTCGGCTCAGGTGAGCTAAAAATGCCTCATCGAAAATGTTGCATTACTTAGCCAAGAGATACACAATATGACCAAAATTTGCATTTTCTTTAATTTTACATTCACTCTCATGGTATAGAATAACTAAATTTGGCAAAGATGCATACTTTTCTCGAAACTTGTGTGAGCTTACCATTTTTAAAATTGCAGCCTGATGTCATGATAGACATTTTTGTCATGAAAATTCATGATAGCCCTGCAAAGTCATTTTACAAACTCAAGAACATCTAAATTTGAAGTGTAACATTATTAACATTTGCAAGATCCCTCAGTTATCAACAACAATGGCCCTGCTCAGCTGTGCATCATTTACTCCACAGCTGATCTTTTTCTGTTTTCACATAAGTATTAAAAGCGCTGCAGGCATGCATGATACTCCGCCACGTAAATTTTAGTTCAAATGCACAGAATATCTTGAAGACATTGATTCAGGAAACTGTGTTTCAAAATAAAGACAAAAGCAAGGACAGGATTGTCACTCATTTTCAATTTTACAATTCCCTGACTTTTCCATGTCATTTCCCTTTCCAGATCCTTTTATGGGCCTCTCGTCCCCATTTTTCAGCTCTTTGAGCATAGGTTGCAAGGTTCTTTACCTCTCCCACTTTAGAATTTTTTCCTATGTATGGAAATTATTTTCACCATTATTATAGTTATCCCCCTAACAGAACAAGGTATTAAAAGTATATCAGATAAATGGCTTCAATGGCTCTTCTTCATTCCTGCCCCCACACTTTTTACTCATGGCAATATTAGATACCAGAGGCCTATCGGCCAGGTAGCTCACCTGAGTAATGCAGAAACGCTGCGTTTGTAGATATTTGCAAAATTCAACATAAAAAATGTCAAAGGTGTCCTAGATCTTGACCTCTAGCCCCGCCCCGGGGCATGTCACCCAGGGCTCCAAAGTCATGCGCTGAATCTCAACCCTCATGGGTAACTTTTGTCCAAATATGAATGATTGATGATAAGTGGTTGCCGAGATATACACACTTTAGAAACTTCATAAATTCACCCTTACGTTGCTATAGCAACCAAATTAATTATGCAATTATGACAAAAATTGTCAAAATTGTGGATGACTAGTCAACAAACATTTACGTAAAAACAAAACTCCAATATTTCAAGCGAAATGGCAGAAATTGCAATTTTCCGCTTTTCGTCTTATAAGTCAATGGAAACTTTAAGTTACCATAGCAACCAAAGTAGTGGGACAAGGACAATAAAAATCACAAACTTTGTAGAGGCTAATATCATAAGCATGTATGCAAAGTTTCAGCTTCATACGCCTTACAGCTTCTGAGAAGAAAATTTTTGAATATTTTTTCGAAAATTTACCCTTTACGTTGCTATAGCAACCAAACGAATAAAGTGATTTTGACAAAAGTTGCCTTAAACCGGGAGGACTACTCAATAAACATTTATGTAAAAACAAAATTTTAATATCCTCAATGAAACGGCAGAAATTGCAAATTTCCACTTTTTGCCTTATAAGTCAATGGAAACTTCAAGTTACCATAGCAACCAAAGTAGTTGGACAAAGACAATAAAAAACACAAACTTTGTACAGGCAAATGTCATAAGCATGTATGCTAAATTTCAGCTTCATCCTCCATACGGTTTCTGAGATGAAGATTTTTGAATATTTTTTTCAAAAATTTACCCTTTATGTTGCTATAGCAACCAAACGAATAAAGTGATTTTTACAAAAGTTGCCTTAAACGTGAAGGACTACTCAATAAACATTTATGTAAAAACAAAATTCAAATATCCCCAGCCTGACAACAGAAAATGCCAATTTCCACTTTTCTCCATACAAGTCAATGGAAACTTCAAGTTGCCATAGCAACCAGAGTTCTTATCCGATATCGAAATAAAAAACACAAATATTCGTTCCCCCCTCCTGTAGATGCTATATGTGAAATATGAAAAGATTCGGCCTGGCAGCTTCAGAGGAGAAGTCGTTTGAAAATGTTGACGCAGACGGACGGACGCCGGATGCCTCCCTATACTATAAGCTCACCTTTGAGCCTACGGCTCAGGTGAGCTAATAAAAAGGAGAAGTGAATTTTGGCCAAATGTCTGGTCATACTCACTCATAATCTGAAAGAAGTATTACAGTGTATGAAAATATACTAATTGAGTGTCAATAAGGCAAAATTACTGAACCATGGAAAGTAGGTCAGCCCACCCTTACCGTCATGACACAAAAGTCAGTGTCACAAAGTTAAAAGATGAATGACCAACCATCTTATTTAGAAATAAAAAGAAAAACAATATTTCATGGAGTTCTAGATTTTGACCTCTAGCCCCACCCCCGACTCCGACCCAGAGATCTGATGTCATGGAACCTACAGCGTATGAAGTATGAATGCTTTATAAGTTGTTGTCAAGATATGGACTTTTTGTAAAAGTTACACAGCAGTGCATCCATCTTTTACAGTGTTTTAGTTTTTAACCTCTAGCCACACCCCAGACATGGACCCAGGGATCCATGCCATGAAATAAAACTAAACCCTACAGGGTACCTATGGGAATGAAAGCTAACCCTATAAGGTTTCTATGGTCCAAGTAAAAATAGTTTCTGATGAGTGGTTGTCAAGATATGGACTTCTAGAAAACTATACAGCAAGTGTGACTGGCATGAGCACGAGAACGTCTATGCACTTTGTGCAGTTGAGCTAATAAACCAGTACTCTCGGGAGTAAATGTGCCTTGCTGAAGACCACAACACAGTGAACTCAATGGGGATCTAACCCAGGACCTCTCAATTTTGAGTTCGATGCTCTACCACTAGGCCACAGTGCTTCATTTCAGCAAAGTAAAGTAACATTGTCCTAAATAAAAATGGTGTAACATGACTTACCCAGTTTATATTTAGCAAGATGGGTAGTGAAAACATCATAGCACCACTTCCTAGCAATGCCAGGGTATCAAAGTCGATAGTAGAACTGAAAATTCAATGCAAAACCAACAAAATTACCCATTTTCAAAAACAGATTCTTATTTACAGCATGAATAGTTGAAGGGACCATGAATGGTTACCTCATCTGTGTTAAATCCATTTTCGACAAATGGATTTTCTAATCATTAAATGAGCCTCGTTGTGAGAAAAACGGTCTTCGGGGTTTCCGATCTGGACTGACACAAACTGGTCTGTGCAGCTACAGGAGACAGCTAGATGCTTGAAATTTCGTATTTAGGAAGAAGAGGAATTGTACTATATGTGTAGCGAAAACAAAGGCGCTGATCAGCTTCTCATTTATTGCGAAGCTGATTTGCGCCTTTGTTTTCGCATAGGCAAAAATCCGTTTTTTTCTCATAATGTGACTCATATTTGGGTGAACCCACTTTCATTTTAGGGGGCATTAGAAGTGATTCTTAAATTGTATTCAAATTTCAATGTAAATTCTCTAAGCAAACAAGAAAGCCCCAGATGGGACGCCACCTTCTGCGGCATCATACTCTGGTGCTATGCTGTTTGCTTATGCCTCATGCACAAGATGCCAGGCCTTGACATTATCTGTTTATAATCTGTCTGCCTCTCTGTGTAGTAATCATCATGCAGTGCCGGAAATAGCCGGTCGCATAGTCGCCAAATGCGACCAAACACTCGTCTGGGCAACAAAAATTTACAAACCAGAGGACCAATGGTCCTGTAAACGCTCACCTGAGTCTGCTGCATATACCAATAAACATGTTTGAATATTATGGTATGTAACCCCAGTGCAGGGGCAGATGAAGTCCTTGGGCCGTTTTCTTTTTTCAGACTATTCAATATTCTGTCCATGGATGCTTCACGCCAAGTTTCATTAAAATCAATCTATTGGTTTCAGAGAAGAAGATATTTGAAGGGTTTTTACCATATATGGGCATGGTGGCCATCTTGGTCATGTGACTTAGATTATTAATATATACATTGGTTCCCCCATCCTATAGATGCTTCACATAAAATTTGGCTTCAATTGGCCAAGAGGTTTTAGAGGAGAAGATGTTTGAATATTATGGTAATATACATGTATATTGCCCCGGGGTGTGGACATATGAGCCCTTAGGTCCATTTTTTTTTTCAGAATCATTAATATTTAGTCCTACTACCCATTTCCTGCAAGATTTTCACCTCAAATGACTTTTTAAAAGTTTTCCCCATTCCAATGCATTGGCGACCTATGTTGACCTTGTCGTAAAATAGGTCAAGGTCACCACAGGGTCATGATTTATATATACATTGTAGTACTTCAGCCATTGGTGCTTCATACCAAGTTTCTTTGAAATCGGTCCTCAAAATTCGGAGAAGATTTTTGAAGGGTTTTTACCATATATGGGCATGGCAGCCATCTTGGTTATGTGAACTAGATAATTTATATATACATTGATTACCCCTTCCTATTGATGCTTCACATAAAATTTGGCTTTGATTGGCCAAGCGGTTTCAGAGGAGATGATGTTTGAATATTATGGTAACCCATACGAAAAACTCAACAGGATTCCACTGGTAGTCCATAACTGTTGATTGGGATGTAAAGCAGTAAATCAAACAAACAAAAACTATTTTTCGCAATTAAACGCAAGTCTGCTTCATGAGATTTTGGCTTATGTGTGACGGGGCCTTAAGGGGTGCTGCATGCTGCGTTGATGGAAAAAAAAAACAAAAAAAAAAACAACCTTTTATTGGAGAGATGGAGAGATGAGTTACTAAGCTTCAACTGAGAATTTAAACAAAATCCCAAAAATCATTAGTTTTGGTCATAAATGGTGTTTTTGTCCAAAAAATTCTATTTTTATTTTATTTTCTTTTTTTTTTTCTTTTTTTTTTATTTATTTATTTATTTATTCATTTTTTTTGCATTAAATGATTGCTTTCAGTATCTTGAGTGGGGATATGACATGAATTCATTTTTGGATGCCAGAAATAAAGGTGTGGGCTTTTTGCTGCATCCCAAATTTTGGTGTTTTCAAAAACATGCATTCTTGCACATTTTTACTTAATCTTTTCAAGACAAATTATTGCTTTGTTATTCACCGGCAAAGTCCAGCCTTAAGATGGTATTAAGTTTTAGAATGAAAAAAGATCTATGCTTAACACTGTTTCAAAATGAGAAAAATATTAACTGGTGTAAAACTTCTTTTGATGAGTATACATGTATATCTATTGTGGCGGCCCCTGTGGCCGAGCGGTTAAGAGCGCTGTTTCTTAATCACTCGATCATCTCACTGCTGTGTCTGGTGTGGGTTAGAGCCCCGCACTGGCCACATGTGAGACAAGCCAAGTTCTGCTTGCGGGTGTGCCAGGTGGTTTTTCTCGGGGTTCTCCTGTTTTCGCCCACCTACTGATTGGCCCTTCTCATATGAGCTGAGATAATCTTGAAAGGGACGTAAAACTGAATTAAAAAAAAAAAAAGAAGAAAAATCTATTGTGAAATATTTACGTAGATAAGAAAATGCTTCTGATTAAGCATTAAACAGATAAGTTTTTAACCTCCACCGCCATTTCACATTTTTGACATTTTTATGCATTCATTCGTCTGTTAAATTGTATGTCTTTTATAGTCTTTTTCATGATTTTTGTTTGTAAAATGCAAATATGATTGGTGTCTCGTCGTTAACATGTCTCTGCAACTATCTAACTTTCTTAAATTATTGTTATTCTTGATATTGTTTTCGCACATATGTTATGTTGTTGTATATATGTTAACTTGTTTTAGAGGGCCCCAAGGAAGATTGGTTCTTACCAATTGGGTCACCCTCTTTAAATAAAGAAAAATAAATAAAGAATTTACTTCTAATGGTTTATTAAAGGATGCATATATCTCTTCAAAGTTTGAACAGCTGTTCAGTGCACACACTGAGGTGAGCAGACCTGTTGAAAAGCATTTTCAGCACCAGTACCATTGTTGGTACCAGGAGGACAATGTCAGATGAAATCGCCTCAGTATCACCCCAAATTACCTATGATATTTTTGAAGTATTATATCGTCGGCATGCGTGGATCCAGAAATTTTCATGAGAGGGGGTCCAACGAAAAAATTTTCAAATTCCAGGGGGGTCCGGCAGCTGAATGACTTATATTCCCCTAGTGTAAAAAAAAAACAACAAACATTTTGGCCAAAAGTTGAGTTACAAGGTTTTGGTACCCGACAAACGATATATACTAAAAGCCTCAAACTTAGTAAGATGGTTTATTAAAACAGAAAAAAAATATGATTTATCTTAGAAGAATGTTATTTCATTTTTTTCCCCCAATATTATATCAGCAAGAGCAAGAGCAACATTTGATGGCATATGAACTTTTTCAGGTGAACATAAAACATGATTCGTTTATTATTATTATCGATAGGTCTAGATAGCGAAAAGAGGCTCTTTTTGCGAAAAGAGGCAAAAAGAGGCATATTACCAGCTAGTAGCATAAAACGGCTTGTAAAATAGAGAGGAAATAGGACTGGTGTAAGTTCAATTTTTGCCATTAAAAAAAAGATGAATAAACAATAATTGGTAAAAAAGATTCTTTAGGTTTTGAAAACATTTGTTTTTCCTTGTGTTCTGTTTATATCATTCAATCAGTGTATATTGAAGCTGCTATATCATTAGCCTGGGTACAGTCGTCAATATAATTATTTTCATGTTGTTTTTTTACGACTTTGTGTATGTTATAAACATCAAAGGTTTCGGTAGCCATTATTGATTTCCGTAGGTATTGTCATTTTTGATCAAGAAACGAAAAAATAAAAAATAATAATAAAAAAAAAAATGATAATCGCAGGTGCTGTTGTGTATTGTTGGAAACAATGCTAGTGTGTATTGGAGAAATTTATTGCCATCCATGTATATTGGAGGGGATTATATACTTCATTTTCAATAGTTCACATGACTGTGTATTGGAAACAGTGCTACTGATTGGAGAACTACTGCAATCAGTGTTTATTGGAGCCCCCATTAATAAGTCACATGCACTCACTGTGTATTGAAGCAAATAAGCTTGTGAGCATCATAGTACTGGTCTTCAATGCCCCTGTGTAGTTCTGATAATCTAATCAAACATGTAGTACATAGTGAAGGTTACTTTTATGATCTCTTTGATTCTGTCTATTCATAAAAATAGTAATTACAGACAGTTGCAGGCCCCAAATGGGCAAAAGTATACTGTAGATCCGGAAATATTTGCAAGAATTTAATTTTCACTAATATTCACGAATTGGCTGCTTCGCGAATTCAAAGTTCTCACTAATAAAGAGTCACTATAAGCTTTATAGAATACATGGACACTCACTCGCGAATTCAAGAACTCGCTAATAATTCGGAAATAGAAAATTTGCGAAATAAAAGTCATGCAAAAATTTCCGAATTTACTGTATTTATAAACAGGTTATATTGTGCAGACTATATTTTTTCCTTTTGGTCCTTTGAGATCAGAAAGGGTATTCTAAGAAATCAAAAAATTTAATCAGTTTAGATTCCTTTTCTAACCAACGTTTAATATATTTTGCCCCATTTGGATTATAATAGTCTTTGTATCGACTATCCTGTTGAAAGTTGCAAAGTAACAGCAGGGGCGGATCCAGGATTTTTGGAGAGGGGGTTCAAATCTATTTAAGGGGGTTTGTTTTTTCTCAAATTTACCCATGAAAATGAAATAATTTGGTTGCAGATGGGGGTTTGAGTGAACCCTCCCCCTCCCCCACACACACAATAAAAAAAAAAAAAAAAAAAAGAAAAAAAAAAAAGATAAAACTGAAATTGCTTGGCAAAAATTAACATCTTATGATATACTCATCAAAAGAAGTTTTGCACCATCTAATATTTTTTGCTACTTTTTTGAGACATAATTTCTTAAGGGTATGACAATTGTCAAAATCTAACTTGTATAATTTTTACCCGTATAAAGAAAAAATAATTTTACCAAGAATACTAGATAGTCTTGAAACATTCTTGTATGAGTAATTCAAATATCGCATACAGATTATTAGCTCACCTGAGCCGAAGGCTCACAGGTGAGCTTATAGTATACTCATGCTCCGTCGTCAGTCGTCGGTTGTCGTCCGTCATTCACAATTTCAAAGATCTTCTCCTCTGAAACCGCTTGGCCAATCAAAGCCAAACTTCATGTGGAGCATCCTTAAGGAGTAGGAACGAAAGTTTATATAAATGGTACAGGTCACATGACCAAGATGGCCGCCATGGCTATAAATAGCAAAAACCTTTAAAAATCTTCTTCTCCAGAACCAGTGAGCCGATTTCCACAAAACTTGGTATGTAGCATTGGGGACGCGGGCCCATCATAGTTTATATAAATCATAACCCTAGGATGACCTTGACCTATTTTACTTCAAGGTCAACTTAGGTCGCCAATGCATTTGAATGGGAAAAAATGGTAAAATGCTATTTAATGGGTAAAACTTACTGGGAATAGGCAAATGGACAGAAGATTAATGTTAATGGAAAATTTTAGCCCCTGGGGGGTTGTCTGCCCCTGCCTCAGGGCTATATACATGTATATGACCATAATATTCAAACATCTTCTCTAAAACCGCTAGGCCAATCAAAGCAAAACTTCATGTGGAGCATCCTTGGGAAGGGGGAATGAAAGGGTATATAAACGGTTAAGGTCACATGACCAAGATGGCCGCCATGGCTATAAATAGCAAAAACATTTAAAAATCTTCTTCTCCAGAACCAGAAGGCCTATGATTTTGAAACTTGGCATGAAGCATCAGGCAATGGAGCTCTACAAAGTTTATATAAATCATGACCCTGGGATGACCTTGACCTTTTTTACAGCAAGGTCAACTTAGGCCGCCCATGCATTTGAATGGGAAAAAATAGGAAAATGTTATTTAATGGCAAAAATCTTGCTAGGAAATTATTAGCAAATGGACAGAAGATTTATGATTATGAAAATATTTTGGGCCCAGAGGGTTGTCTGCCCCTGCCACGGGGCTATATACATGTGTATGACCATAATATTCAAACATCATCTTCTCTGAAACCGCTTGGCCAATCAAAGCCAAACTTTATGTGGAGCATTCTTAGGAAGAGTGAATGAAAGTTTATATAAATCGTCAAGGTCACATGACCAAGATGGCCACCATGGCTATAAATAGCAAAAACCTTTAAAAATCTTCTCCAGAACTAGAAGGCCTATGATTTTGAAACTTGGCATGAAGCATCAGGCAATGGAGCTCTACAAAGTTTATATAGATCATGACCCTGGGATGACCTTGACCTTTTTTACGTCAAGGTCAACTTAGGTTGCCCACACATTTGAATGGGGAAAATTGTTACAATGTCATTTGAAGGGCAAAACTTCCAGTAAATTGGCAAATGGACTGAATCTTTATGATTTAAAAAAGAAATTGACTCCAGAGGTTGCTCTGACCCTGCCCTGGGGTTATATACATGTATACATGTATTACCATTCTGGTCAGACAAGTTTATTGGTATATATCTCAGGTCTCAGGTGAGCGTTTACAGGACCATTGGTCCTCTGGTTTTATGTCCCAAGACTCAGCTTTAGAGTGCTCAGCAACATGCTTATCTGTAATGATCAAGTTACTTCCTTGTTTGATTCTGTTGTCATCCGTGTGGCATGCTGGGTAAATTTTGGGAACAGATTTTACCTTAAACATAATCTACAATGTGCTGTCTACAAGTCTACAATCTTTGAATGTATTTCAAACCAAAAGTCAATATTTTGGGGAAAAAATATGTTATGAAATCAGGTTTCAGCAAATATGGCATATAGCATGTTTTCCCCCAAAAAATTAGTTTTTGAGTGGTAAAACTTTCATAGATTGTAGTCAGAAAGTTAGAGATCATGTTTATGGTAACAACTTATACAAGTAGCCCAAGGGCAACAATCGCTCACCTGGGAGTCAACAAAGTCACTGGACAAAGTGGTGGTTGTTTTTTTATTTTGTTTGTTTAAAAATATATTCAAGGGCAGCTAACTCCACAGTCAAGAGTTGAATCCGGGTAAAATTGAACTCATCCAAGATGTTATTGTTATCCTTCTTACTTCCAAGAATCAAAATTGAAGGTGCTAGAGTGCCCACAACACTAAATATTGATTTTTCAGACACTCAATGGCAGCTAACTCCAGTCATAGATTGGATCTGGCTGAAATTCGAACTCATCCGAGATGTTATGAAAGTTCTTGTTACTTCCACGAATGAAGAAGATCCGATCAAAATTGAAGGTGCTACACTAAATATTAATTTTTCAAACAAGGGCAGCTAACTCCGCAGTCAAGAGTTGGATCTGGCTGAAATTCAACTCATCCAAGATGTTATAGTTATCCTTGCTACTACCAAGAATGAAGAAGATCTGATCAAAATTGAAGACGCTGGAGTGGCTACAACACTAAAAGTTGATTTTTCAAACATTCAAGGGCAGCCAACTCCACAGTCCAGGGTCGAATCTGGCTAAAATTCAACTCATCCAAGATGTTATGGTTATCCTTGCTACGTTCAAGAATGAAGAAGATCCGATCAAAATTGAAGGCGCTAGAGTGGCCACAATACAAAATATTGATTTTTCAAACACTAAAGGGCAGCTAACTCCACAGACAGAGGTCGGATCTGGCCGAAATTCGAACTCATGTGAGATATTGTAATTATCCTTGTTACCTGCAAGAATGAAGAAGATCCACTGAAAATTTTTTACAAAGCTGCTAGAGTGGCCACATCACAAAATATTGATTTTTCAAACACTCAAGGGCAGATAACTCCTCAATCAGAGATCGGATCTGGTCAAAATTCCAACTCATGCGAGATGTTATGGATGTCCTTGTTACTTCCAAGAATAAAGAAGAACCGAATAAAAACGAAGGCGCTAGCTTAACCATAACACTAAAATTTAATATTGATTTTTCAAACACTCAAGGGCAGATAACTCCGCAGTCAGAGATCGGATCTGGTCGAAATTCGAATTCATCAGATATGATTCGGATGTCCTTGTTACTTCCAAGAATAAAGAAGATCCGAATAAAAATGAAAGCCCTGGAGTGGCCACAACACTAAATATTCATTTTTCACTCAGTCAATGGCAGATAACTCTGCAGTCAAGGGTCGGATCTGGCTAAAATTCGAACTCATCCGAGATGTTATGGATATCCTTGTTACTTCCAAGTATGAAGAAGATCCAATCAAAACTGAAGGCGCTAGAGTGGCCACAACTCAAAATAATGATTTTTCAAACACTCAAGGGCAGCTAACTCCACAGTCAGAGGTCGGATCTAGCTGCAATTCGAACCCATCCCAGATATTATAGTTGTCATTGTTACCAGGAAGAATGAAGAAGATCCACTGAAAAATAATGGCGCTAGAGTAGGCACAACATTTTTCCCATTATAAGTCTATGGGGATTTTTCCAGACACTCAAGGGCAGCTAACTCAGCAATCTGAGGTCGAACCTAGACGAAATTCGAACTCATCCGAGATGTTATAGTTTTCCTTGTTATTCCAAGAATGAAGAGGATCCAATCAAAAATGAAGTTGCTAGAGTGGCCACAACATTTTCCCCATTATAACTCAATAGGAGCTATCTGTTGCCATGGAAACCAAAGTTCTGATTCCAACCTGGCCCAAAACCTAATGCAACCTTTCCCCTCCTCAATGATGCTTCAGATAAAATTTGTTTGCGATTGCCCTTGTTGTCATCGAGATATTTAAGTTTGAAAATATGGACGGATGGACGCACGGACGATGGCTCGACTACCATACTATAAGCTCACCTTGTGAGCCTTCGTCTCAGGTGAGCTAACAAGTATTAGAGTTTGATAATTGGCAAACCCTTAATAAATCAAATCATACAAGTCTGATGGGTGTGAAAGCACTCATTTTGGTATACATAATGATGGTGAAACAAATGGGATTAAGTGCCTGGTTTACTCTTAGAATGGAGGAATCATTTCAGAAAAATCATGTTTTGAGGCATACCCTTTAAGCATGCCCCTTGACCTGGTGGCCTTGACCCATATTTCATGGTACATTGACTTTGTTGGATTTTCTCTGCACCTTCGATAGCTGTGAGTGTGAACTTTACCTGGGTACCTTGACCTATTAGTAAAATTTCAAAATTGGTGGCATATGAAAGTGCTATAAAAATACTTTTCCACCATATACGTATTTGTTCTAATGTGCGCACAGTGCACTTAACTTTTTGAAAAAACTTAGAGTTAAGGTAACAAAATATCATTCTAATTACACTGTAGCTCACACTTTGTAACAAACAAAAACAACACATAAATTGCTGAAACAACCATGTCAAAAATATAGTGCTGGACACAGACAGGCCTGTATTATCATTTGAACTCCCTTTATTACATTTGTTCCGATTGTTACATAGAAAAGATGTCCCCAATTTTTTTTTTAGTTTTTCGTTCCATTCTGTTACAGTGATTTATACACCCATCAGAATCCATTGTTACTCTTGTTCCATAGTGCTGGACACAGACAGGCCTGTTTTATCATTGAAACTCCCTTTGTTACATTCGTTCCAATTGTTCCTTGAGAAAAAATGTCCCCATATATTTTGGACTTTTTCGTTTTGTTTCCTTCCAGTGATTTACACACCCATCGGAATCTGCTGTTACTCTTGTTCCATAGTGCTGGACATAGACAGGCCTGTATTATCATTGAAGCTCCCTTTGTTACATTTGTTCTGATCGTTCCATGAGAAAAAATGTCCCCAATTTTTTTGGACGTTTTCGTTCTGTTTCGTTCCAGTGATTTATACACACATCAGAATCCATTGTTACTCTTGTTCCATAGTGCTGGACACAGACAGGCCTGTAATATCACTGAAACTCCCTTTGTTACATTCGTTCCAATTGTTCCATGGAATAGATGCCCCCCAATTTTTGGGACTTTTTTTTTTGTTCTGTTTCGTTCCAGTGATTTATACACCCATCAGAATCCATTGTTACTCTTGTTCCATAGTGCTAGACTCAGACAGGCCTGTATTATCATTGAAACTCCCTTTGTTACATTTGTTCCAATCGTTCCATGAGAAAAAATGCCCAAATTTTTTGGACTTTTATGTTTCGTTATGCTACGTTACATTCCATATGTGGTAGATACTTTAGATTATAGTATATTTAAGATATATGGGTCTGTAAGTTTTTAAGTTTATATCCTTTGTTACATTTGTTACTCCGTTACAGGCGTAACTAATTGCGTCTGCTGGAAAACTGTACTTTTTATGCAATATATGGTCCAGTTGGTCAAAGACAGGAGTCAGTGTGGAATCTGATTTTCAGCCCGATTCCTAACAGGACAGTGAGATGCTTGCATTTTCCACGTGGAATTTTTCTCTTTTCCACTTGGAAAATAAACAAAATTCCTTGACAAAAATACTGCCGACCTAAATCTGTCTTTCATAAATGTGTATTTATTTGATAGACAGTGAATAAATTTCACAAATCATATACCACATATTCCACACCAGACAGAATAAGAAATAAGAAGATGGCTGTACAAATCCAGAAGATTTTCAACACAAAAATGATTTACCTATACCAAGATGACATTCTGATTAGGCTGATAACCAGAGAGGAGTCCAACTCTTCCAACTATGGCCCAGAGACACAAAAAAATGATGTGCAACCAACCAAGTTTGATCAAGACTCAATTTCTGAACTGTTTCCTATTCTCTATTTAAAAATTATTATAATTCTGACTATAATTGATACCATTCAGGACTTTTTAAGTTAATCTCACTTCATAATGATGTTTCATGTAAAGATTGCCTTGTTGCTATGCATTAATGACGTCAACGTCACCTAATCTATTTTTAGAACAACAATAGGGGTCACATGACACTTAGACTGCTAAAAGGGTACTTCAGAACTTTCAGATAATTTTTTGTCCTGATGAAGGTCGTGAGACCGAAACCGGTTGACCAATAAAATATATGTCAAATCTGATCCACTTGTGATTGTTTATTCTGTGTCTTCTACCTTCAATTTATAGATAATTTATTAGAGCTGGGTACCAAGAAAAAAAAAGTACTGCGGTATATCACGGTTTTCAGTCAAGTACCGTGGTATGTATCGCGGTGTACCAGAAGCTATATATAGAAACAGTTTGGGCCTTCTGGTGCAGCACATTGAATGTGTGGGGGTTAGGCAATTCAATTATTTTTCTTCCATTACCAAAATCAGCCTTAAAAAGATAGATTTAACACTGCCTATTAGGACATAAAGTGTAGGACTGTTTTAGGGCATATCAGTTGTCATGAGTCTGTGTACATGTTGTAATCAAATGATTGATTAATCTATATCTCTGGCCACCAGTAAATTGAACTGGCTTTTACAGATGTTTGGATGATAAACATACTCAACACTTAGCAACACACCACAGCTTGAGCTTACTGATATGTAACATTAACATATGTAGCATTAACATATGTAACATTAACATATGTACATATTTTTTCTAAGTCATTTCAAGCATGTCTGAATTTTTTGGACTTTGGATAATTTAATTTAGAATGAAAACAACATAGCCAACATTTTGGTGGAGGAAGGGCAATTGAAAATTGTTCTCTGTATATGTTTTAATATAAGATCGTGATCAAATTAATCATTTAAGGACACAGACAAATATGGAAATATTAGCAATTTATTTAGCAAACAGCCTCACAATGGAGACTGCCTATATGTACCATAAAAACCGGTACAGTGAAAAAGTACCACGGTACGTACCAAAACAAAAGAGAACCACGGTATACCGGTATACCGGTTTTACCGCCCATCTCTATAATTTATATATACATTAATTTCCCCATTCCATAGATGCTTCACATACAATTTGGCTTTGATTCGCCAAGCGGTTTCAGAGGAGAAGATGTTTGAATATTATGGTAATATACATGTATATTGCCCCGGGGTGGGGGCAGATGAGCCCCTGGGGTCCAATTTTTTTCAGAATCATTAATATTCAGTCCTACTGCCCATTTCCTGCAAGACTTTCACTTTAAATGACATTTTAAAAGTTTTCCCTATTCAAATGCATTGGCGACCTATGTTGACCTTGCTGTAAAAAAAAGGTCAAGGTCATCACAGGGTCATGATTTATATGCACATTGTAGTACTTCAGCCATCGATGCTTCATGCCAAGTTTCTTTGAAATCGATCCACCTGTTCTGGAGAAGAAGATTTTTGAAGGGTTTTTACCATATATGGGCATCACGGCCATCTTGGTCATGTGACCTGGATTATTTATATATACATTGATAACCCCTTCCTATTGATGCTTCACATAAAATTTGGCTTTGATTGGCCAAGCGGTTTCAGAGGAGATGATGTTTGAATATTATGGTAACCCATACGAAAAACTCAACAGGATTCCACTGGTAGTCCAGTTGGTCAAAGACAGGAGTCAGTGTGGAATCTGATTTTCAGCCTGATTCCTAACAGGACAGTGAGATGCTTGCATTTTCCACGTGGAATTTTTCTCTTTTCCACTTGGAAAATAAACAAAATTCCTAGTAGGATTCCTGCTGGACAAAATTACTGCCAACCTAAATCTGTCTTTCATAAATGTGTAAACTATTAGGAGGTAAAACTTTGCAACACATAGGAAGCCATGAGGTTGGGCTTTTTAAATAAGATAGACATTATTCTATTTGTTTGATACTGACACTATGCTTGCTTTCATATGGGTGATTTTCAAAAAAATGAAGTAAAAGTGTGACATTGACCCATTTTAGGTCAAAATTGAGATGTGCCTTTGTCTGTTTAATTTTTTTCCTGGTTTTTCTATGGATATCAAAATAAAAGAAATCAACATTCAAATCTTTTTGACAACGGCCATTTTTGTGATTTTCTTGTTTCTGTGCTTTTTGTTGTTTATTTTCAAAACTGGTGATATACCTTATAAGTAGTGCTACATTTGTAATATACACTTTATGTTTCAAATTTGTCCTTAGTTTGATAGACCCTATATTGGGACTAGACTCTATGCCATTAATTTGATAAAATTCTCCAAAAAATTTTTTTTCACACACTTATTTGATAAATTTGACCCTAAAATTGCTTTCTGCACTTATACATGTTTCCATAACCACTCAAATGATCAATGTATTTAATGATGAACAGTATCTTACAAGTGTACAATGCTTCCTGTGATTGCTATATACATTTATAAGAGTGAAAGTAATATGTATCGTTAGGAATTAGCGTTCAATTTTTTAGACTAGAAAATATGCGTTGCACTTGTGACATCACTTTTGTTAATTATTAGACACCAATATGCATAACTGTATGCAAATGTTTGTTTTGTTGGTTTCTTTCTGACCTGCTAGACTAAAATATAAAGCAAAATAACAAGTCATACATGATATGCTTATATGGTCAGTCAAGAAATACAAAAAGTTGCACTTGTGACAAAAATGGTTAACTGATTAGATCAGTTACTTTTCAAAATATAAGAAAGGGTTTTAAATGAAGAACCTCTGATAATCAATCCAGATACATCAGACTTGATCAGTAAGAACATACAATAGATGTAGGGCTTACAATGATTGAACACTGGCTTTCACAAGTTTAAGCTAAGCTTTTTTTACTGAAGTTTATTTTTAGGGGTATGGTTTATATATTATTTATAAATGCTGAAGAGGCAACAAAGGCGAAATACATGCATGGCTTATTGGCAACTCTCAAGTACTTAATTGTTTGTAACTTTTTAGAGATTTTGTTTTGTTAGGTAATCAGATAATTGTTTTCTGAACATTTGAAAATGACTTGATATTCAAAATGTCACGCTAAAACGTTGCACTTGTGACATTTTTAGGTATATATTGTTGTATAAATTTGGTATAGATCCATCTCTTTTTATGAAATTTTACATGGAGTTTGACACCTTCATAACACACATTTAAGGTATAAATGAGACCTTATATGTATAAAGCTTATCAGTTCAGCTTTAATATTGAAAAATACTTCATTTTTTTGAAAACCACCCATATTTGGTGAAAATAAATGAGGAACACTTTTTAGGAAAAGTGAGGTATGTTTTTTCTTCCATTCTATTTATGCATTGTTCTTTGTGAGCAAATTAACTATTCTTTAGCTTTTTGTTTTCAAAATATTCCCCACCCACCTCTGATCATGTACAATTTTTAATCAGTCTATTTAAGGAAGTTTCTAAGAATTGTCATTGAAAATGACATTTATCATTACTACTCAGTGATACAAGCATTTTTATAACAAAATATAATGGCTGCATCTATGGATATAAGATACACTAGCCCCTTACATTTCCTTTGTTCAAAAACTTTCATATGCATGTGTTTTCAAAGAGGTCATTTCTATGCAGGCATATAGCAGGAATTTGCTCCATATTCATAACAGGATTCCTGCCAGGAATCTGCTCTAAATTCCTGGCAGGATTCCTGCCAAAATTTCTGGCTCAAATTCCTGGCAGGTTCAGATTCCTGGCAGGATTCCTGCTAATTTAAATATTTCGCTTCAGATTCCACAGGGAGTCCACACTGACTCCTGTCATAATCTTTATAAGAAAAATCAAACAGTCAACATGATTCCTGCCAGGAATCTGGTCTCATTTTCCTGTGGTAATACTGCTGTGTTCCTGTTGGACAATTTTGTACAGGAATATACATGTATACTGCCCCGGGGTGGGGGCATATGAGCCCCTGGGGTCCAATTTTTTCAGAATCATTAATATTCAGTCCTACTGTCCATTTCCTGCAAGACTTTCACTTTATATGACTTTAAGGATGTTCGCTGCCAATGAAAAAGTATTCAAACTTTTTTTCTAACCACTCTTTTTTGATTCCAAAATACAACACAAGACATTTGAAAACAAAATAAATATAGGGTAGTGTGCATTTTTTAAAGCTACAGGCCTCTGAATGAGACCTCTGAGCTCCATGTTTAAAATTTGGTAAAATTAATTTAATTTTTAATTCTTTGAAACATACCTGTCTTGAACAAAACTACACCTAGACTGCTTTCAAAAGTCATAATATTTACGTAACGCAGACTATTTTGGACCAAAAGCATAGGAAAATTTGCAACTTGGAGTGTATGACAAAATTTTACGATTCCGTTTCCAACCCTACCCCCATACTTGAAAAGTCGGAAAAAATCAATATTTTGAAATGTGCCAAACCCATATTTGTTGATTCAAACTTTTTCTTGTATTTTCACACAACATAGAACTTGGTAATATTGTTTGAATAAAAGAAAGAAATATATAGGGTAGTGAGCATATAAGAGAGATCCAACAACTTGAAAATCGCCATTTTCAGCCTTTCTTCGGCTGTTTTGTTTCAAAAAGTCCATTTCATAAAACCACCTAAAATTTTAAAACCAACGCACCAGATAGGCAAAGAATGACTTAGAAGACCATGTACACATATACTGCTGCTAAAATAAACATCGAACTAGTGCAATTAATTTGAAGATGTGTAATATTCAAGTTTAATCTACCCTACCCCCTAATTTTTACTGACAACTAAAATTTTCTGAAAAGTTGCAGAAAATGGGGTGAAAAAATGAAGTTTCTTAGATTGACAATTTTCATGGCTCATTCTATGCATATCATCAATATGTATCCAAATATAAAATATTTGGAAAATATCTGCAACCGTTTGTGAGATATTCAAGAAAAGAAAAACCGGAAGTTCCGAAATGTCAAATGTTAGCAGCGAACATCCTTAAATGACATTTTAAAAGTTTTCCCCATTCAAATGCATTGGCGACCTATGTTGACCTTGCCGTAAAATAAGTCAAGGTCATCACAGGGTCATGATTTATATACACATTGTAGTGCTTGAGCCATCGATGCTTCATTCCAAGTTTCTTTGAAATCGATCCACCTGTTCTGGAGAAGATTTTTGAAGGGTTTTTACCATATATGGGCATCGCGGCCATCTTGGTCATGTGACCTGGATTATTTATATATACATTGATTACCCCTTCCTATTGATGCTTCACATAAAATTTGGCTTTGATTGGCCAAGCGGTTTCAGAGGAGATGATGTTTGAACATTATGGTAATATACATGTATATTGCCCCGGAGTGGGGGGCATATGAGCCCCTGGGGTCCAATTTTTTTTCAGAATCATTAATATTCAGTCCTATTGCCCATTTCCTGCAAGACTTTCACTTTAAATGACATTTTAAAAGTTTTCCCCATTCAAATGCATTGGCGACCTATGTTGACCTTGCCGTAAAATAAGTCAAGGTCATCACAGGGTCATGATTTATATACACATTGTAGTGCTTGAGCCATCAATGCTTCATGCCAAGTTTCGTTGAAATCAGTACACCGGTTCTGGAGAAGAAGATTTTTGAAGGGTTTTTACCATATATGGGCATGGCGGCCATCTTGGTCATGTGACCTGGATTTCTTATATACACATTGGTTCCCCCTTCCTATAGATGCTTCATATAAAATTTGGCTTTGGTTGGCCAAGCGGTTTCAGAGAAGAAGATCTTTGAAATTGTGGACGGACGACGGACGGACGAACGACGGACGGACGCCGGATCATGGCCATCCTATAAGCTCACCTTGTGAGCCTAACGGCTCAGGTGAGCTAAAAAATCGCCCAGAAAGTTCATCTTGGGCGACCAAAATCTGATTCTAAACTAAGTGGTAGACGTTTGCTACCAAAAAATGCTATGTTTTTTCTGCAAAATTCGTTATAACCATCTACAAACCCCTATAGCCTGTGATTGTGTTTCCTGACAAAATTCCTGGTTCAAATGCGTTTTCTAGGCTAAAATTAGCAAAAGAACTCTGCTTTTCTGCGTGCAAAAATTTTTTGACGGCCATGTTGGATTGTGATACTTTGATGCTTATCTCATGGCCAATATATTTACACTCAAGATATGGATCCCCTCCACCCAACCATCCCCCCATTCCCATCCCCCCCACCTCATTTTTTTTTTTTTTTTTTAAATCAATTACATAATTAAAAAAGAAAAAGACAACAATCCTTCTGATTTAATGGGCTAGATCAACATACAAAACATAAACCAGAGGACCAATGGTCCTGTAAACGCTCACCTGAGATCTGCTGCATTTACCAATAAACATGTTTGAATATTATGGTATTTAACCCCAGTGCAGGGGCAGATGACGCCCTTGGGCCATTTTCTGTTTTTCAGAATAATCTATATTCTGTCCATTTGCCCATTTCCTGCTAGCTTTTCCCTTCAAATGACATTTTAACAGTTTTCCCCATTCGAATGCATAGGCATCCCATGTTGACCTTGCCATAAACTTGGTCAAGGTCATCACAGGGTCATGATTTATATATACATTGGATGACTTTAGCCATCAATGCTTCACGCCAAGTTTCCTTGAAATCAGTCTATTGGTTTCAGAGAAGAAGGTTTTTGAAGGGTTTTTACCATATATGGGCATGGCGGCCATCTTGGTCATGTGACCTAAATTATTAATATACACATTTATTCCCCCATCCTATGGATGCTTCTCATAAAATTTGGCTTTAATTGGCCAAGCGGTTTCAGAGGAGATGTTTGATATTATGGTCATATACATGTATATTGCCCCAGGGTGGGGCCATATAAGCCCTTCGGTCCAACTTTTTTCAGAATCATTAATATTCAGTCCTACTAACTATTTCCTGCAAGATTTTCACCTCAAAAGTTTTCCCAATTCAAATGCATTGGCGACCTATGTTGACCTTGTCGTAAAATAGGTCAAGGTCACCACAGGGTCATGATTTATATACACATTGTAGTACTTTAGCCATCAATGCTTCATGCAAAGTTTCTTTGAAATCAGTCCATCGGTTCCGGAGAAGAAGATTTTTGAAGGGTTTTTACCATATATGGGCATGGCGGCCATCTTGGTCATGTGACCTGGATTTCTTATATATGCATTGGTTTCCCCTTCCTATAGATGCTTCATATAAAATTTCGCTTTGATTGGCCAAGCGGTTTCAGAGAAGAAGATCTTTGAAAATGGTGGACGACGGACGACGACAACGATGACGGACGGACAGACGCCGGATGCCTACCAATCCTATAAGCTCCCATGTGAGCCTTCGGCTCAGGTGAGCTAAAAAGAGAAACAAAACTTCCTTTTTTCCTAGAAATTGAATTTTAGTGGCCCAAAAATATATATTTGGGCCACCACTTTAAAAAACGAATGTCCAGCACTGTCATGTTTGTTTCAGTTGATGTGAGCCGGATGGCTACCATGCTGTGAGAGAGCCAGTCATCTTGCTTTTCATATGAGCCATCAGGCCCATCACATCAGAAAACCAACAATTTCCATATGCGAAAACAAAGGTGCTGATCAGCTGTGCAAGCGCCTTTGTTTTTGCTACACGGACAGTACCATCCCTCTTCTACATAAATCCAAAATTTCAAGCCTCTAGCCATCTGTAAAGTTTCAAAAGAACCGGAATATAACTTTCATTGTCAAAATGTCCAAAAAAAATGACTAAGTTCAAATTGCGAAAAAAGTGTCAAAAATTAATCTGAGGATTATATCCAACACACATGCACATCTACAAAGCATGATTAAAACATCTGTAAAGTTACAAAAGAATCAGAATAAAACTGTAGGAGGAGTTGCTTGCACAAGGTCCCCACCATCCATTCACTTTCATTGTGAAAATGTCCGAAAAAATGACTTTCATTGTGAAAATGTCCGAAAAAATGACTAAGATGTGATAAAAAATAAAGTGAGGATTATATCCAAACCACATGCATATGTTTAAAGCATGGTCAAGACATCTGTAAAGTTTCAAAAGAATCGGAATATAAATTTCATTGTCAAAATGTCCGAAAAAATGACAAAGTTCAAATTGCAAAAAACTGTCAAAAATTAATCTGTGGATTATATCCAAATCACATGCACATCTACAAAGCATGATTAAAACATCTGTAAAGTTAAAAAAGAATCAGAATAAAACTGTAAAAGGAGTTGCTTGCACAAGGTACCCACCGTCCATTCACTTTCATTGTGAAAATGTCAGAAAAAATGACTAAGTTCAAATTGCAAAACAAGTACATGTATAAAAAATTAACCCGAGGTTTATATCCAAATCACAAGCACATCTTCAAAGCATGGTCAATACATCTGTAAAGTTTCAAAAGAATCGGAATAAAACTGTAGGAGGAGTTGCCTGCACAAAGTATTCACTTTCATTGTGAAAATGTCCAAAAAAATGACTAAGTTCAAATTGCAAAAAAAAAAAAAAAAATGTCAAAAATTAACCCCAGGAATATATCCAAATCACATGCACATCTTCAAAGCATGGTCAAGACATCTGTAAAGTTTCAAAAGAATCGGAATAAAACTGTAGGAGGAGTTGCCTGCACAAGGTACATACTCCTATAGGGGGACAGAAGACGGAAGGACAGACGGACGGAATGACGGAAAGTCAAAAACTATGTCCCTCCGCTTTTCTTCGAAAAGGCGGGGGATGAAAAAACAACAAAAAATTAAGAACAATAGTTGAAATTATTTCACCCTGTTGTGAGTGTTGTTTGACCTGTTCAAGCAGGTTTGCATTTGTTAATCACACTGATTCAAATAGACCAAGTAATTAAGAAAGTCTAAGACAAGTCCACATGTATACATCACATGATACTCTAAAAGTGACAAGTTAAAATACCTTTTTGCTTTCAACAACAAATCATTAACACAAAAGTAAACCAGCAAGGTCAAACAGTATTTACAATAATAATATGAGCCGCCTCATGAGAAAACCAACAATCTGCATATGCGAAAACAAAGGCGCAGATCAGTTTCGCGGTAACCCCGAAGCTGATCAGCGCTTTTGGTTTCGCTACACGGATAGCACAATCCCTCTACTTCCTAAATACGAAATTTCTTGCTTCTAACCATCTTCTGTTACTGTGCAGTCCGGTTTGTGTCGGACCTGTTCGGAAACCACATTGTTGGTTTGTCACGAGATGGCTCATATATCGAATCATAACATTTTCTTACCTTCCATAAATCTCTGTTAATTTTTCAGAAATGGCTGTTCTGGTATCTTTATTCACACACATCTTCTTCAAGCTGCCTATCTTTGTCAGAAGCACTGGGTTGGGTACTAGGCTGCGCATTTGCTCACCAGACAACTCTGAGAGCAGGTTGGGACCCAGCTCATCCATGTCAGCCTCAGTAAACATGTTAACACCGAGATCCTAACAATAGTAAACATGTTAACACCAAGATCCTAACAATAGTAAACATGTTAACACAGAGATCCTCAAAATAGTAAACATGTTAGCACCAAGATCCTAAGAATGGTAAACATGTTAACACAGAGATCCTAACAATAGTAAACATGTTAACACCAAGAGCTAACAATAGTAAACATGTTTACACCTTTGGTGGAGAAAAAGTCTGTTACAATCATTATATCTACAATTGTAGGCATAACAAAAATGCACCATTCGGAAATCTGCTCTCTTTTTGTGCATTGTATGAAAAATGCTTGTGGAATGATGAGGGGGGTCAGGGGAGGGTCTGTCACGAATCACAGATTGAAAATGAAAATTATCACATCACAGACAATTGATTTACAGATTAAAAATAGAAAATCACAAATCACAGAGTTTGAAAAATTAATGAAAATGATCACATTACAGACAATTGATTTTTGTAATGGCAGAGTTTTCAGCAACACTTACTAAGTTTTGGCCAATGTTTTGCTTAGTATAGACTGATTTGCTACATGATTATCGGCTGAGTCACGAACAGGGTTGCTTTTACCAGCTATGTCATGTTATGCGTGTATAATTCAATAGGATATTATCTGAGAATAAATGCTTTTATTTTACCATAACACATAAGCAATAAGCTTTCTGGCGATATATAACAATAGGGTATTTTATGCAACACTTTGCTATAGCAAGGCAATATATGTCCAAAAATCACCATTTTTCACTTGTTATGATGTTGCACTTTTATTTTGGGTGTTTTATAAGCTGTTTTGCTGTTATGTTCAAACATAAGTAAAGTCCAATATTCATGTATTATAAAAGGCACATATGTCCCATGAAATATACTTTTTACGGAATTCAGTTTGGGCAAAAAATAACAAAGATATGGTGTAAAAAGTGAAACTGTACTTTTATTATGTTTTTCAATTTTCTTGGTGTCTTTAGTTGGCAGGTAAAAAAAAATACACCCATGATTAGAACATGATGTTTTGGCATCTAGTCTTCAACTGTTAAGACAATAGAAAGTTTAGAATAAATGGGAGTTGCATTTATCCTCACAGTGAAGAGTTCTTGTTTCTTTAAAAATCATGATTTTTATGTAGAGTCCGTAGCCCCTATTTTCATAATGGAAGTTCAAAGCCAGATTCCTATTAACAAGGATGAAATGGTCTTATCATTTTTCAGACTGAGGACTAGTAAATCATGGCTGAAAGTTTTGTCAAAAATTGTATAGGACCGCTGATGTGGTCAAATATATATTTTTTGCATGGCCCGTAGAGTCCGTAGCCCCGTTTTAAGAGGCATCCTAGAAATAAAATATGTATTGCAGTCAAGGTTTCCTCCAATTTTTCATATGCAGTCACACATGTTACATTGTATTAAATTAACTTACGCATGGAACACTGACTTATCTAGGCTGCATATGATCTCATTTAAGCAGCCCAAAACACTGCTTTGAAGCTCCTGTTCTGAGCTATTCCCATTACCCACTATGGTGAAATTTGAAAACACACGAGAGCCCGAAGAATTATTACTGGAAATTAAACCTGATATGTCATAAGTTACTATAAACCAAGAAAAATGAAAAAACAAAGATGATACTTTTTTGCCTCAAGTGCAACACAAATAGCAACCCTGCTCTTGTCTCGGCCGTTATACTAAACTCCTGTTAGTTTTTCACAAATATTGTACAAACTAAGAACAAGATACTAAATTAAGTATTTATTCGTTAGCATGCACTGATATTACCTATCTCTCTCACTTATTATAACGAAAATCCATTCCCAAATTGTCATATGTAGAATATGCTTGACCAGAATGTCATGTATTTCAACTGCATGCACTTACTCTATAGCCAAATACTTCCAATGTGCCAGTCTCAATTACAAGAGGCAGGATTAAACTGTGTTTAGTCATTGACTCAACATTTGTAAATTGTTAAAATTGATACCAATACTTTAGCTTTTCATTAACTTTAAGTTGTCTCTATCTACCAACTTTCAAGAAAGTCAGAGGCTTCAAAACTCAACAAATGTAAACTGAGATCTTGGATATGCGACTTAAGTTGACCTTGCCATTAAATGGGTCAAGGTCATCCCAGGGTCATGAATTATATAAACTTTATAGAGCTCCATTGCCTGATGCTTCATGCCAAGTTTCAAAATCATAGGCCTTCTGGTTCTGGAGAAGAAGATTTTTCAAGGTTTTTTGCTGCTTAAAGCCATGGCGGCCATCTTGGTCATGTGACCTTGACCTTTTATACAAATTTTCATTCCCCCTTCCTAATGATGCTCCACATAAAGTTTGGCTTTAATTGGCCTAGTCAGTAGTGGTTTCAGAGAAGTAGATGTTTGAATATTATGGTCATATACATGTATATAGCCCCAGGGCAGGGGCAGACAACCCCCTGTGGTCAATTATTTTACATAAACATAAATCTTCTGTCCATTTGCATACTTCCAGTAAGTTTACCCCATTTAATTACATTTTACTATTTTTTCCCATTCAAATGCATTAGTGATCTAAGACGACCTTGCCGTAAAATAAGTAAAGGTCATCCCAGGGTCATGATTTATATATACTTTGTAGAGCTCCATTGCCTCCTGCTTCATGCCAAGTTTCAAAATCATAGGCCTTCTGGTTCTGAAGAAGATTTTTAAAGGTATTTGCAATTTATAGCCATGGCGGCCATCTTGGTCTAGTGACCGTGACCTTTTATATCAATTTTCATTCCCCCTTCCTAACGATGCTCCACATAAAGTTTGGCTTTAATTGGCCAAGCAGTTTCAGAGAAGAAGATGTTTGAATATTATGATCATATACATGTATATAGCCCTGGGGCAGGGGCACTCAACTCCCTGGGGTCAAAATTTTTCTCATAAACATAAAGCTTCTGTCCATTTGCATACTCCCAGCAAGTTTCCCCCCATTTAATTACATTTTACTAGTTTTTCCCATTCAAATGCATTAGCGTCCTAGGTTGACCTTGCCATAAAATACGTCAAAGTCATCCCAGGGTCACAATTTATACAAACGGCTAAAACACAATCAGGGTGGACATTTGGGTTTCACTTTTGTCAAAAAATGAATTTTAAGTGGGGCATATTTAGATGGCATTTTATCTTGTAGGTGCAAAAACGCAGAAATTTTCATTTTCTTTTCAGGCTTTCAAAAATTTTACCATACCTATGTTTATCAGAGACATCTTGTAGGTGCGCAAACGCAGAAATTTTCATTTTCTTTTCAGGCTTTCAAAAATTTCACCATACCTATGCCTTTAGGGACTACTTTCCTAAATATTTGAAAATATAACATGCATTGTGGCTAATGCAATTTATCTTGTATTGATAATTTTTACTTTTAGAGCACTTTTTGGTGTTAGATAGTTAGATAACAGATTTTATCTGGAAAATCTCTCAAAATTTTTAACATATGGACAAATATGAAAATGTGTCGTGTCCGTAGCCCTATCTATTATATACAGTTTTGTCACAAGTATTAAAATGTAATATTCATATCTACTGGTACATTTATGACTTTTAATGATGTTCTTGTTTGTTTAAAACCCAAACAAAATGAGATAAGCTTAAAATGATCATTTTAAGCAAACAACAAAAATGGGGGGCTACGGACACGACAGGGCTACGGACAGCATAGTAACTGCGATATCTAATGAAACCATTCAGCTAGCCACAAATTGTTTCTTATAAAACCTTTAATGGTTGGACCCACAACTGAAAGTGAAGGTCATGTTTATATAAAGCATTGTTAACATACTTTAATAGGGGCTTGAAAATAGGGGGCTATTTTACATGATGGTCCTGTAAACGCTCTCCTGAGATCTGCTGCATATACCAATGAACATGTTTGAATATTATGGTATTTAACCCCAGTGCAGGGACAGAAGAAGCCCTTGTGTCATTTTCTTTTTTCAGACTAATCAATATTCTGTCCATTTACCAATTTCCTACTGGCTTTTCCCTTCAAATGACATTTTAACAGTGTTTCCCATTCAAATGCATGGGCATCCCATGTTGACCTTGCCATAAACTGGGTCAAGGTCATCACAGGGTCATGATTTATGTATACATTGTAGTATTTTAGCCATCGATGCTTCACGCCAAGTTTCATGGAAATCTGTCTATTGGTTTCAGAGAAGATTTTTGAAGGGTTTTTACCATTATATGGGCATGGTGGCCATCTTGGTTATGTGACCTAGATTATTAATATACACATTGGTAGGTGAGAAGAGGGTTAAAATCAAATTAAAAGCATCATGTCAGGATCTACAGCCTGGAGTGGTGCAGCTTACCAACTGCTTCCTTGAACGCATCAAGGGTTGGCAAGCACACCACCCACTCTGGGAGAGCATTCCACTGGACAATTGCCAGGGGATAAAAGGAGTATTTGTAATAGTCTGCTGAGGTGTGGACTTGCAGGAAGGCCATTGAGTGGCAATATCTGGACACCCGGGTATTGGGCTGGATGTATTCAGGCATGGGTATTGCCACAAGTCCATAGACAACACGGTTGAAGAGACAGAGGCGTGCATCTGCTCGTCTCTGTTGGAGGGATCGCCAACCAAGTTTTTCCAGCATCGCTGTAACACTTGACCTAGTGCTAAAATCACTTGTGGTCCAGTGAGCCGCTCTCTTTTGGATCTTTTCTATCTGGAGTACTTTCTTTTTGGAGGAGGGGTCCCATATGGGGGAGGCATACTCCAGTTGGGGCCGTACTAGGGTGTTGTTGGCAGTCTCTCTTACCTTGGGGTAGTTTAGTACGAATGTTTCTTCTTATGAAACCGAGAGTACAATTTGCGTTTCCAGTGATCCTGTCTATGTGAGAATTCCAGGACAAGACACTAACTGGAGATGTCCACCCCCAAGTACCTAGCACTGGTGACAACCTCAAGGACTTGTCCATGCAGGTGATACAAATAATTAATTGGGTTTCTGGAGGTTGTCACCCTTACCTCCTGGCACTTTGAGGGATTAAACTCCATGTCCCACCTGGACTCCCACACAGACAGGGTGTCAAGGTCATTTTGGAGTACTCGGCCACTATCCGCGCCATCCATAGTGAGATAGACAGCAGTGTCGTCTGCAAAAAGTCTTACCTGGGCCATCCTTAAAAAATTCTTTGTTTGCTGTCACCCGACCCATGATTTTGAGGTTGGGTCGGTAGGTAGGCATTTTTTTTTTTTTTTTTTTTAATTTTGAAAACTGGGTCGGTAGGTATCTTTTTTTTTTTTTTTTCTGGAATAAACCATAGATTGATAGTATACATGATTATAGCTTTATACAAATGAAACTTGCATGCATGTTTGTTTGTATTGTTACATCTTCACTTTTGTAGGTGATGGATGCTTTAAAGTCTGTCATGGAGAAATGCAGGGTTCCAAGCCTTGAAATTGTCGAAATCTTTAAAAAGCCTACCAAAATCTTTGAAGTAGAACATGAAGTTCATCAGAGGAAAGAGGTTTACACATATGACTTGATTTAAGCAACCACTGGGTATAAAAAAAGAGGAGCGACACAACACATTCATTGAAGCAATAAATTTAATTCAACATAGGAAAGATAATAACAAAACAGTAATACTGTTTTGTTATTATCTTTCCTATGTTGAATTAAATTTATTGCTTTTTAAAAATATCTAACAATTAAAAAAATTGATTTATACCAGATATAAATCACATTAAAAATAATTCAGTCCTATTGTGATGGTAATATTTGATGTCAGATGTAAATAAAAAATGAGGTACACTTCTTTTACTCCTCTCTGTCAGTGTCTTGTATTTCAAAGTTATTAAGAACCACCATTTGGCAAAGGATTTCTCTTTAAAATCCAGAGTAAATGGACCGTGAAATATAGGTCAAGGGCATCGGGTCAATGTGCGTGCTTGAAACTTGAAAGGTATGTCAAGGACAATAACTATGCAAGGTTTTATTTTTCCAGCTATCAATGATACAGAGAAAACCAAACTTTGACGTAAAAATTGACAAAGTCAATGGACCGTGAAATATAGGTCAGGGGCATTGTGTCAATATGTGTACTTGAAGGGTATGTCAAGGACAATACAGTGCTCCAGATAATTTTTTTCTCAATCAGTACGGTACTGGTCAAAATTTAAGCCAATCAGTATCCAGATTTTGGCTTCAGTACCTGTTCTATTTGCCCACGAGAAGACTTTTCAAGTCCAACCCTGTGAAAAATTTGGGCATAGGTTCCCCTGTATTTTGCATTTTATTCTTCACCCTCTCCTTAATAACCCAGGCCTATTGAAAGATATGGGCAAGACAGAAGTAAAAGGGAAGGTGGGGGAGTACATTGGCTCATAAAGACTTGCAAGTCTTGACTAAGTGTCAGCGTCCAATGCACAACCTTTCCCCTTATTGACCTTAGATAGATATGAAAATGCTACATACTCTGGTTTCAAAGCGATGTATCAGCTTAAATACATGGTGGAATTTTGTAAATTTGGCGTGTCACCAGTACAATCACGATTTAAAACCCCAAGATTTTCACCGTTTTCCATCGTTGTTTACTAGCATTTAACTCCGGAAACAAATGTTCTACTTTCGTTTTCTTTGTAGTAAAATATGCCAACTACCGATGTAAGCGCGAATTTGATTGGTTGAAATTTATGGGGAGGATCTTCTAGTTCTTGAGATAGGTCTCGGAGGACATCCTCCCAGGACCATGCGTGGTCAAAACTGTATAGTCTATTCTTTAAAATACAGCTGTTGTTTTGAAATATACTGCTACATAAAACGACGGTCCCATCGTCTCTTGGGCGTTTTTCCGCCATTTGTCGCCGAAATTTTGTGACTGGTCTTCACATTTATACATGATTTTATCCGCGTTTGAAGCCGCGTTTGATAACCAGTCTGTCGGTAGGACTAATTGCCGCAAGGCGAACCGAACCAAAAATATGAAACCGAACCGAACCGAATCATTTCATTACCAATTCGGCACCGGGGAAAAATCGGAAAAAAAAAATTTTCTCCAAGAACTTTCAATAAAATTTTTTGAGTCGGGCCAAAAACATCGGGTCGGTCGGGTGACAGCAAACAAAGAATTTTTTAAGGATGGCCCTGGGATACCAACTGTTCTGGCAAATCATTAATACAGGTAAGAAACAGGATAGGGCCCAGGACAGAGCCCTATGGGACTCCTGATGTCACTGGGACCGACCCTGATTCTTCACCCTCGAGAATTACAGACTGCGATCTATTCCCCAGGAAGGCGCGAATCCAGCCAAGCGCTTTGCCTCTGATCCCGTACTGATGGAGCTTCCAAATAAGCTTTGAATGATTGACTTTATAGATCAGTCTGTTTAGCTGCACTTGCATTCCGGGCCAGGTCCTCAACAAGCATGATGAGCTGGGTCTCACATGACCGATTTTCTCTAAAACCATGTTGAAGCTCGTACAGTAGGTCATGTGAGTTCATATGTTTAACCAGCTGGGAAGCGATAATATGTTCAAGGACCTTACACAGAATGCATGTGAGGGAGATCGGTCTGTAGTTTGCAGCCGATGACTTGTCCCCCTTTTTGAAAATTGGCGTCACGAAGGCTCGGCACCAATCTGCAGGAAGCTTACCTGATTGGATGGAGAGACTGCTCAAATATTATTTGTAATATAGGAGCTATCTCCACCCGTAGTTCCCGCAGTAAAAGGGGTTTTATTTTGTCTGGACCAGCCGCTTTTCCAGGTTTGAGATTTGACAGAAGCTTCAGGACACCCTCCACTGCCACACTGAACTCTACCATAGCTGGGTTAGGGCTCAGAGTGTCAGCGGGTAGGCTATCCAGTTCTATTTTACCTTCATCAGCCAAGTCCTGAAGCTTCATCTTACAGAGTCTGGACAATGATAGTGGTTCTTTGTTTGTGAATACAGACTGAAATTGTTTGTTATGCAGTTCAGCTTTTTGGGTGGTGTCTGAAACGAGGTTATCATTGTGTATAAGTAGAGGGGAGCCACACTGGTCTTGTCGGGAGTTTTTAAGGAATGAGAATAGCTTCTTGCTATTGCACTGTGAAGCTTCCTCATTTAAGCCAAGGTACATCAGATGAGACGATTTAATTTTGCTTTTAATGGTCTTGCGGAGGTTAATGAATTGGGATTTTTTACCTTGATCTCCGGTTTTCTTAAAGGTCCTGTATAATTGATCCCGCTTGTGGATCATTCGACGGATTTCGACAAATTCAACGATCTCCTGGGTAATCCATGGTAATGAGGATTTTCCCCAGATTAATTTTGTGGGTATGCACTGCGAGGAGAACTTTTCCAGCGCTTTGGTGAATTCTAACCAAAGAAGGTCTACTGGTTTTCCTATGTGCTCTGCTATGAATCTGTCTTTAAAATCAGCCATTAAAAACTTCAGTTTGGGCCAGTCAGCTTTTTTGAATAGCTGGACTCTTCTAAGTTTCTGTTTATGAACAGAGGGTTTTAGAGAACATTGGGCTGTGACTAAATCATGGTCTCCAATGCCAGCATGACACCCTATGTGGTTAAATAGTGTGGGCTTTGTGCAAAGAAACAGGTCTAGAATGTTGTTTTGGCGGGCGGGTTCTGTAACCATCTGGACAAAGTGAAAGTCCTCTATCATGTCTAGAAACTTTTCATACACAAGGGAAAAATCTGGTTTAAGCAGTGGCTGGTTGTCCGGCCATGTGAGGTATGGAAAGTTAAAATCACCAAGAAGCCAGATGTTGCCTTTTGCATGCTTCTGTACATCTTCAAGAGATCTTTTCAGTTCTAAGATACTGGTCAGGTCCTCCTCACTGGGTCTATAGAATGCTCCAATAAACAGAGGATGAGTGCACTTAACCTCAAGCTTTACCCATATCAACTCAGTCAGTCTGAAATTGTGGCTGTTCAGAGCAAATATAGTCATTGCGAACTAAAACAAAGACTCCACCACCTCTGCCAGTCTTTCTGTCGTTGCGACATGGTGTATAGCCTAAGGGAAATATTTCACTACTTGAAATCTCAGGGGATAACCAGGATTCTGTACCAACTACCACATGGGTGGTTTTCAAAAAAATGAAGTATTTTTCAATATTAAAGCTGGACTGATAACCTTTACACATATAAGGTCTCATTTATACCTTAAATGTGTGTTATCAAGGTGTCAAACTCCATGCAAAATTTCATAAAAAAAAGATGGATCTATACCAGATTTATACAACAATATATACCTAAAAATGTCACAAGTGCAACGTTTTAGCGTGACATTTTGAATAGTATGTCATTTTCAAATGGTCAGAAAACAATTATCTGATTACCTAACAAAACAAAATCTCTAAAAAGTTACAAACAATTAGGTACTTGAGAGTTGCCAATGAAACATGCATGTATTTCGCCTTTGTTACCTCTTCAGCATTTAAAAATAATAACCATACCCTTAAAAAAAATAAACTACAGTAAAAATAGCTTAGCTTAAACTTGTGAAAGCCAGTGTTCAATCATTGTAAGCCCTACATCTACTGTATACATGCTTTTACTGATCAAGTCTGATGTATCTGGATTGATTATCAGAGGTTCTTCATTAAAAACCCTTTCTTAAATTTTGAAAAGTAGCTGATCTAATCAGTTAACCATTTTTGTCACAAGTGCAACGTTTTGTATTTCTTGACTGACCATATAAGCATATCATGTATGACTTGTCATTTTGCTTTATTTTTTAGTCTAGCAGGTCAGAAAGAAACCAACAAAAACAACCCTTTGCCTACAGTATGCATATTGGTTTCTATTAACAAACGTGATGTCACAAGTGCAACGCATGTTTTCTAGTCTAAAAAATTGAACACTAATTCCTAACGATACATATTACTTTCACTCTTATAAATTTATATGGCAATCACAGGAAGCATTGTACACTTGTAAGATTCTGTTCATCATTAAATACATTGATCATTTGAGTGGTTATGGAAACATCTATAAGTGCAGACAGCAATTTTAGAGTCAAATTTATCAAATAAATGTGTGAAAAATTTTTTTTTGGAGAATTTTATCAAATTAATGGCATAGAGACAAGTCCCAATATAGGGTCTACCAAACTAAGAACAAATTTGAAACACAAAGTGTATGTTACAAATGTAGCACTACTTATAAGGTATATCACCAGTTTTGAAAATAAACAACAAAAAACATTGTCAAAAAGATTTGAATGTTGATTTCTTTAATTTTGATATCCATAGAAAAACCAGGAACAAAAATTAAAAAGACAAATGCACATCTCAATTTTGACCAAAAATGGGTCAATGTCACACTTTTACTTCATTTTTTTGAAAATCACCCACATCAGGCTTCTCGGTTTCGATAAGGCAGTGAAAGTTCCAAACATGGGTGAAAGTTCCAGAAATTCTCAATACTGAAAAGCCATTTTTCAAATACTGAAAACTAGGGTTTTCCTATATCAATACATTGGGGAAAATCTTCCCAATTAATACTGAATTCAGTATCAGTACTGAAAACATTCACCCATGGAATCATTAATATTCAGTCCTACGGCCCATTTCCTGCAAGATTTTCACCTCAAATGACTTCTTAAAAGTTTTCCCCATTCAAATGCATTGGCGACCTATGTTGACTTAAAAGTTTTCCCCATTCAAATGCATTGGCGACCTATGTTGACCTTTTCGTAAAATAGGTCAAGGTCACAATATACATTGTAGTACTTTACTTTAGCCATAGATGCTTCATCCCAAGTTTCTTTGAAATCGGTCCAACTGTTTCGGAGAGAAGATTTTTGAAGGGTTTTTACCATAATTTTATATGGGCATGGCGGCCATTTTGGTCATGTGAACTAGATTATTTATATCTACATTGATTCCCCAATTCTATAGATGCTTCACATAAAATTTGGCTTTGATTGGCAAAGCAGTTTCAGAGGAGAAGATGTTTGAATATTATGGTAATATACATGTATAATGCCCTGGGGTGGGGGCAGATGAGCCCCTGGGGTCCATTTTTTTTTTCAGAATCATTAATATTCAGTCCTACTGCCCATTTCCTGCAAGACTTTCACTTTCAATGACATTTTTAAAGTTTTCCCCATTCAAATGCATTGGTGACCTATGTTAACCTTGCCGTAAAAAAGGTCAAGGTCATCACAGGGTCATGATTTATATATACATTGTAGTGCTTGAGTCATCAATACTTCATGCCAAGTCATTGAAATCAGTCCTCTGGTTCCGGAGAAGAAGATTTTTGAAGGGTTTTTACCATATATGGGCATGGCGGCCATCTTGGTCAAGTGACCTGGATTATTTATATATACATTGGTAACCCCATCCTATTGATGCTTCACATACAATTTAGCTTTGATTGGCCAAGCGGTTTCAGAGGAGATGATGTTTGAATATTATGGTAATGTACATGTATATTGCCCCGAGGTGGGGGCATAAGAGCCCCTCGGGTCCAATTTTTTTCAGAATCATTAATATTCAGTCCTACTACCCATTTTCTGCAAGACTTTCACTTTAAATGACATTTTAAAAGTTTTCCCCATTCAAATGCATTGGCGACCTACGTTGACCTCGCCGTAAAATAGCTCAAGGTCATCACAGGGTCATGATTTAAGGGTTTTTAACATATATGGGCATGATCTTGGTCATGTGACCTGGACTTCTCATATACACATTGGTTCCCCCTTCCTATAGATGCTTCATATAAAATTTGGCTTTGGTTGGCCAAGCGGTTTCAGAGAAGAAGATCTTTGAAAATGGTGGACAACAGATGACGGATGGACACCGACGGACGGACGGACGCCTGCCTATCCTTTAAGCTCACCTGTGAGCCTTCGGCTCAGGTGAGCTAACAAGTAGCCCAAGGGCAATGATCGCTCACCTGAGAATCAACATTTACAAGTGGGTGATTTTCAAAAAAATGAAGTAAAAGTGTGACATTGACCCATTTTAGGTCAAAATTGAGATGTGCATTTGTCTTTTTAATTTTTGTTGCTGGTTTTTCTATGGATATCAAAATAAGAGAAAACAACAATCAAATCTTTTTGACAACGCCCATTTTTGTGATTTTCATGTTAATGTGCTTTTTGTTGTTTATTTTCAAAACTGGTGATATACCTTATAAGTAGTGCTACATTTGTAACATACACTTTGTGTTTCAAATTTGTTCTTAGTTTGATAGACCCTATATTGGGACTAGACTCTATGCCATTAATTTGAGAAAATTCTCCAAAAAAATTTTTTTTCATACATTTATTTGATAAATTTGACCCTAAAATTGCTGTCTGCACTTATAAATGTTTCCATAACCACTCAAATGATCAATGTATTTAATGATGAACAGTATCTTACAAGTGTACAATGCTTCCTGTGACTGACATATAAATTTATAAGAGTGAAAGTAATATGTATTGTTAGGAATTAGCGTTCAATTTTTTAGACTAGAAAATATGCGTTGCACTTGTGACATCACGTTTGTTAATTATTAGAAACCAATATGCATACTGTAGGCAAAGGGTTGTTTTTGTTGGTTTCTTTCTGACCTGCTAGACTAAAATATAAAGCAAAATAACATGTCTTACATGATATGCTTATATGGTCAATCAAGAAATACAAAACGTTGCACTTGTGACAAATATGGTTAACTGATTAGATCAGCTATTTTTCAAAATATAAGAAAGGATTTTTGATGAAGAACCTCTGATAATCAACCCAGATACATCAGACTTGATCAGTAAGAGCATACAATAGATGCAGGGCTTTCAATGATTCACAAGTTTAAGCTAAGCTATTTTTACTGTAGTTTATTTTTAGGGGTATGGTTATTATTTATAAATGCTGAAGAGGCAACAAAGGCGAAATACATGCATGTTTCATTGGCAACTCTCAAGTACTTAATCGTTTGTAACTTTTTAGAGATTTTGTTTTGTTAGGTAATCAGATAATTGTTTTCTGACCATTTGAAAATGACTTACTACTCCAAATGTCACGCTAAAACGTTGCACTTGTGACATTTTTAGGTATATATTGCTGAATAAATCTGGTATAGATCCATCTTTTTTTATGAAATTTTGCATGGAGTTTGACACCTTGATAACACACATTTAAGGTATAAATGAGACCTTATATGTATAAAGCTTATCAGTCCAGCTTTGATATTGAAAAATACTTCATTTTTTTGAAAATCACCCATGTACAGTCACTGGACAAAGTAACTGGGGTTTTTACCATATATGGGTATGGTGGCCATCTTGGTCATGTGACCTTTAAACCCAACTTACATCAGCAGAATAGCACTTGTCTGGATTGTGTATCCTCTTGTCTGCCATTTTGGTTCACTTGAAAAAAATCATCAGTCTAACAAGGTCAGGGTCCTATAATGACCCCCGGGGTGGGGCCATATTTGACTCCAGGGGCAAGATTGGCAGGATTTACGTAGAGCTCCACATGACAATGTTGTATATCAAATATACCAGCTTTGTGTCATGCTGTTGCAGAGAAGATTTTTTCATATATTTCCATTATAAGTCTACGGTAGACAATGACATGCCTGGGGCGTGGCCTGTATGGACCCCAGGGGTACTGTTGGCAGCACTTATAAAGGAGAGTATTATACATTGGTCCACACAACATATGAAAGCTCTGGGCCATATGGTTTCGGAGAAGAATATGTTTTTATGTTTTTCCCATGACGCCCCTGGAGCGGGGCCCGTATGGACCCCAGGGGCACGGTTGGCAGGATTTATCGTAGAATTTATAAAGAGGACCACTATACATTGCTACACACAAAATATGAAAGCTTTTGGTCTTGTGGTTTCGAAGAAGAAGAAGATTTTTTAAAGTTTTTCCCATGATGCCCCTGGGGTGGGGCCCGTATGGACTCCAGGGGCACGGTTGGCAGAATTTATAAAGAGGACCACTATACATTGCTACACACAAAAGATAAAAGCTCTGGGCCTTGTGGTTTCGAAGAAGAAGATTTTTTTATGTTTTTCCCATTGTAAGTCTATGGGAGCTAATGACCCCGGGGCGGGGCCATTTTTGACCCCAGGGGCATGATTTTATTTATAAAGAGGACCACTATACATTGATACACACGAAATATGAAAGCTTTGGGTCCTGTGGTTTCGGAGAAGAAGATTTTTTTTATGTTTTTCCCATGACGCCCCCGGGGCCGGACCAGTATGGACCCCAGGGGCACGGTTGGCAGGATTTATAAAGAAGACCACTATATAATGCTACATACAAAATATGAAAGCTCTTGGCCTTGTGGTTTTGGAGAAGAAGATTTTTTACGTTTCTCCCATTGAAAGTCTATGGGAGCTAATAACCCCCGGGGCGGGGTCATTTTTGACCCAAGAGCCATGGTTGGCAGGATTTATAAAGAGGACCACTATACACTGCTACACACAAAATATGAAAGCTCTGGGTCTTGTGGTTTCGGAGAAGAAGATTTTTTATAATTTCCCCATGACGCCCCTGGGGCGGGGCCCGTATGGACCCCACGAGCACGGTTGGCAGGATTTATAAAGAGGACCACTATACATTGCTTATTACAAAATATGAAAGCTCTGGGCCTTGTGGTTTCGGAGAAGAAGATTTTTTTTTATGTTTTTACCATGACACCCCCGGGGTGGGGCCCGTATGGACCCCAGGGTCACGATTGGCAGGATTTATAAAGAGGACCACTATACATTGCTACACACAAAATATGAAAGCTCTGGGCCTAGTGGTTTCGGAGAAGATTTTTTTTATGTTTTTCCCATTGTAAGTCTATGGGAGCTAATGACCCCCGGGGCGGGGCCATTTTTGACCCCAGGGGCATGATTGGCAGGATTTATAAAGAGTACCACTATACACAAAATATGACAGCTTTGGGTCCTGTGGTTTCGGAGAAGAAGATTTTTTTTTTTAATGTTTTTCGCATGACGCCCCCGGGGCCGGGCCCTTATGGACCCCAGGGGCATGGTTGGCAGGATTTATAAAGATGACCACTATATAATGTTACATACAAAATATGAAAGCTCTGGGCCTTGTGGTTTTGGAGAAGATTTTTTATGTTTCTTCCATTGAAAGTCTATGGGAGCTAATAACCCCCGGGGCGGGGTTATTTTTTACCCTAGGGCCATGGTTGGCAGGATTTATAAAGAGGACCACTATACACTGCTACACACAAAATATGAAAGCTCTGGGTCTTGTGATTTCAGAGAAGAAGATTTTTTATAATTTCCCCATGACGCCCCTGGGGCGGGGCCTGTATGGACCCCAGGGTTGGCAGGATTTATGAAGAGGACCACTAAACATTGCTACACACAAAATATGAAAGCTCTTGGCCTTGTGGTTTCAGAGAAGAAGATTTTTATGTTTTTCCCATTGTAAGTCTATGGGAGCTATCCGTTGCCATGGAAACCAGAGTTCTGATCCGACCTGGCCCAAAACCTAATACAACCTTTCCCCCTCCTCAATGATGCTTTAGATAAAATTTGGTCACGATTGGCCTTGTTGTCTTAGAGATATTCAAGTTTGAAAATGTGGACGGATGGACAGACGCACAGACGGACACCGGCTCGACTACTATACTATAAGCTCACCTTGTGAGCCTTCGGCTCAGGTGAGCTAAAAACTCAATTTTGAGTCCATGCTACTTTCTGTATTTGTTTTCAATGTTTAATTCTAACACACCTCGCCTATATAGCCAATGGTAAAATAACATGTTGTGCAACAATTTCACTGGGGGAATAAGCCTGACATTACATTGCAACATTTGTAGTGTCAGCTATCCCATCAGTGTTAGACGGTGTAACATTGTTTTGCTCACAACAAATGTAATAAATGTGTTTATGTAAATACATGCATTACAGTCAAATATTTGGCGAGATATCTATCTTCAATGCAATGGCAGAAAGCTGAACGATATCGACGGTTTCAGCAACTTTTATTCGGTTTATTGTGTGTTAGAATCGAAATACATGTAGATCAGCTAATTGTGTGAATTGTTGAGTAATAATTCACTGTTTGTCGTTCAGTGATACAAATCACTCGCACTAAGCGCTCGTGATTCAATCTTCTTTACAACTGATCTCCAAACAGTGAATTATTACTCAACAATTCACTGCTAGAGCTGAACTATTTCTTAATTATCATACATGGACAAACATTAAAGATGTGGATGTGAAAAAGCTCTAAAATCTAAAATAAAACTTAATTACCTTGCAAACAAGACAAGCCTGTAGGAAGTTTCTTCTAAGAGCAGTGTTAAGACATCTGAACTGGTCACAGTAGCCAACTTTCTCACACACGGCTGAACATACAGCCTTATCCATAAACAGCAGTTCATTATACCTGTAAACAAGAGGACCACTGGTCCTGAGAATGCTCACCTGAAGCCTGATCTTGGAGCATTTAGTCATCATGAAATATATTTGACTGTGAATACTCGTATACCTTTATAGACTTCAATAGATGTCTGCATCTGCCAAGTTTCAGGTCTCAGGCTGCAATAGATTCAAAACCAGAGGACCATGGTCCTGTAAACACTCACCTGAGATCTGGGATATTAGACCTCAGCTGACCTTGCCATAAAATAGATCAAGGTCATCCGGGGGTCATGATTATACATACTTTGTAGAGCTCCATTCACTCATGCTTCAGGCAAAGTTTCAAAATCATAGGACTTCCGGATTTATAAAGGTTTTTGCTAATAATAGACATGGTGGCCATCTTGGTCATGTGACCTTGACCATTTATATTAACTTTCATTCTCCTTTCCTAACGATGCTCCACATAAAAAGGTACAAGTAGGCAAAGATCAGGAAAAGGCGCAATCAGAAAAAGATTCCCACTCCAAAAACCGAGGTGGGAAAAAACCAAACTAACAATCAGGTACTTATACCATGAAACATTTCGTAAGCCGAATGAGCAGCTATTTTCCCAATAGGTGGCCACTCAGTTACCTTAACTTAACTAAAAATATGAAAACATACATAAGGCGCCAACAGCACAAAAAAAAATTTAAACACCAAGACATAAAACAAAAAGAACCACTACAGAAGTATCGACTTGGAACGATCAGTAACACAAAGTTACTGGCGGGCTTAAACCGGTTTTACAGGTACCTAACCTCACCCTCAGCTTCTGTAGTGGTTCAGTGATAAACAAGAAATAAGAAATCATATTAAGAAAATACTAAACATAGATACCAACGTTTAACATGAATAACGGAAAGCAGAGTGAGCAGCTATTGAAGGTATTAGGTGGTCACAGTGCTAGCTTGGACAGAACAAGTAAATGCAGAGGGCTAAGTGAACAGCCATTATATTCGGGTGGTCACAAAGCCATGCAACATGAAACTCGTAGCTTTGGCTCGCCAAGGGGTTTCAGAGAAGATGTTTGACTATTATGGTCATATGCATGTATATATATATAGCCCAGGTGCGGGGGCAAACAACCCCCTGAGGACATTTTTTTTTCCATAAACATAAGGCAAAAAAAAAAAACAGAGGACCAACGGTCCTGTAAACACTCACCTGAGATCTGCTATATTAACCAAATATTTGTTTTAAAAATTTGCCATTTATGGGGCCCCACCAACCAATCAAAATAAAGGATTAGGACAAAAGTCAACCAAACTGTAGAGGACTACTCTATAAACAATTCTGCAAAAATAGAATTCAAATATCTGCGATTGGACCAGAAAAAGTAGCCAATTTCCACTTTTCCCGTTTTAAGTCTATCGAAACTTTAAGTTGCCATAGCAACCAGATTTCTTATCCGACTGAAATAAAAAACACAAATTATGTAGAGACTACTGTCAGGAACATGTATACAAAGTGCAGGCTTCACGCTGTAGACAATTTCTGAGAAGATTTTTAAATGTTTTTCGAAATCTTTCCCTTTATGTGGCCCCAGCAACCAATCAAAATAAAGGATTAGGAAAAAAGTCACATGAAACATAGAGATATGGGTGGTTTTCCGAAAAATGAAGTATTTTTCAATATTAAAGCTGAACTGATAAGCTTTATACATATAAGGTCTCATTTATACCTTAAATGTGTGTTGTGAAGGTGTCAAACTCCATGCAAAATTTCATAAAAAGAGATGGATCTATACCAGATTTATACAACAATATATACCTAAAAATGTCACAAGTGCAACGTTTTAGCGTGACATTTTGAATATCAAGTCATTTTCAAATGGTCAGAAAACAATTATCTGATTATCTAACAAAACAAAATCTTTAAAAAGTTACAAAAAATTAAGTACTTGAGAGTTGCCAATAAGCCATGTATGTATTTCGCCTTTGTTGCCTCTTCAGCATTTATAAATAATAACCATACCCCTAAAATAAACTTCAGTAAAAAAAGCTTAGCTTAATGTGAAAGCCAGTGTTCAATCATTGTAAGCCCTACATCTATTGTATGCTCTTACTCATAAAGTCTGATGTATCTGGATGGATTATCAGAGGTTCTTCATTTAAAACCCTTTCTTATATTTTGAAAAGTAACTGATCTAATCAGTTAACCATTTTTGTCACAAGTGCAACGTTTTGTATTTCTTGACTGACCATATAAGCATATCATGTATGACTTGTTATTTTGCTTTATATTTTAGTCTAGCAGGTCAGAAAGAAACCAACAAAACAACCCTTTCCATACAGTTATGCATATTGGTGTCTAATAATTAACAAAAGTGATGTCACAAGTGCAACGCATATTTTCTAGTCTAAAAAATTGAACACTAATTCCTAACGATACATATTACTTTCACTCTTATACATGTATATAGCAATCACAGGAAGCATTGTACACTTGTAAGATACTGTTCATCATTAAATACATTGATCATTTGAGTGGTTATGGAAACATTTATAAGTGCAGAAAGCAATTTTAGGGTCAAATTTATCAAATAAGTGTGTGAAAAAAAATTCTTTTGGAGAATTTTATCAAATTAATGGCATAGAGTCTAGTCCCAATATATCTATCAAACTAAGAACAAATTTGAATCATAAAGTGTATGTTACAAATGTAGCACTACTTATAAGGTATATCACCAGTTTTGAAAATAAACAACAAAAAGCACAGAAACCAGAGGACCAATGGTCCTGTAAACGCTCACCTGAAACCCGAGATATATACACCAATAAACTTGTTTGACTAGAATGGTAATATACATGTATATAACCCCAGGGCCGGGTCAGAGCAACCCCTGGAGTCAATTTCTTTTTGAAAACATAAAACTTCAGTCCATTTGCCTATTTACTGCAAGTTTTGCCCTTCAAATGACATTTTAACAATTTTCCCCATTCAAACGCATGGGCGACCTAAGTTGACTTTGCCGTGAAATAGGTCAAGGTCATCCAAGGGTCACGATTTATATAAAATTTGTAGAGCTCCATTGCCTGATGCTTCATGCCAAGTTTCAAAATCATAGGCCTCCTGGTTCTGGAGAAAAAGATTTTTAAAGGTTTTTGCTATTTATAGCCATGGCAGCCATCTTGGTCATGTGACCTTGACCATTTATACAAACTTTCATTCTCTCTTCCTAAGGGTGCTCCACAAAAAGTTTGGCTTTGATTGGCCTAGCGGTTTCAGAGAAGATGTTTCAATATTACGGTCATATACATGTATATAGCCCCTGGGCAGGGGCAGACAACCCCTGGGCCCTAAATATTTTCTTAAACATAAATCTTCTGTCCATTTGCTAATTTCTAGCAAGTTTTCTGCCATTTAATTACATTTTCCAATTTTTTTCCCATTCCAATGCATCAGAGACCTAAGTTGACCTTGCCGTAAAATAGGTCAAGGTTATCCCAGGGTCATGATTTATATAAACTTTGTAGAGCTCCATTCCCAGATGCTTCACACCAAGTTTCAAAATCATAGGCCTTCTGGTTCTTGAAAAGAAGATTTTTAAACGTTTTTGCTATTTATAGCCAAGGCGGCTATCTTGGTCATGTGACCTTGACCATTTATATAAACTTTCATTCCCCCTTCCCAAGGATGCTCCACATGAAGTTTGGCTTTGATTGGCCTGGCAGTTTCAGAGAAGAAGATGTTTGAATATTATGGTTATATACATGTATATAGCCCCGGGGCAGGGGCAGACAACCCCCCAGGGGCTAAAATTTTCCATTATCATTAATCTTCTGTCCATTTGCCTATTCCCAGTAAGTTTTACCCATTATATAGCATTTTACCATTTTTTCCCATTCAAATGCATTGGCGACCAAAGTTGACCTAGCCGTAAAATAGGTCAAGGTCATCCTAGGGTCATGATTTATATGAACTATGATATGCCTGCGTCACCGATGCTACATACTAAGTTTCGTGGAAATCGGCCCACTGGTTCTGGAGAAGAAGATTTTTAAAGGTTTTTGCTATTTATAGCCATGGCGGCCATCTTGGTCATGTGACCTGGACCATTTATATAAACTTTCGTTCCCCTTTCCTAAGGATGCTCCACATGAAGTTTGGCTTTGATTGGCCAAGCGGTTTCAGAGGAGAAGATCTTTGAAATTGTGAACGACGACGACGGACGACGACGACGGACGCCGGAGCATGGGTATACTATAAGCTCACCTGTGAGCCTTCGGCTCAGGTGAGCTAACAAGAAAATCACAAAAATGGCCTTGTCAAAAAGATCTGAATGTTGATTTCTTTTATTTTGATATCCATAGAAAAACCAGGAACAAAAATTAAACAAGACAAATGCACATCTGGGTGATTTTCAAAAAAATGAAGTAAAAGTGTGACATTGACCCATTTGAGGTCAAAATTGAGATGTGCATTTGTCTTTTTAATTTTTGTTCCTGGCTTTTCTATGGTTATCAAAATAAGAGAAATCAACATTCAAATCTATTTGACAACGGCCATTTTTGTGATTTTCTTGTTTCTGTGCTTTTTGTTGTTTATTTTCAAAACTGGTGATATACCTTATAAGTAGTGCTACATATGTAACATACTTTTTATGTTTCAAATTTGTTCTTAGTTTGATAGACCCTATACTGGGACTAGACTCTATGCCATTAATTTGATAAAATTATCAAAAAAAATTTTTTTTCACACATTTATTTGATAAATTTGACCCTAAAATTGCTTTCTGCACCTATAAATAATTCCATAACCACTCAAATGATCAATGTATTTTTTTTTTTTTTTTTTTTTTTTTTTTAGTTACCCGAGGGCAACCCATTTATTCTCCCCGTCATTTGGCACCCAGAGGGTCGGGGAGGATCATCCCCCTGAGTGCCTTACAAACTACATAGGGCCAAGTGCAAATAAGGATTTAATATATTGGGGCCAGCATATTACATATTGTATTGAACAGACATATGCAGATATTACAGAAAAAATTAATGTTTCTTAAATAACAAATTGAACTTTAATTTTCCTGAAAATTTCAGGCTAATCGGGTTGTCGGTTCAAAAGTTACAGACGACTGAAGATAGTAAAAAGACCTAAAATACTGCTTTTTTGTGTGACATGAATGAAAATGTCTTAATATTTTTTTAATTTTCTTTTATATATTGCTTTTAACATGCTTTTTTGGTGTCTTTAAATCTTTTAGAGCCATTTTCTGAAACTAAGATCTTTCATATGCATGAACAATGTCAGAACTTTTGTTCCAGCAGAATTTTGACGAAAATGGCCAAAAGGGGCCAAAAATTCAATTTCTGGTTCCTTTGCCAAAGAGCAGGTGGTCCACCATACTGGAAAGGGGGACATATATCAAAAACATTAAAATACATGGTGAATAGGATGTAGTTTCTGTTTGTAAAGCATTACTGTTGTTTTTATCATGTCACACTGCTTGCTGTACCCTTTTCTGTTGATGAAAATTTGTCCCAACAGTAACGGTTCTAACCCTTCCTTTGAATTTTGATAGCTATTATCTACTAACACAGTATATCTAACATCATTTACTAACAAGAGTTTTCCTTAATAGTTGCCAGATTATATCCATTATAGGAATTTACATTGGCTTTTCATTTATAGCAAGGAGACGGATGAGATCATTTGTCCCAACAGTAACGGAAAATGTCCCAACAGTAACAACAACCTTTGGCAGCAGCTGTTCTTAATTAAGGCACAAGAACTAACATCAACTATTTTCTGGTGTTTATTTCTGAGTTGTTTTGTCAGTCTAGTTATAATTCAGCCATAAAAGGCAGAGATCAGCACTAATTGTTCCAACTTTCATTATGAAGTGTGCAAGACAATACTTTTACAAATCTAAGATCTAAGTTTCTGCCATGTTTTTGTTGCTTTTATTGGTAAGTACTCTTTTATTTAATCTCTCCAAACTAAATAAAGTGACTGAATAAAGCCAAACTGTCTTGTATTGGCTTGGCATATTGTTATAGCTGCCGTTACTGTTGGGACACTTTTCCTGAACAAGTGAATTCAATATGTTGGGTAACTGTGGGATGCTATTTTAGAGAGATGGATATACTAGTCTGGTCAAATGACATAACTTTAGCAAATAAACACATTTAATCAATATATTATAGTAGTGCTGAATCCTTACCCCCTTTTTTTAAAAAAAAAAACAAATTGTGTACTGAAAGATTAACATTGTAACACAGTGCTCTTCGGACTTGACAAAGGCCGTTCAAATAAGAAATATGAGCAGTTTATCATCAATGATCTTATAAAAATGTCATGTGCAAAGCCATATTAGCTCAGTTTTTTTAAATGCTGAACAGTCTAAATGTATGTTGAAATATATTCTATCACAACATGTATATCATTATTCCAGTATTAGACTGCTCTTCGGACAGGACACACTGCTCTTTAGACTGGTTGTTTAGCAATCTTTTATCAGATAAGGCCAAAAAAGAAATCTAATGTCACAACATAAATCTAAGAATTGTATTTATAAGAGAGGCTAAACAGTGCCACATCATGAGCCATGAAAAGTAAGCAGACTTTCTAGATGATACAAACATGGGTTTTATTTGTAAATGGAAATCACATTCACACTTCCATCTTGATAATGAAGTATCAGCTGCATATCTGTTGTATTATTACATGTTTTCATCTTATCAGCTTATTGCAAGATGCAAAAAATATAATTGTAACTTAGCTCCCCTTTAAAATCAGCAATTCACATTAGGTCACATTATGTCTGCAATAACAGTGATAGATGGGAAAAGAATACTGCATACATATCATTCATGATATACAGTAGAGCATCAAGACCCCCGTTGCTATGCATTCTATTTTTTTTCTGCTTCCGCGATTTGGGATTATTTTTTGTCCTAAAAATGACAGCAGTCAGAGGCTCCAATTTCCGGTAATTTTGTGGTGTTTGATTGCACCTATGTGACAGTGTTTGTTTCCAAAAATGTGAAAATATTGCAAAATGAGACTTTCTTTATTCATGAAACTCGTTACCTGGACGTGAAGTTTAAACTTTACCACAAACAAGGAATTAATTCTATGGCACTGCCAACTTCCGTTTTCTCTTCGCATGAAAGTGCCTCTCGTTAATTTTGGGTTAAAAAAATGTTCCAGAACGAATATGGCCTGGCCTTTCCAGAAAGCCAGTACTTATATTGGTCCATCTTATGAATGGGTGTGCTATTTGTGCGTTGACCCAGAATTCGTACGAATCGATTTCTATTCCGGTCGATTTTGACATAATTTTAGCACAATGCGCAAGCGCACTGCGCTATCTTCTGTATGCACACGTGTGGGAGTTTGTGTTGAGCGAAGCACGTTGGATTAATTCAATTTATACCGATTGTTATTGAAAAAACAACAACAACGAAACGAAAAAGGGAAAACCCCCTTTATGTCCTGCTAGGTCCGCCACTGTCAAGAGACTGTGTAGTGACGTAACGAGCCTGGTGGATATGTAAAACTCAAATCTATTGGCTGTTGAAATTCTGACACCCATGTTGGATCGGATGATGTACATCTGGTGAGTACACGATAAAAATTGTGCAGGTAAAATAGATATCTACGGTTAGAAAATACTTGTTACATGTAGCATAGTTTGTGGATGAAACGCAACAAAACACCTGTCTCTGGAGCGTTCCATAATAACGACTCGGTCACTCCAGTGGGACCCATCATAACTGATCTGGCGTAACATTCGAAATTCGGGGCATTTCAAATTCGTGGTAATCGTACCATAATACATTTTATGCACCAGTCATTTGTAACTGCTGCCCCTCCCCCCTACACACACACACACCAATGGATAGCCAGACTTAAATGAGGTGCAGTTGGGAACAGCCAGGGACTAATTTCCCTCCTGGCGCCCCCCCCCCCCCCCCCCCCCCCCCTCTGGTGAGGTATTGTCAATTTGGGGTGTTACCAGTAAACCATTCAGATTCAGTTATATATTACTTTTCGGGTGTCTTTAGTGCAGGGGAAATAACAGGGTTTTAACATTACTTAGGATCCTTACCCCAGGGAGATTTTCAACCTCCCTTTCTCTGTTTCTGCTGATTATTACTGGGAGGCGCAGTCGGGAACAGCTAGAAAAATGGGTGTGTTAAGGCAAATATGCGGTGAATGATCATGAAGCTAAGAAGATCTACATTGTACATTTACATGTACTAAAGGCTTAAATTGAAAACATAAAAATGATTAGAATGTGCCAGCAGCTTACCCAGTGGGGTTTTCTATTACGAGGTGTGGGACTGGGGTGGTGCAGTCTTTTGACCTCAAGCTTGTCCCTGCAGAAAGGGGCTTAAAGTGGGACACTGAAAGAATTGCGCAGACAAAAATAGAATAGATACTCTTTGCCTACTTGTACCTTTTTAGGCATGTTTGCTTTTGACCGCAGATTTTCAAACCAATATTAAATGTGTATGTACATGTATTTTTTAAATGTATATGTACATACATGTACTTTTTTGTACAATAACACTTCAACCAACTTGCTAGTTGATGCAATAATCTATAGAAGAAACACTGATCAGTGAGGTTAATACAGAACTGTGTTAATATGTTTCAGTCACTTTATAGATTTCATAAAAGATGGCAACTCTGGTGCATTATCTCCATTTCTGATATCTTTCGCTTACCAGAGTTTTGATGGAAATTATCTTGCAATAAACAATATTCTGTCCGACAAACCATCAAATTCAAGTGATTGTGATGTAGGTTGCGGTGTCCTTTTCATTCCAAAAATACCAAAATTAAACTTTCAAATCCAGGTCACAAATGATAAACACGCTTGATTTTAAATTGCTATTTTGATTTTAGGACTATAAGGGTACAACATAGAATTTCATTGAAAAAATCTGATCATCATGATCATGTTATGATATTCAGCATTTTTTTTTTCTGTCCCGCCTGGTGTCTGGGGTGAGATTTTCAATTAGACTGTAAATATGTGTGCCCTGTATTCTTAATTTTTCTATTCATCCGTTTCAGTTAGCTGTTCTATCAGAAGATGTTGCTATGGGATCAGTGAATAATAATATCAACTTATTATTCCTGGGGCTTCTTGATGGCAAAACACTTAGAGGCATGGCTAGTTCAAGGTATTTCATTTTGGCAGTGATAGTCTAGATGTATTCTGCTTTAAAAACATCAGAAAAAGATGTCTGTGAAATGTATACCCCCTTATACCCCTCTTTAATATAGAAAAAGTGGGGTATACAGGGGTATTCCTATTTTTCTTATTTTTGCTTTAATACATATTGTGGGTACTCGTTAAACCCTATAGATTGTGGGTACTCGTTAAAACCGCCTGGGTGAGGTGATTCTAATGTGTACCCACAATCTATGTTGAAGAAAAATATCATTTTTTTTTTCAAATGAAAATTATCTTTTTTCACAGACGAAAAAATTACTGTGCATTGCATCTCACACCATCTTCTTGAAACTGCATTTTTCAAAAATCTCATTTTTCTGAAAGACCTCAATAAAAATATGAACATGTCACCATTTTGCATTCAATAAGTCGTAAAAAGTGCCACAAAAATTTTGAAAATCAGGTATCAAATGAAAATATTATGCCAGAAAATAATTTTGGGTAGGGCTTTTTCCAGAAAAAAATGTCAGTAAGGGAAGCAAATATTTTCCCGGAAAAATCTAAATTGGTTATTTTTTGTTTAAAATGCACCCAACCAAAACAAAATTGTTTTGTATGTTTGTTTGTGTTGAGGCTTAATGTCCCAGTCAACAATTTTTCAGTCATGTCGGGACAGCCAACACTTCTTGGGTTTAACCAGTACTGTAGGAAGTTAATGTGCTCAAGGACACAACACGGTGATGCTTGTGGGGATCTAACCCAGGACGGTAGGACCTCTCGATTAAGAGTCTGACGCTCTACCACTAGCCACCGCTCTCCCTATACAAATGTAAAACAAAATTGTAGTGTATGCAATATGCATAGTTGAGCACCAATCTCTTAAAACCATTCCACATATTCGCTTGATTTTCAATTTTCAATTTTCAGGTGTATGGATTACCTCCCTTGCACATGCAAAAAGCATATTCAAAATAATTATTGGGTATAATCATTTTACTAGTGAACTGATTTTTAGCTCACCTGAGCCGTCAGCCTCACAAGGTGAGCTTATAGGATGGCCATGATCCGGCGTCCGGCGTCGTCCACCATTTTCAAAGATCTTCTTCTCTGAAACCGCTTGGCCAATTACAGCCAAATTTTATATGAAGCATCTATGGGAAAGGGGAACCAATGTGTTTATAAATAATCCAGGTCACATGACCAAGATGGCCGCCATGCCCATATATGGTAAATACCCTTCAAAAATCTTCTCCTCTGGAACCGGTGGACCGATTTCAAGGAAACTTGGCATGAAGCATCGGGGACTAGAGTACTACAAAGTGTTTATAAATTATGACGCCCATAGGTCGCCCATGCCCATAGGTCGCACATGCATATGAATGGGGAAAATTGTTAAAATGTCATTTGAAAGGCAAATCTTGCAGGAAATGGGCAAATGGACTGAAGGTAGGTAATTCTGAAAAAAATTTGGACCCCAGGGTTGGTCTGCCCCCATCCCGGGGCGATATACATGTATATTACAAAAATATTCAAAGATCTTCTTGGCCAATCAAAGCCAAATTTTATATGAAACATCCATAGGAAGGGGGAATCAATGTGTTTATAAATAATCCAGGTCACATGACCAAGATGGCCGCCATGCCCATATATGGTAAAAACCCTTCAAAATTCTTCTTCTCTGGAACCACTGGACCGATTTCAACGAAACTTGGCGTGAAGCATTGGGGACTAGAGTACTACAATGTGACTTTTGGATGACCTTGACCTATTTTATGGCAAGGTCAACATGGGTCGCCCATGCATTTGAATGGGGAAAATTGTTAAAATGTCATTTGAAAGGCAAGTCTTGCAGGAAATGGGCAAACGGACTGAAGGTAGGTAATTCTGAAAAAAAAATGGACCATAGGGGTGGGTCTCCCCCCACCCTGGGGCAATATACATGTACATGTATATTACAAAAATATTCAAAGATCTTCTTCTCTGAAACCACTTGGCCAATCAAAGCCAAATTTTATATGAAGCATCTATTTGAAGGGGGAACCAATTTGTTTCTTAATAATCCAGGTCACATGACCAAGATGGCCACCATGCCCTTATATGGTAAAAACCCTTCAAAATTCTTCTTCTCCGAAACGGACTGAAGGTAGGTAATTCTGTAAAAAAATGGACCCTAGGGGTGGGTCTGCCCCCACCCTGGGGCAATATACATGTACATGTATATTACAAAAATATGCAAAGATCTTCTTCTCTGAAACCACTTGGCCAATCAAAGCCAAATTTTATATGAAGCATCTATTTGAAGGGGGAACCAATGTGTTTATAAATAATCCAGGTCACATGACCAAGATGGCCGCCATGCCCATATATGGTAAATACCCTTCAAAAATCTTCTCCTCTGGAACCACTGGACCGATTTCAACGAAACTTGGCATGAAGCATTGGGGACTAGAGTACTACAATGTGTTTATAAATTATGACCTTTGGATGACCTTGACATATTTTACGGCAAGGTCAACATAGGTAGCCAATGCATTTGAATGGGGAAAACTTTTAAAATGTCATTTTAAGTGAAAGTCTTGCAGGAAATGGGCAGTAGGACTGAATATTAATGATTCTGAAAAAAAATTGGACCCCAGGGACTCATTTGCCCCAGCCCCGGGGCATTATACATGTATATTTACATTTTTATTGCAATCGCCCTAGATGAAAGTATCTTTCTTGATGTTCTTCATTTCCCAATGAAAAACATTAAGTCATGTGATCTAGATGCCACGCCTATGGGCGGGGCGACCTCAAAACCCATCCAGTGACGTTGTTTGTTTACTCTTGATGTCGTGACGTTGGTCGCGTATCGCCATGACGTTAGGCGCGAAAATTTGACGTTTTGGCTGTTCCAAAATTACGTTAAATGGGATTTAATGTCAAATAACATGAAAATGAATGGTGATATGCGCAATTAAAAATCTGATACTTGATTGATAATATAAAATGTAAATATAAGTATTGAAATTCAGATTTTAGCTTTCACTGGATGATGAAAAACATTGGCTGTTTTAATGTCTCCGAGAAGCCCTTCGGGCTTCACAGACATTAAAACAGCCCAATGTTTTTCATCATCCAGTGAAAGCTAAAATCTGAATTTCATTCCTTAAATATTACCATAATATTCAAACATCCTTTCCTCTGAAACCGCTTGGCCAATCAAAGCCAAATTTCATATGAAGCATCTATAGAATGGGGGAATCAATGTGTATATAAATAATCCAGGTCACATGACCAAGATGGCCCCTATGCCCATATATGGTATAAACCCTTCAAAAATCTTCTTCTCCGGAACCGAAGAAACTTGGCATGAAGCATCGATGACTCAAGTACTACAATGTATGTATAAATCATGACCCTGTGATGACCTTGACCTATTTTAAGGCAAGGTCAACATGGTTTGCCTATGTATGGGTAAACTGTCATGAAATGACATAAATGGGTAAACTGTCATTTGAAGGGAAGAACTTGTATGGACAGTATATTGATTATTCTGAAAAAAAATGGCACAAGGGCTTCATCTGCCCCTATAATACTGGGACTATTTTCTATATCATTCGTATATACAGCAGATCTCAGGTGAGCGTTTACAGGACCATTGGTCCTCTTGTCCAAATTTCTGCGGCCGTTTTACTACTTTTGGGTTGCAAAAAGATGACATTGTCATATTTTTCTTGTAGTGTTTCACAAAAGTGAGATTTTGAAAAATGCAATTTCTGAAGCTTTACGAAAACTTGCCCATGCGATAAACAGAGATTATTTTAGCTTTAAAAATTGAAAATTTTCAGCTGTAATATTTTGATATTTTTCTTATTTTTGTTCAAAACATAGATTGTGGGTACACGTTAGAACCGCCTCACCCACAATCTATGTTTTGGAGCAATAATAAGAAAAAGCATTTACAGGCTCAAATGGCTTATACATCAGGATAACATGTCTGTGAAATATATAACCCCTGAAACCTCACTTTTATATTGTTAAACTGGGGTATGCATAATAAAATTTAAATAAATTGGTATATTTAAATTATTTTTCTTATTTTTGAACCAAACATTGATTGTGGGGACTCATTAGAACTGCCTGGGCGATTAGGTTCTAAACTGTACCCACAACCTATATGTTTTGGACAATAATAGAAAAATATCAAGATTTTTTCTAATGAAATCTGCTTTTTTACAACTGAAAAAAAAACTCTGTATTTTGCATGTCAGAGCAAGTTTTGGTAACGATTTCTAAACTGTAACTTAAACCTAAAAAGAGCTGTGTTTCCACTATATGTAGGATTTTTTTCATTGTGCGAAAAAATGCATGATAGGTAAGAAAATGTATTTTTTATCACCGTTTTTTATCGAAAAAGGTAAAGCTGGCCAAAGTCACGGAAAAAGATGTATAGGGTATACATATAATTCAGCTATGTGAATCAACAGACTTGCAACAAAATCATGAACCACCGCATGAGAAAACCAACAATTTGCATAGGCGAAAACAAATGTGCAGATCAGTTGTGCAATATCTGCACAGCTGATCAGCGCCTTTGTTTTCGCTACACAGATAGCATAGTCAATTCCTTTTCTTCTTAAATCCAGAATTTCAAGCTTCTAGACTGCTCCTGTGACTGTCCAAGCTGGTTTGTGTCAGGACTGGTCAGAACCCAAATTGATTTTCTCACGCACGGACACAAATAACATATATTCATGCATGTCTCAAATGAGGTTGCATGTGAACTAGATGATGTGAATAATTCCCTTTATTTTTGAAACAGGTGACTAGAAAGGCAACTTCGAGATGGCCTGTGTTCAGTTCTGGTGTTGAAGCCATCACTAGCATGTAAGTACAGTTTGCAGAACATTGTTCATAGTTTAGCATTTAAACAAACAAACAAAACAGCAACAACAAACAAACAAACAAAAAAAAACATGGTTAGCAATGCCAGTGAACTAGTTTGACATTTTGACATCCCAAACCTGAACACTGAGGTGATAAACAAAATCACAAGTCGGGCATCAGGAAATTATGTCCATGCAATGAATTACCCCCTGTACCACACTTTTGCATAGAAAAACAAGGGTTCGCAGGGGTATACCTATTTTTCTTATTTTTTGCTTAAAAACATAGATTGTGGGTACTCAGTAGAACAGCCTCACCTAGGCAATACTAACGTGCAGCAATCTATTTCTTTAGAAAAATTAAGAAAAAAATATCAAAAATTTTCTACTAACTTTCAGAAAAATCTGTTTATTACACATATAGGTATAGTTTTGTAATGTGTAATTGGTTGGGGTGGAGGGTTTGAAGGCCCAAATTTGATAATTAGTGATCTGTGTATTAGAATAGAAACTGGTAAAAATACTGAATTGCATTTGATTTCGTTCTACATTTTCAGGCTTTTTCAGTATCATGCAAAGGGGATGTAGGAGACAGTTTGAAACTGCCATGAAGTCAGCATCCTTTCACCATTCTACATCAACAATGCAAACAAGTGGAATTTCCTGACAATCAGTGTCAAAGACTCAAAGTGCCATTGCTGCATTAATATAAAAATGTTTATATCAGACAATTTGTTTGACGAAGTCGGCAACTACAGTGATTTTTAGCAAGGTTTAACAAGGAGCCATGATCCGGTGTCCGTCCGTCCACAATTTCAATGATCTTCTTCAATCTCTGAAACCGCTTGGCCAACCAACGCCAAATTTTATATGAAGCATCTAAAGGATGGGGAAACTATGTGTATATAAGAAATCCAGGTCACATGACCAAGATGGCCGCCATGCCCACATATGGTAAAAACCCTTCAAAATTCTTCTTCTCCAGACTGATTACAACGAAACTTGGCATGAAGTTACAAGGACATCAATAACATCGCAGATGAGTTCGAATTTTGGCCGGATCCAACCTCTGACTGCCGATTTATCTGCCCTTGACTGTTTGAAAAATCAATATTTTGTGTTGTGGCCACTCTAGCATCTTTGTTTTTCAGTGGATCTTCTTCATATTTGCAGGTACCAAATCGGAACCCAAATTGTTGGTTTTCTCACACATTTGCTCATATTTGGGCCTCGACGCGAAAAACAGGTCTGACAAAAAACAGTCTATGCAGCTACAGAAGAGGGCTAGATGCTTGAAATTTTGGACTTAGGAAGAAGAGAAATTGTTCTATCTGTGTAGAGAAAACAAAGGCGCAGATTTACTGCTAAGCTAATCTGCGATTTTGTTGTCACATAGGCAAAAATCTCACGACGCGGCTCATTTGATGTTTTGTTCTGAATATAGAAAAATTCTGTTCTGAATATAGAAATATCTGATATAATTTGTGATCTGTAATAAAAGATTCAATCTGTATGTGCTTCTTGTTTCTGTTCATCCTAGTTGTTTGAATGTGAAATTTTATATTTAAGGTTAAAAATGATATTTTGGGTATCAGATAAAATTTCAGATGATGTCGTCTGACTCAGACCTGAGCGACTTACCATTAATCAGTACACAGGGCATTGCCATAATAATAATGCATATACATGTATATAGTGTTGAGTCGAGCCTCAACAACAGTTTAAAGTATGGAAGAAAGGTCGATAATTCGATTGCAGAGTCCATGTGTGTAATACAACGGTGATCTCCCTTTCGTTTCTCTATAAGCTCGTACGAGTTGTCTCTTCTTGGCAAGTCTTGTCAATTCCATTGTATTGGCGTCTTACGTCCCACTTAACATCTAAGGTCATATAGAGACGAAATTTACTGTTCAAACGAAGGATTTTCATGAGAGGAATGGCTTGCTCAATTTTCCTGGCTTCGTTTTGTTGATAAAACTTGGCAGTGGCATTTGCTCAGCTGTTAAACTGGTCAGGGCAACCCCAATTGATATGTTGTGAATAATAAGTACTTCACTTGACTTTTAGACAAGGAACAAGTTTTGAAATCAAATGCAACTTTTTGCAGCTAATGAAAAATTTTGTCCCCTAAAATCATCCAAGTGTCCCCCATTTTGCCAAAGCAGGGGGACATGTGTCCCCTAAAAATAAATCCTGAGGGAAAACACTGATTATTAGACTGAATATTTCCATCGGTATTCTGTTAAACCTCGTAAAGAAAGTGGATTGAAGTACCGAAGTGGAGCGGAGTGACAGTTAGCCTGTATCTGTTTCGTAAGTTACTATTTATTACGCTTATTAGATATCTTGAATAGTAAATAAGATATCTTAATTAGGATATAAGATATCTTAGTTAGCAATAAAGATATCTTCTTTATCATAAAAGATATCTTATACCCTTAATTAGATATATTATATAGTAAAGAAGATATCTAATATGCTAAAGATATCTTATTTGATCCCACAATTAAGATATCTTATATAGCATATAAGATATCTATTTTGATAATTTAGATATCTAATATACTTAATAGGATATCTTATATACTAAATAAGATATCTACTATACAAAAATAAGATATAATAAAATGGGGGACACTTGGATGATTTTAGGGGACAAAATTTTTCATTAGCTGCAAAAAGTTGCATTTGATTTCAAAACTTGTTCCTTGTCTAAAAGTCAAGTGAAGTACTTATTATTCACAACATATCAATTGGGGTTGCCCTGACCAGTTTAACAGCTGAGCAAATGCCACTGCCAAGTTTTATCAACAAAACGAAGCCAGGAAAATTGAGCAAGCCATTCCTCTCATGAAAATTACAGTAAATTTCGTCTCTATATGACCTTAGATGTTAAGTGGGACGTAAGACGCCAATACAATGGAATTGACAAGACTTGGCAAGAAGAGACAACTCGTACGAGCTTATAGAGAAACGAAAGGGAGATCACCGTTGTATTACACACATGGACTCTGCAATCGAATTATCGACCTTTCTTCCATACTTTAAACTGTTGTTGAGGCTCGACTCAACACTATATACATGTACATGCATTATTATTATGGCAATGCCCTGTGTACTGATTAATGGTAAGTCGCTCAGGTCTGAGTCAGACGACATCATCTGAAATTTTATCTGATACCCAAAATATCATTTTTAACCTTAAATATAAAATTTCACATTCAAACAACTAGGATGAACAGAAACAAGAAGCACATACAGATTGAATCTTTTATTACAGATCACAAATTATATCAGATATTTCTATATTCAGAACAGAATTTTTCTATATTCAGAACAAAACATCAAATGAGCCGCGTCGTGAGATTTTTGCCTATGTGACAACAAAATCGCAGATTAGCTTAGCAGTAAATCAGCGCCTTTGTTTTCTCTACACAGATAGAACAATTTCTCTTCTTCCTAAGTCCAAAATTTCAAGCATCTAGCCCTCTTCTGTAGCTGCATAGACTGTTTTTTGTCAGACCTGTTTTTCGCGTCGAGGCCCAAATATGAGCAAATGTGTGAGAAAACCAACAATTTGGGTTCCGATTTGGTACCTGCAAATATGAAGAAGATCCACTGAAAAACAAAGATGCTAGAGTGGCCACAACACAAAATATTGATTTTTCAAACAGTCAAGGGCAGATAAATCGGCAGTCAGAGGTTGGATCCGGCCAAAATTCGAACTCATCTGCGATGTTATTGATGTCCTTGTAACTTCATGCCAAGTTTCGTTGTAATCAGTCTGGAGAAGAAGAATTTTGAAGGGTTTTTACCATATGTGGGCATGGCGGCCATCTTGGTCATGTGACCTGGATTTCTTATATACACATAGTTTCCCCATCCTTTAGATGCTTCATATAAAATTTGGCGTTGGTTGGCCAAGCGGTTTCAGAGATTGAAGAAGATCATTGAAATTGTGGACGGACGGACACCGGATCATGGCTCCTTGTTAAACCTTGCTAAAAATCACTGTAGTTGCCGACTTCGTCAAACAAATTGTCTGATATAAACATTTTTATATTAATGCAGCAATGGCACTTTGAGTCTTTGACACTGATTGTCAGGAAATTCCACTTGTTTGCATTGTTGATGTAGAATGGTGAAAGGATGCTGACTTCATGGCAGTTTCAAACTGTCTCCTACATCCCCTTTGCATGATACTGAAAAAGCCTGAAAATGTAGAACGAAATCAAATGCAATTCAGTATTTTTACCAGTTTCTATTCTAATACACAGATCACTAATTATCAAATTTGGGCCTTCAAACCCTCCACCCCAACCAATTACACATTACAAAACTATACCTATATGTGTAATAAACAGATTTTTCTGAAAGTTAGTAGAAAATTTTTGATATTTTTTTCTTAATTTTTCTAAAGAAATAGATTGCTGCACGTTAGTATTGCCTAGGTGAGGCTGTTCTACTGAGTACCCACAATCTATGTTTTTAAGCAAAAAATAAGAAAAATAGGTATACCCCTGCGAACCCTTGTTTTTCTATGCAAAAGTGTGGTACAGGGGGTAATTCATTGCATGGACATAATTTCCTGATGCCCGACTTGTGATTTTGTTTATCACCTCAGTGTTCAGGTTTGGGATGTCAAAATGTCAAACTAGTTCACTGGCATTGCTAACCATGTTTTTTTTTGTTTGTTTGTTTGTTGTTGCTTTTTTGTTTGTTTGTTTAAATGCTAAACTATGAACAATGTTCTGCAAACTGTACTTACATGCTAGTGATGGCTTCAACACCAGAACTGAACACAGGCCATCTCGAAGTTGCCTTTCTAGTCACCTGTTTCAAAAATAAAGGGAATTATTCACATCATCTAGTTCACATGCAACCTCATTTGAGACATGCATGAATATATGTTATTTGTGTCCGTGCGTGAGAAAATCAATTTGGGTTCTGACCAGTCCTGACACAAACCAGCTTGGACAGTCACAGGAGCAGTCTAGAAGCTTGAAATTCTGGATTTAAGAAGAAAAGGAATTGACTATGCTATCTGTGTAGCGAAAACAAAGGCGCTGATCAGCTGTGCAGATATTGCACAACTGATCTGCACATTTGTTTTCGCCTATGCAAATTGTTGGTTTTCTCATGCGGTGGTTCATGATTTTGTTGCAAGTCTGTTGATTCACATAGCTGAATTATATGTATACCCTATACATCTTTTTCCGTGACTTTGGCCAGCTTTACCTTTTTCGATAAAAAACGGTGATAAAAAATACATTTTCTTACCTATCATGCATTTTTTCGCACAATGAAAAAAATCCTACATATAGTGGAAACACAGCTCTTTTTAGGTTTAAGTTACAGTTTAGAAATCGTTACCAAAACTTGCTCTGACATGCAAAATACAGAGTTTTTTTTTCAGTTGTAAAAAAGCAGATTTCATTAGAAAAAATCTTGATATTTTTCTATTATTGTCCAAAACATATAGGTTGTGGGTACAGTTTAGAACCTAATCGCCCAGGCAGTTCTAATGAGTCCCCACAATCAATGTTTGGTTCAAAAATAAGAAAAATAATTTAAATATACCAATTTATTTAAATTTTATTATGCATACCCCAGTTTAACAATATAAAAGTGAGGTTTCAGGGGTTATATATTTCACAGACATGTTATCCTGATGTATAAGCCATTTGAGCCTGTAAATGCTTTTTCTTATTATTGCTCCAAAACATAGATTGTGGGTGAGGCGGTTCTAACGTGTACCCACAATCTATGTTTTGAACAAAAATAAGAAAAATATCAAAATATTACAGCTGAAAATTTTCAATTTTTAAAGCTAAAATAATCTCTGTTTATCGCATGGGCAAGTTTTCGTAAAGCTTCAGAAATTGCATTTTTCAAAATCTCACTTTTGTGAAACACTACAAGAACAAGTAGCCCAGGGGCAACGATCGCTCACCTGAGAGTCAACAAGTACAGTCACTGGACAAAGTAATTGGGGTTTTTACCATATATGGGTATGGTGGCCATCTTGGTCATGTGACCTTGAAACCCTACTTACATCAGCAGAAGAGCTCTTGTCTGGATTGTGTATCCTCTTTTCTGCCATTTTGGTTCACGTGAAAAAATCGTTTAACAAGGTCAGGGTCCTATAATGACCCCCGGGGTGGGGCCATATTTGACCCCAGGGGCAAGATTGGCAGGATTTATGTACAGCTCCACATGACAATGTTGTATATCAAATATACAAGCTTTGTGTCATGCTGTTGCAGAGAAGATTTTTTCATACGTTTCCATTATAAGTCTATGGTAGATAATGACATGCCTGGGGCATGGCCTGTATGGACCACAGGGGCACCGTTGGCAGCATTTATAAAGGAGAGGATTATACATTGGTCAACACAACATATGAAAGCTCTGGGCCATATGGTTTCGGAGAAGATTTTTTTATGTTTTTCCCATGACGCCCCCAGGGCGGGGCCCGTATGGACCCCAGGGGCACGGTTGGCAGGATTTATAAAGAGGACCACTATACATTGCTAAAAACAAAATATGAAAGCTTTGGGTCTTGTGGTTTTGGAGAAGAAGATTTTTTCAAGTTTTTCCCATGACGCCCCCCCCCTGGGGCCCGTATGGACCCCAGGGGCACGGTTGGCAGGATTTATAAAGAGGAACACTATACATTGCTACAAACAAAATATGAAAGCTCTGGGCCTTGTGGTTTCGGAGAAGAAGATTTTTTTATGTTTTTCCCATGACGCCCCCGGGGCGGGGCCGAATATGGACCCCAGGGGCACCGTTGGCAGGATTTATAAAGATGACCACTATACATTGCTACTGACAAAATATAAAAGCTCTGGGCCTTGTGGTTTCGGAGAAGAAGATTTATTTATGTTTTTCCCATTGTAAGTCTATGGGAGCTAATAACCCCCGGGGCGGGGCCATTTTTGACCCTAGGGGCATGATTGGCAGGATTTATATAGAGGACCACTACACATTGCTACATACAAAATATGAAAGCTTTGGGCCTTGTGGTTTTGGAGAAGAAGATTTTTTATGTTTTTCCTAATGACCCCTGGGGCGGGGCCCGTATGGACCCCAGGGGCACAGTAGGCAGGACTTATAAAGAGGACCATTATACATTGCTACACACAAAATATGAAAGCTCTGGGCCTTATGGTTTCGGAGAAGAAGATTTTTTAAAGTTTTTCCCATGACGCCCCCGGGGCGGGGCCCGTATGGACCCCAGGGGCACAGTTGGCAGGATTTATAAAGAGGACCATTATATATTGCTACAAACAAAATATGAAAGCTCTGAGCCTTGTGGTTTCGGAAAAGAAGATTTTTTTATGTTTTACCCATGACCCCCCCCCCAGGGCGGGGCCTGTATGAACCCCAGGGGCACGGTTGGCAGGATTTATAAAGAGGACCACTATACATTGCTACTGACAAAATATGAAAGCTCTGGGCCTTGTGGTTTCGGAGAAGAAGATTTTTTTATGTTTTTCCCATTTTAAGTCTATGGGAGCTAATGACCCCCGGGGCGGGGCCATTTTTGACCCCAGGAGCATGATTGGCACGATTTATAAAAAGGACCACTACACATTGCTACATACAAAATATGAAGGCTCTGGGCCATGTGGTTTCGGAGAAGAAGATTTTTTTTTGTTTTGCCCCATCACGCCCCCGGGGCGGGGCCTGTATGGACCCCAGGGGCACGGTTGGCAGGATTTATAAAGAGGACCGTTATACATTGCTACACACAAAATATGAAAGGTCTGGGACTTGTGGTTTCGGAGAAGAAGATTTTTTTATGTTTTTCCCATTGTAAGTCTATGGGAGCTATCTGTTGCCATGGAAACCAGAGTTCCAATCCGACCTGGCCCAAAACCTAATGCAACCTTTCCCCCTCCTCAATGATGCTTTAAATAGAATTTGATTAAGATCGGCCATGTTGACTTAGAGATATTTGAGTTTGAAAATGTGAACGGACGGACGGACGCACGCACGGACGCACGGACGGACGCCGGCTCAACTACTGTACTATAAGCTCACCTTGTGAGCCTTCGGCTCAGGTGAGCTAAAAATATGACAATGTCATCTTTTTGCAACCCAAAAGTAGTAAAACGGCCGCAGAAATTTGGACAAGAGGACCAATGGTCCTGTAAACGCTCACCTGAGATCTGCTGTATATACGAATGATATAGAAAATAGTCCCAGTATTATAGGGGCAGATGAAGCCCTTGTGCCATTTTTTTTCAGAATAATCAATATACTGTCCATACAAGTTCTTCCCTTCAAATGACAGTTTACCCATTCAAATACATAGGCAAACCATGTTGACCTTGCCTTAAAATAGGTCAAGGTCATCACAGGGTCATGATTTATACATACATTGTAGTACTTGAGTCATCGATGCTTCATGCCAAGTTTCTTCGAAATCGGTCCACCGGTTCCGGAGAAGAAGATTTTTGAAGGGTTTATATCATATATGGGCATAGGGGCCATCTTGGTCATGTGACCTGGATTATTTATATACACATTGATTCCCCCATTCTATAGATGCTTCATATGAAATTTGGCTTTGATTGGCCAAGCGGTTTCAGAGGAAAGGATGTTTGAATATTATGGTAATATTTAAGGAATGAAATTCAGATTTTAGCTTTCACTGGATGATGAAAAACATTGGGCTGTTTTAATGTCTGTGAAGCCCGAAGGGCTTCTCGGAGACATTAAAACAGCCAATGTTTTTCATCATCCAGTGAAAGCTAAAATCTGAATTTCAATACTTATATTTACATTTTATATTATCAATCAAGTATCAGATTTTTAATTGCGCATATCACCATTCATTTTCATGTTATTTGACATTAAATCCCATTTAACGTAATTTTGGAACAGCCAAAACGTCAAATTTTCGCGCCTAACGTCATGGCGATAAGCGACCAACGTCACGACATCAAGAGTAAACAAACAACGTCACTGGATGGGTTTTGACGTCGCCCCGCCCATAGGCGTGGCATCTAGATCACATGACTTAATGTTTTTCATTGGGAAATGAAGAACATCAAGAAAGATACTTTCATCTAGGGCGATTGCAATAAAAATGTAAATATACATGTATAATGCCCCGGGGCTGGGGCAAATGAGTCCCTGGGGTCCAATTTTTTTTCAGAATCATTAATATTCAGTCCTACTGCCCATTTCCTGCAAGACTTTCACTTAAAATGACATTTTAAAAGTTTTCCCCATTCAAATGCATTGGCTACCTATGTTGACCTTGCCGTAAAATATGTCAAGGTCATCCAAAGGTCATAATTTATAAACACATTGTAGTACTCTAGTCCCCAATGCTTCATGCCAAGTTTCGTTGAAATCGGTCCAGTGGTTCCAGAGGAGAAGATTTTTGAAGGGTATTTACCATATATGGGCATGGCGGCCATCTTGGTCATGTGACCTGGATTATTTATAAACACATTGGTTCCCCCTTCAAATAGATGCTTCATATAAAATTTGGCTTTGATTGGCCAAGTGGTTTCAGAGAAGAAGATCTTTGCATATTTTTGTAATATACATGTACATGTATATTGCCCCAGGGTGGGGGCAGACCCACCCCTAGGGTCCATTTTTTTACAGAATTACCTACCTTCAGTCCGTTTCGGAGAAGAAGAATTTTGAAGGGTTTTTACCATATAAGGGCATGGTGGCCATCTTGGTCATGTGACCTGGATTATTAAGAAACAAATTGGTTCCCCCTTCAAATAGATGCTTCATATAAAATTTGGCTTTGATTGGCCAAGTGGTTTCAGAGAAGAAGATCTTTGAATATTTTTGTAATATACATGTACATGTATATTGCCCCAGGGTGGGGGGAGACCCACCCCTATGGTCCATTTTTTTTTCAGAATTACCTACCTTCAGTCCGTTTGCCCATTTCCTGCAAGACTTGCCTTTAAAAATGACATTTTAACAATTTTCCCCATTCAAATGCATGGGCGACCCATGTTGACCTTGCCATAAAATAGGTCAAGGTCATCCAAAAGTCACATTGTAGTACTCTAGTCCCCAATGCTTCACGCCAAGTTTCGTTGAAATCGGTCCAGTGGTTCCAGAGAAGAAGAATTTTGAAGGGTTTTTACCATATATGGGCATGGCGGCCATCTTGGTCATGTGACCTGGATTATTTATAAACACATTGATTCCCCCTTCCTATGGATGTTTCATATAAAATTTGGCTTTGATTGGCCAAGAAGATCTTTGAATATTTTTGTAATATACATGTATATCGCCCCGGGGTGGGGGCAGACCAACCCTGGGGTCCAAATTTTTTTCAGAATTACCTACCTTCAGTCCATTTGCCCATTTCCTGCAAGATTTGCCTTTCAAATGACATTTTAACAATTTTCCCCATTCATATGCATGTGCGACCTATGGGCATGGGCGACCTATGGGCGTCATAATTTATAAACACTTTGTAGTACTCTAGTCCCCGATGCTTCATGCCAAGTTTCCTTGAAATCGGTCCACCGGTTCCAGAGGAGAAGATTTTTGAAGGGTATTTACCATATATGGGCATGGCGGACATCTTGGTCATGTGACCTGGATTATTTATAAACACATTGGTTCCCCTTTCCCATAGATGCTTCATATAAAATTTGGCTGTAATTGGCCAAGCGGTTTCAGAGAAGAAGATCTTTGAAAATGGTGGACGACGCCGGACGCCGGATCATGGCCATCCTATAAGCTCACCTTGTGAGGCTGACGGCTCAGGTGAGCTAAAAATCAGTTCACTAGTAAAATGATTATACCCAATAATTATTTTGAATATGCTTTTTGCATGTGCAAGGGAGGTAATCCATACACCTGAAAATTGAAAATTGAAAATCAAGCGAATATGTGGAATGGTTTTAAGAGATTGGTGCTCAACTATGCATATTGCATACACTACAATTTTGTTTTACATTTGTATAGGGAGAGCGGTGGCTAGTGGTAGAGCGTCAGACTCTTAATCGAGAGGTCCTACCGTCCTGGGTTAGATCCCCACAAGCATCACCGTGTTGTGTCCTTGAGCACATTAACTTCCTACAGTACTGGTTAAACCCAAGAAGTGTTGGCTGTCCCGACATGACTGAAAAATTGTTGACTGGGACATTAAGCCTCAACACAAACAAACATACAAAACAATTTTGTTTTGGTTGGGTGCATTTTAAACAAAAAATAACCAATTTAGATTTTTCCGGGAAAATATTTGCTTCCCTTACTGACATTTTTTTCTGGAAAAAGCCCTACCCAAAATTATTTTCTGGCATAATATTTTCATTTGATACCTGATTTTCAAAATTTTTGTGGCACTTTTTACGACTTATTGAATGCAAAATGGTGACATGTTCATATTTTTATTGAGGTCTTTCAGAAAAATGAGATTTTTGAAAAATGCAGTTTCAAGAAGATGGTGTGAGATGCAATGCACAGTAATTTTTTCGTCTGTGAAAAAAGATAATTTTCATTTGAAAAAAAAAATGATATTTTTCTTCAACATAGATTGTGGGTACACATTAGAATCACCTCACCCAGGCGGTTTTAACGAGTACCCACAATCTATAGGGTTTAACGAGTACCCACAATATGTATTAAAGCAAAAATAAGAAAAATAGGAATACCCCTGTATACCCCACTTTTTCTATATTAAAGAGGGGTATAAGGGGGTATACATTTCACAGACATCTTTTTCTGATGTTTTTAAAGCAGAATACATCTAGACTATCACTGCCAAAATGAAATACCTTGAACTAGCCATGCCTCTAAGTGTTTTGCCATCAAGAAGCCCCAGGAATAATAAGTTGATATTATTATTCACTGATCCCATAGCAACATCTTCTGATAGAACAGCTAACTGAAACGGATGAATAGAAAAATTAAGAATACAGGGCACACATATTTACAGTCTAATTGAAAATCTCACCCCAGACACCAGGCGGGACAGAAAAAAAAAATGCTGAATATCATAACATGATCATGATGATCAGATTTTTTCAATGAAATTCTATGTTGTACCCTTATAGTCCTAAAATCAAAATAGCAATTTAAAATCAAGCGTGTTTATCATTTGTGACCTGGATTTGAAAGTTTAATTTTGGTATTTTTGGAATGAAAAGGACACCGCAACCTACATCACAATCACTTGAATTTGATGGTTTGTCGGACAGAATATTGTTTATTGCAAGATAATTTCCATCAAAACTCTGGTAAGCGAAAGATATCAGAAATGGAGATAATGCACCAGAGTTGCCATCTTTTATGAAATCTATAAAGTGACTGAAACATATTAACACAGTTCTGTATTAACCTCACTGATCAGTGTTTCTTCTATAGATTATTGCATCAACTAGCAAGTTGGTTGAAGTGTTATTGTACAAAAAAGTACATGTATGTACATATACATTTAAAAAATACATGTACATACACATTTAATATTGGTTTGAAAATCTGCGGTCAAAAGCAAACATGCCTAAAAAGGTACAAGTAGGCAAAGAGTATCTATTCTATTTTTGTCTGCGCAATTCTTTCAGTGTCCCACTTTAAGCCCCTTTCTGCAGGGACAAGCTTGAGGTCAAAAGACTGCACCACCCCAGTCCCACACCTCGTAATAGAAAACCCCACTGGGTAAGCTGCTGGCACATTCTAATCATTTTTATGTTTTCAATTTAAGCCTTTAGTACATGTAAATGTACAATGTAGATCTTCTTAGCTTCATGATCATTCACCGCATATTTGCCTTAACACACCCATTTTTCTAGCTGTTCCCGACTGCGCCTCCCAGTAATAATCAGCAGAAACAGAGAAAGGGAGGTTGAAAATCTCCCTGGGGTAAGGATCCTAAGTAATGTTAAAACCCTGTTATTTCCCCTGCACTAAAGACACCCGAAAAGTAATATATAACTGAATCTGAATGGTTTACTGGTAACACCCCAAATTGACAATACCTCACCAGAGGGGGGGGGGGGGGGGGGGGGGGGCGCCAGGAGGGAAATTAGTCCCTGGCTGTTCCCAACTGCACCTCATTTAAGTCTGGCTATCCATTGGTGTGTGTGTGTGTGTAGGGGGGAGGGGCAGCAGTTACAAATGACTGGTGCATAAAATGTATTATGGTACGATTACCACGAATTTGAAATGCCCCGAATTTCGAATGTTACGCCAGATCAGTTATGATGGGTCCCACTGGAGTGACCGAGTCGTTATTATGGAACGCTCCAGAGACAGGTGTTTTGTTGCGTTTCATCCACAAACTATGCTACATGTAACAAGTATTTTCTAACCGTAGATATCTATTTTACCTGCGCAATTTTTATCGTGTACTCACCAGATGTACATCATCCGATCCAACATGGGTGTCAGAATTTCAACAGCCAATAGATTTGAGTTTTACATATCCACCAGGCTCGTTACGTCACTACACAGTCTCTTGACAGTGGCGGACCTAGCAGGACATAAAGGGGGTTTTCCCTTTTTCGTTTCGTTGTTGTTGTTTTTTCAATAACAATCGGTATAAATTGAATTAATCCAACGTGCTTCGCTCAACACAAACTCCCACACGTGTGCATACAGAAGATAGCGCAGTGCGCTTGCGCATTGTGCTAAAATTATGTCAAAATCGACCGGAATAGAAATCGATTCGTACGAATTCTGGGTCAACGCACAAATAGCACACCCATTCATAAGATGGACCAATATAAGTACTGGCTTTCTGGAAAGGCCAGGCCATATTCGTTCTGGAACATTTTTTTAACCCAAAATTAACGAGAGGCACTTTCATGCGAAGAGAAAACGGAAGTTGGCAGTGCCATAGAATTAATTCCTTGTTTGTGGTAAAGTTTAAACTTCACGTCCAGGTAACGAGTTTCATGAATAAAGAAAGTCTCATTTTGCAATATTTTCACATTTTTGGAAACAAACACTGTCACATAGGTGCAATCAAACACCACAAAATTACCGGAAATTGGAGCCTCTGACTGCTGTCATTTTTAGGACAAAAAATAATCCCAAATCGCGGAAGCAGAAAAAAAATAGAATGCATAGCAACGGGGGTCTTGATGCTCTACTGTATATCATGAATGATATGTATGCAGTATTCTTTTCCCATCTATCACTGTTATTGCAGACATAATGTGACCTAATGTGAATTGCTGATTTTAAAGGGGAGCTAAGTTACAATTATATTTTTTGCATCTTGCAATAAGCTGATAAGATGAAAACATGTAATAATACAACAGATATGCAGCTGATACTTCATTATCAAGATGGAAGTGTGAATGTGATTTCCATTTACAAATAAAACCCATGTTTGTATCATCTAGAAAGTCTGCTTACTTTTCATGGCTCATGATGTGGCACTGTTTAGCCTCTCTTATAAATACAATTCTTAGATTTATGTTGTGACATTAGATTTCTTTTTTGGCCTTATCTGATAAAAGATTGCTAAACAACCAGTCTAAAGAGCAGTGTGTCCTGTCCGAAGAGCAGTCTAATACTGGAATAATGATATACATGTTGTGATAGAATATATTTCAACATACATTTAGACTGTTCAGCATTTAAAAAAACTGAGCTAATATGGCTTTGCACATGACATTTTTATAAGATCATTGATGATAAACTGCTCATATTTCTTATTTGAACGGCCTTTGTCAAGTCCGAAGAGCACTGTGTTACAATGTTAATCTTTCAGTACACAATTTGTTTTTTTTTTTAAAAAAAGGGGGTAAGGATTCAGCACTACTATAATATATTGATTAAATGTGTTTATTTGCTAAAGTTATGTCATTTGACCAGACTAGTATATCCATCTCTCTAAAATAGCATCCCACAGTTACCCAACATATTGAATTCACTTGTTCAGGAAAAGTGTCCCAACAGTAACGGCAGCTATAACAATATGCCAAGCCAATACAAGACAGTTTGGCTTTATTCAGTCACTTTATTTAGTTTGGAGAGATTAAATAAAAGAGTACTTACCAATAAAAGCAACAAAAACATGGCAGAAACTTAGATCTTAGATTTGTAAAAGTATTGTCTTGCACACTTCATAATGAAAGTTGGAACAATTAGTGCTGATCTCTGCCTTTTATGGCTGAATTATAACTAGACTGACAAAACAACTCAGAAATAAACACCAGAAAATAGTTGATGTTAGTTCTTGTGCCTTAATTAAGAACAGCTGCTGCCAAAGGTTGTTGTTACTGTTGGGACATTTTCCGTTACTGTTGGGACAAATGATCTCATCCGTCTCCTTGCTATAAATGAAAAGCCAATGTAAATTCCTATAATGGATATAATCTGGCAACTATTAAGGAAAACTCTTGTTAGTAAATGATGTTAGATATACTGTGTTAGTAGATAATAGCTATCAAAATTCAAAGGAAGGGTTAGAACCGTTACTGTTGGGACAAATTTTCATCAACAGAAAAGGGTACAGCAAGCAGTGTGACATGATAAAAACAACAGTAATGCTTTACAAACAGAAACTACATCCTATTCACCATGTATTTTAATGTTTTTGATATATGTCCCCCTTTCCAGTATGGTGGACCACCTGCTCTTTGGCAAAGGAACCAGAAATTGAATTTTTGGCCCCTATCGAATGGTTAAGTGCAGTAATGAAATATCACTCGGCCACGGGGGGCGCCGAAAACATAGAATATGGGTACTCGTTAGATAGAACCCGGCTCGTCGAGGCGGTTCTAGCGTATACCCACAATCTATGTTTTGAGAAGAAAAAAAAAATTTTCAGCTTTTACACCTTCGAAAATCTCTGTATAATGCATGGGCAAGATTTCGTAATGGTTTGTAAATCCGTTCACCCGGTGACGCCGACAATGTAGGTTTTAGGGAGGGGGGGGGGGGGGGGGGCATGACACAGCAACAGATTTATATGGGACCCCCAACCCACAAACACACACACACACACACACACACACACACACACACACGTACGTCCGCCGTTGTTCTAATCTTTTTTGAAAAATTGACAATGCATCTTTTTTGAAAAATTGACAATGCAACTTCAGTGCGATATTCTTGTGAGGTTTCTGGTGGAGTGCCAATGTAAAAGTAGACAGAGCAACATCAGATGACAAACATGTCTCCATACACTCCACAGTCGCACAGGTACCTTGATACCAATCGGTGTACTCGAATCGTTGTTAAAGCCCCCGTTCTCACTGTCCCGGTTCTACTCCGGTGATGAAAAGCCGGTATACCTTGATAAACTGGGGAACTGCCCGTACCAAAATTGATCATTTTCTCACAGTCGCTGTGTTACCCCTTGGTCAGTTCTATCACGGTGTCGTCACGGTGTAGGCCGGTATGTCCCGGTTTTACAACGGTTCACCAGGGCAGCGTCCTGATTCATCCCGGTGGCGTCACGGTTCACCCCGATCCCGCTTCGGTTATGCCCCGGTATTTGCCGGTATTGAAAATGTTAGCAAACGGGGTGAATCTAAACGGTACCGGGATAAATTGGGACGCCACCGTGGTTAACCGTGACCACATTCTTAAAAGCCGGTTTGCCCCAATGGCGTCTTGGTTCACCCCGGTCCCGCTACGGTTATGTCCCGGTCTTTGCAGGTATTGAAAATGTTAGCAACTGGGATGAAATTATAGTCGTATATTAAATCAGTATAGGGATCAAACATAATTTTCCATTCATGAACATTCGCTTTGTCACGTGGGGAGTGTTGAAAACCTCTGGCTATGCCCTCGGTTTGACCTAGTGGATGTTTACGAATGACACAATCATTTTTGATCGCTATTATTGCGTTAATTTTGCACAATCAAAAGAAATAATTACAATTACTTACAATTTAATTGCACTACATGTATAAACGCATATAAGCTTTCATTCTTACGCGCTTTGCGGGCGGATTTCAGTTACTAATTAGCCTATAATCTCGTGCTTTGCGAGGCGCCCGGTAACAAGCATAAATAAATGCGGTGTATTAACAGCACGTGCGCGCGTGAATCGCCTCATTAATACACGTTTTTTCTTCGTTAATATACGTCTGTTATTATCACGTGACACGGGTAATAACAATGATCATTACAACCACGCGATCTTGTTATTCGTCAACACACAGAAAGTCGCAACTGATACCCGTGTCGGGCAAGATGCCCATAGGCTTAGCGTTTTACGTACAAAATATCCTGGTGGGCGTCTTGCCCCACTGTCACTGGTCGTCACGTCCATTCTGTGATGAGCCGCTACCTCAATTTATCGGCAATTAAATTTCGTAAAATTGGGAGAAACAGACACAGGTCATGAGAAAAAAAGCGTATTGTCCCACCAAAAAGGACTTTTTCTAAGAGAGCGACACAGGCACTATAAAAAGAAGAAGTGAATCAAAACAGTCACCAACTTTCGTTTTTCAAAGCCAAGGACCTTAGGGTCGATGTCTTGCCCAAAGGCTTACTCTAATGTTATGAAAACTCAAGAAGATATGTATAATCTACGTTGACCCTAGCAAGTGTGGGACCCAACCGGAGCCAACACGGTAAAAGACTAGTGTAAATAACTGTTTTGCGACAGAGTATCCAAGCTGACCAATGCCGGTCTTTCGCGGTCCTAATTCTCTAGATCAGCTGATCCTGTTAGGTAGGGGACAACCCGCAAGTAGGATCAGAGGGTTTGTAGGGATGTGCCGGTTGGGCGACCATACACAAGGAAAGTTACTGTAGCCGGAGTTGTCTGATTACACAATAAAGATCTGAAAAATCGGGCTGCAATTTTTCCTACTGTTAACTTTCACTATACTTCTGCCTTTCCTATTTCCCCTTTTTTTAAGCCGCCACAAGAGACACAAGTTGGCTTCTTGAAGAAGCCAAGTTTTGGGCTAGTCTGGTGTATGTCAAGTAAATGACACTACTTTTATGTTGAGGAAATTTGGCCTGAATTTTACATACAGCAAAATCTGTCAAAAATCTCCTAAAGAAATGGAAGTCTTCTGATTTGGAAACTCGCCATGAAAGCATTTGAGAATGAAACTCTAGAGAGTTTAAATTTGTAAGAATGATGATACTTAGAGGATCACATAGGTCGGCTATGCATTGAATATGAAATACTGATATACTTTGTACTGTGCTCTGTCGAGCACAAGTGCGGTGGTTTGGAGTGGTTTGGGGTGGTTTGCGGCAATTTGATGCATTCTGGAGAAGAATATTCTTAAAACTGTTTGCTAATTAGAGCTAGCTGGTAAAAGGCCTCTACACCCCAGTAAAAGTTAAGATTTTGTCGCCGTTTAAGGCCCAGTAACAGTTAAGATTTTGTTGCCGTTTAAGGCAGGATTTTTACACCAAAACAAACAGCGTTGAGCATTTTAGACACACCTCGTGGCACGAAAACTACGCATATAGATCCATTTCAAACTGAGCACTAAACTGTTTTGGGCTGATGCCCAAAACAATAATGGTCTGCTTCATGAGTGACGCAATCTCTTACGTATGGCAAGCCGTTTTACTATTTATTCAAACAAACAGATATCTTCTATTGTATATAAGATATCTTCTATTGTATATAAGATATCTTCTTTAATAAATAAGATATCTACTTTATTTTATTAGATATCTATTATAAAGAAGATGTCTTATATAGCAAATAAGATATCTGTTTTGTTATATTAGATATCTAAATTGTCAATTAAGATATCTTTTATAGTATATAAGATATCTTTTTAACTAAACAAGATATCTTATTTGTTAATGTAGATATCTAAATTAACAAATAAGATATCTTGATTGATATATTAGATATCTTAGTTGTAAAAATATATGATATCTTAATTATTAATACAGATGTCTGATATAGCATTTAAGATATCATATTTGTTAATGTAGATATCTTGTTTAACAAATTAGATATCTAATATGATAAATTAGATATCTATAATGTTTTTTTCTAAATAAGATATCTTAATTAACATATAAGATATCTAAAATAGTATATAAGATATCTATTTTATCATATAAGATATCTTATTTGTCAAATAAGATATCTTCTTCTACATATAAGATATCTTAATTACATTCACAAATAAGATATCTACTATGCTAAAGTAGATATCTTATTTGACAAATAAGATATCTTATATACAAAAATAGATATTTTATATCCTATATTAGATATCTTATTTAGGTTTGACAAATCAGATATCATATTTAGTATATAAGATATCTTATTTGTTTTACCCAATCACAATTGGTTTCTGATACTTATATAAGATATCTACTAAACCAATACAGATATCGATCTTATTTATAGCCTTAATCAAGATATCTTATTTGATAATTTAGATATCTAATATACTAAATAAAATATCATATGTATTAAATAAGATATCTATTATACCTTAATAAGATATCTTATTTACCACTATAAATAAGATATCTTAATTACCAATTAAGATATCTTATTTGCTATATAAGATATCTAGTTTAGCAATGAAGATATTTTATTTACCAAAGTATCTAATTTGTTAAACAAGATATCTACATTAACAAATATGATATCTTAAATGCTATATCAGACATCTTTATTAATAATTAAGATATCATATATTTTTACAACTAAGATATCTAATATATCAATCAAGATATCTTATTTGTTAATTTAGATATCTACATTAACAAATAAGATATCTTGTTTAGTTAAAAAGATATCTTATATACTATAAAAGATATCTTAATTGACAATTTAGATATCTAATATAACAAAACAGATATCTTATTTGCTATATAAGACATCTTCTTTATAATAGATATCTAATAAAATAAAGTAGATATCTTATTTATTAAAGAAGATATCTTATATACAATAGAAGATATCTTATATACAATAGAAGATATCTGTTTGTTTGAATAAATAGTAAAACGGCTTGCCATACGTAAGAGATTGCGTCACTCATGAAGCAGACCATTATTGTTTTGGGCATCAGCCCAAAACAGTTTAGTGCTCAGTTTGAAATGGATCTATATGCGTAGTTTTCGTGCCACGAGGTGTGTCTAAAATGCTCAACGCTGTTTGTTTTGGTGTAAAAATCCTGCCTTAAACAGCAACAAAATCTTAACTGTTACTGGGCCTTAAACGGCGACAAAATCTTAACTTTTACTGGGGTGTAGAGGCCTTTTACCAGCTAGCTCTAATTAGCAAACAGTTTTAAGAATATTCTTCTCCAGAATGCATCAAATTGCCGCAAACCACCCCAAACCACTCCAAACCACCGCACTTGTGCTCGACAGAGCACAGTACAAAGTATATCAGTATTTCATATTCAATGCATAGCCGACCTATGTGATCCTCTAAGTATCATCATTCTTACAAATTTAAACTCTCTAGAGTTTCATTCTCAAATGCTTTCATGGCGAGTTTCCAAATCAGAAGACTTCCATTTCTTTAGGAGATTTTTGACAGATTTTGCTGTATGTAAAATTCAGGCCAAATTTCCTCAACATAAAAGTAGTGTCATTTACTTGACATACACCAGACTAGCCCAAAACTTGGCTTCTTCAAGAAGCCAACTTGTGTCTCTTGTGGCGGCTTAAAAAAAGGGGAAATAGGAAAGGCAGAAGTATAGTGAAAGTTAACAGTAGGAAAAATTGCAGCCCGATTTTTCAGATCTTTATTGTGTAATCAGACAACTCCGGCTACAGTAACTTTCCTTGTGTATGGTCGCCCAACCGGCACATCCCTACAAACCCTCTGATCCTACTTGCGGGTTGTCCCCTACCTAACAGGATCAGCTGATCTAGAGAATTAGGACCGCGAAAGACCGGCATTGGTCAGCTTGGATACTCTGTCGCAAAACAGTTATTTACACTAGTCTTTTACCGTGTTGGCTCCGGTTGGGTCCCACACTTGCTAGGGTCAACGTAGATTATACATATCTTCTTGAGTTTTCATAACATTAGAGTAAGCCTTTGGGCAAGACATCGACCCTAAGGTCCTTGGCTTTGAAAAACGAAAGTTGGTGACTGTTTTGATTCACTTCTTCTTTTTATAGTGCCTGTGTCGCTCTCTTAGAAAAAGTCCTTTTTGGTGGGACAATACGCTTTTTTTCTCATGACCTGTGTCTGTTTCTCCCAATTTTACGAAATTTAATTGCCGATAAATTGAGGTAGCGGCTCATCACAGAATGGACGTGACGACCAGTGACAGTGGGGCAAGACGCCCACCAGGATATTTTGTACGTAAAACGCTAAGCCTATGGGCATCTTGCCCGACACGGGTATCAGTTGCGACTTTCTGTGTGTTGACGAATAACAAGATTGCGTGGTTGTAATGATCATTGTTATTACCCGTGTCACGTGATAATAACAGACGTATATTAACGAAGAAAAAACGTGTATTAATGAGGCGATTCACGCGCGCACGTGCTGTTAATACACCACATTTATTTATGCTTGTTACCGGGCGCCTCGCAAAGCACGAGATTATAGGCTAATTAGTAACTGAAATCCGCCCGCAAAGCGCGTAAGAATGAAAGCTTATATGCGTTTATACATGTAGTGCAATTAAATTGTAAGTAATTGTAATTATTTCTTTTGATTGTGCAAAATTAACGCAATAATAGCGATCAAAAATGATTGTGTCATTCGTAAACATCCACTAGGTCAAACCGAGGGCATAGCCAGAGGTTTTCAACACTCCCCACGTGACAAAGCGAATGTTCATGAATGGAAAATTATGTTTGATCCCTATACTGATTTAATATACGACTATAATTTCATCCCAGTTGCTAACATTTTCAATACCTGCAAAGACCGGGACATAACCGTAGCGGGACCGGGGTGAACCAAGACGCCATTGGGGCAAACCGGCTTTTAAGAATGTGGTCACGGTTAACCACGGTGGCGTCCCAATTTATCCCGGTACCGTTCCGATTCACCCCGTTTGCTAACATTTTCAATACCGGCAAATACCGGGGCATAACCGAAGCGGGATCGGGGTGAACCGTGACGCCACCGGGATGAATCAAGACGCTGCCCTGGTGAACCGTTGTAAAACCGGGACATACCGGCCTACACCGTGACGACACCGTGATAGAACTGACCAAGGGGTAACACAGCGACTGTGAGAAAATGATCAATTTTGGTACGGGCAGTTCCCCAGTTTATCAAGGTATACCGGCTTTTCATCACCGGAGTAGAACCGGGACAGTGAGAACGGGGGCTTTAACAACGATTCGAGTACACCGATTGGTATCAAGGTACCTGTGCGACTGTGGAGTGTATGGAGACATGTTTGTCATCTGATGTTGCTCTGTCTACTTTTACATTGGCACTCCACCAGAAACCTCACAAGAATATCGCACTGAAGTTGCATTGTCAATTTTTCAAAAAAGATTAGAACAACGGCGGACGTACGTGTGTGTGTGTGTGTGTGTGTGTGTGTGTGTGTGTTTGTGGGTCCCATATAAATCTGTTGCTGTGTCATGCCCCCCCCCCCCCCCCCCCCCTCCCTAAAACCTACATTGTCGGCGTCACCGGGTGAACGGATTTACAAACCATTACGAAATCTTGCCCATGCATTATACAGAGATTTTCGAAGGTGTAAAAGCTGAAATTTTTTTTTTTCTTCTCAAAACATAGATTGTGGGTATACGCTAGAACCGCCTCGACGAGCCGGGTTCTATCTAACGAGTACCCATATTCTATGTTTTCGGCGCCCCCCGTGGCCGAGTGATATTTCATTACTGCACTTAACCATTCGATCATCCCATCGCTGTGTCTGGTGTGGGTTCGAGCCCCGCTCTGGCCACATTTGAGACAAGCCAAGTTCTGCTTGAAGGTATGTCAGGTGGTTTTTCTCGGGGTTCTCCCGTTTTCGCCCCACCTACAGATTGGCTGGTCTCATATGAGCTGAATTAATCTTGAAAGGATATCAAAAAATATGTTTTGGATGTGCTCGGAGCAAAAGTAAGATGCATCATAGTCGCTGAGGAAATCAGAGAAAACATGTGAGTACATTAAACCATACCAAAATTGCCATCACCTTTTTAATACGCTTCCTGAACAATCATGACATTTGGAAACTCGCCAGTAAAAAATAAATGATAAATAAATTTATAGAGAGAGAGAGAGAGAGAGAGAGAGAGAGAGAGAGAGAGAGGGAGAGAGAGACCTCAAAGTGGCCGTCTTGGTCTAGAGAGAGACGGTGGGGGTGGGGTGGGGTGGGGGGTGGGGGGGGGGGTAAGAGGCGGCTCGTCTTATTCATAGGCACCGCTTGGTATCTCTTTGTTTTCAATGTAGATAATTGTGTGGGTATAAAGTAGATGGATGCTTTCATGTTCAAGAGTTTAGGATTTGCTCCTCCAACAATTTGGGCTGTACACAGCGATCTAAGAGTTTTGGGATAGGACAATGTTGTACCAATTAAACATGACAGGTGCTCTCACACAACAATTAAGATTTCGAACTCTTTCACGTGCTGTTATCTTTCAAGTTAATTAGACAAATTCTTTGGTCTCCTTTCACAAATTATTCGATTCAAACGCATCTTTTCAATAAACTACAGCCCATTTATTGAACTGCTAGATCCGCATATTGGAATATTTCGACTATGACGTCATTGTAACCTGACGTTTCATTGTTTACACCAGCATTTCAAAATGTCGTTTGTGTTCAAGTGCTGAACTCTTGGATGTTTTGGTTAAATATTTCAAGTTTCTTGTCAATAATATGCGCAGATCGCATTGCAGGAAGGACAAGGATATGTCTACACGCTGACTCGGATTAAACTTCGTGTATAGGGTAAGCGCTTTTGTTGTTTGTGTTGTTTTGCAAAGTTTAGATCTGTTGTCATGCAGTGAAAAATTCCACCATTTTGTCAGTGAAAGGCGACTTGTGAAAACGGAAGTCGATCGTTAATTTTGGGTTAAAAAAATGTTCCAGAACCATTTTTTCCATACGATACCTCGATAAAAAGAAGAATTATCGAAGCAGGTCCTGATTTGGAAGAGCATTTGTGCGTTAAACGTTAAATAAGTTCAATTTGCGATTTCGTGAGGGTGGTGGTTGTCGTCAAAAAACGGCCATTTTCACGGCGTCCGTGTGGCAAGGCTGAAGGACGTCAAATGTCTTCGTTGGCATTGACAAATGAAATCATTCAAGGACAATCGATTTTTGGGGTTTTTAGAGGCAAATATCCCCATATTTTCGTGCAATGAGCAGCTGAAAAAGCCAGCCGTGGTTGCTAGCCTCAAAATTAAAGTAGTCCACGAGAATAAACGCACGTGAATTTTGTTTTTAAAAACGTCTACGCAGGCCCTCATGATCTCCTACTGATAAGAAGGTACATGTAATCATGACCTGGTAAAACTGAAAAACATTCAATGAACCATGCAAGCATCAACAGACAAGACAACAAACAGGTAGAAACTTGTCAGTGGTTGACAAGATTCTGTAGAATTTTCTGGTCCAGACAGATAAAAGGTCCCTTAAATATTAGAAAAATAATATCTATGTAATATTGTTAACATTCAGATTTGCATTGAACATGTTGAATGGTGCAAATATAAACCAAAAATTTCTAGTTTGTTAAAAATGAACTTGATAAACAAAGTCATGTTCATCATTGCAGATGGTATTCTACCAAGCAATTAAACTACATGTATCATAATGGTAAGCTATTGCAAATAAGTTTCAAAATATGTTGTATATCCAAAAACTAAAATGTCGAAATTTACTCATATCTTTTTAAACCATTTGTTTCTGACACAAAAATGATAATTTAGAAAACAATGTAATTTTCACTTTCACAAATGGCATTCTACCTGGAAATATGTGTTAAAGTAAGCTATTGCATTTCAATTTCAAATAAAGTGGTGTCAAAATTGCAAACTGTCTAGTCTGAAGAGCAAATCTTTCTGTCAGAGCTGCTCTTCAGACCGGACTGAGCATTTTGGACAATCTGAAAATCAAAATTTGAAAGCCGGCCCAAATGTCCACAACATAATCTTAGAACACTCAAAATATCAAGATGACATATTCTGGCAAAATAAAAGTCTGCATGTATGCATTTATTTACCTATTTATAGTGTGTGTTTTTATGTCTGATGGCTAGCATAATAAAATGCACAAATTGTCACTATAGTACCGATTGGGTTAATGTGAATAAATCATATATCATATGAAAGGTGAATAATTTTGCCAAAATATGATAGTCACCTCTAGCTGCAATAGAACAAAATAGGTAAGGAGAAAACTATAAAATTGACAAAAAACTGCAATAGAAATAACAAAACCTTGAAAAATGACCTTTTCTAGCCATTCATATGGATATTGTTTGAAGTTATCTTCTGGTTTGCCATATCCATGTAGCATATTAAATGAGGAAATCAAAAGGTTGTACAGCTGGTTTGCCATATCTTCTGGTTTGCCATATCCATGTAGTATATTAAATGAGGAAATCAAAAGGTTGTACAGCTGGTTTGCCATATCTTCTGGTTTGCCATATCCATGTAGTATATTAAATGAGGAAATCAAAAGGTTGTACAGCTGTTAATGTTCCATGCACCCAATGACTTTTGAGCGAAAATGTGACATAAAATTTAAACAGGTACAGAATATTTCATGTGAACAGTTTCATGCAAAAGTGTCCCAACAGTAACGGTGTACCCACAAATTGAAAATGTAACACATTCTTTGAAATTCGAGATTAATTAGCATATTTTGTGATGTTCCCTTCTTTAATCATCAACACATCAACAGCTACTGACCAATAATGAATGTATATTACTTCTCTAAAAGTTGTACATTGGTTTTCTCGAAACACTTTCAAAATGACATAGGTTGTGCTTTTGCATGCCTGGAATTAAATTTTTGGCCAAACTGACCCTCTTTTCATAGATTTTAAGAAATGTCAACAGTATTTTTTTCATCAATTTCAGACTAAATCAAGTAATGCGTTCAGGTAAATGATATTAAGACAACAAAATACCACAAATGTGTAATGTGTCCCAACAGTAACGGTGTACTTTAATGTTGAAAATGCAATATATTTTTTGAATTCATTGTTTACTTGAATTTTATTTGTTATTTTTTAGTTGTTATAGTAGATGCAGAATCATAATGCACAATAAAGTTCTCTACCTGCTGTATTTTGGTTATCTGTAGAACTTTGACAATGATATAGCCTATGCTCTTGCATGCAGAGGATCAAATATTGGGCACATCTGAAACTTTATTCAATTGTTTCAAGCAATATCACCATTATCTTATCATAAAATGACAAACTGTATCAAATAATACCTTTCAATTATTTTCATTAGACCATAAAACATGACTGTATAATGTGTCCCAACAGTAACGGTAAATCCAGAATTTTACTTCCTTTTTGGATCGGATATTATACCATTTTCGCATTAAATTGAGCAAACAAAAGCACTTTGTGTTGTAGGTATACGCTGTTGGTTTGTTTTGAATGTGTTGTTTTAGCTTTGAATCAAATATTCTTCATAGAATAAAAATAAGTGGAGGTATTGTTTAGTTTTTTTATTACTTTTCAAAGCATATTTTAGACAAAAATATAAGGATAAGCATTCAATTATGATGAAAAATAATGTGAAAGTTATCTATATGTCACTCTCTTACTCCTAAGGAATGATTGTGGCCCACTCATACTGCTTACTCAATGCATTTGCACTTCATCCAGATATAAAATAAATCTGAAAAATGCTTAATAAATGATATAAAAAGCATGCATATATTTTTTCAATGAGTATAATGTCCATCGAAAAACACTTTTTTCCGAGCATTCAACATATATACTTTGAGGTGAAAACATTTATGACAGCCAAATAATCGATTCAGTTTTAGGCCTTTTTGTCACACCTTATTTGCACTTGGCCATGGGTGGATTTGCGAATAAGAAAGTGCGTTCGTTCTCCACTCTCCATTCACACTTCATTCAATTAATATGTTATGATGGTCTATAATATGAACACAAACAGTTGTTTAAACAATAAAAAATATCATAATCTACATCAATGAATGGTTACCACCTATAAAATTTTGATATTTTGTTAAAAATTATGATTTCAAATATTGTCATGTGTTAATTGAACCTGATTTACTGGTAGCCTTTCATTGATGCTAAGAATATCTAAATTTATGTATATCCTACTTTGTTGTGTAAAATAATGTGTTTCTTCCAGCATCACTAAATGGGTTAAAGCAAAACTTGAATGACAATGTGTTCACCTCAGATAAGTGAAAAAGAAAACAACAACAACATATATGTATATAAGGAAATATGAGTTGTCTAGTAGACTCTCGCTCATGGCCTGGCAGTGTTTTTTTTATTTTATTGGCTATACTTACAAATAATTTTAAAGGTTTGACATGGGTATTATCAGGGAAGTTTTGAGAACACTCAGTGGATCGACAGTAAAAAATTTCTGTATTTAAGCCATTTTTCTTCAAATTTGTCTAGATTGTCTTTTTTCGTTGATGTGTTTCGTTCAAGCCATATATATACTTTATTTTTCTAAGAAGTGCAATAAGTGATAGAGGCTGGTTAAGACGCTTTGCTGCATATATATAGTGTTTAATTATGATGAAGAGTTGCAAGTCTGCGGTAGTATATGTGTTTCCTATGTTAAAAATGAACAATTCTTCGACAAATATAAGATAGGCATTGCTATTTTGTAAACATCTGATAAGTTGTCTTATAATTGACTGACTTTCTGGACATGTCCAAAGCAAATGACTTATGGTTTCTTCTTCTCCACAAGAATTACATGTTGGGTTTTGTACATATTTCATTTTGTGTAATAATTTTCTTGTTGGTAATATTCTATGGTTAATCTGTGTTTGAAACCACTGTAATTTAGTGCCTATTGGTAAGTTAAAGGGTGATGCATATATATCCTTCCAGGTCTCTTGTTCAATATTATATGTGTTTTCCCATTTAGGCTGAGACGAGGGTTTATCATTGTTATTATTTAAGATATTGTAGAAATCTTTACCACCTTTCTTTGATTTTATAAGGAGAAATATATTTATTGGAATGAATGGCATTTTTAGATTTTTTGTAAAATTCGTAATGCCATGTTTTATGGCATATTCTTTAATTGCATGTATTATACCTTGAAACTGGATAAAGTTTGTTTTAATGTTATACATATTTTCAAATTCTACTTGTGAGAGAAATTGCCCATTTTCTTTTACCAAATCGTTTATATGTTTAACTCCTTTTTTGTGCCAATTCCTTATACATATCGTACCATTCCCAACTTTGATGTTAATATTATGAAAAATTGGACAAGAGAGAATCAAGTCTTCCTTATCAATTTTATTTTCAGTTATTAAGTCTGAATATGCTTTGAGGACATCAGTCCAGAACTTGTTTCTTATTTTTGGGAGTAGGGAATCAATATAGTTAGTGCCAAATGAAAACACCTCATTAAAATTGATTGTATTTTTAATGACAGATTGCCATGGGCTATCTGTCACAGCAATTCTTCTTAACCAAGTTATCTTCATACTGTTCATAAAAGCTTTCAGATTGATCATTTTTAGTCCACCTTCACAGTATTCTTGCACAACAACTGATTGTTTTATCTTAGCTGGGCCTTCCCACAGAAATTCATAAAACATACTATTTAATTCTTTTAGTATTCGATCACTTGGATTAGGAATTGAAATGAACAGGTGGTTTAAAATTGGTAAAAGTAAAGTTTTTATTACTGTTATCTTGCCTAATGGCGTTAGGTACCTGCGTTTCCATAACTTTATTAGAGATTTAATTTTTTGTATTTTATCTGAATAGTTTATATTTTGTATTTCATCTAAATTAACTTGGAAAATAATTCCTAATAGTTTAAAGTCTTTTTTACCCCAGCAAAGTTTCCATCGTGTCTTGATTGAGGCAGTACTGTATTTTTTTAGTCCTATCCACACAGCATGAGTTTTTCCAAAATTAATTTTAAGTCCTGAGAAGCTGGCAAAATCTGATAAAACATTGAGTGTTTCATTAAGTGACTTGCTTGTTCCATCTAAGAAAAATAAAGTATCATCGGCATATTGTGATAATTTATGTTCTTTCTCATTTATTATTATGCCTTTAATATCCTTATTATTTCTTATCAATATACCTAAAATTTCCACACAGAGAATAAATAAAAAAGGTGACACTGGGTCTCCTTGACGACATCCACGACCAATATTAAAAGATGATGAAAGATGACCACCTAGATTTACACTTAGGCTAGCATTATTATTAAAAAGTTTTATCCATGAAATCAGAGAATCACCGAAACCGAAATATTCTAAAACTTTGTATAAGAATGACCAAGAGACAGAATCAAAGGCTTTTTCAAAGTCTATAAGTAAAAGTAAACCTGGAATGTTATTTTCCTCTGTAAGATGCATAATGTCATAGACTAGTCGTGTATTTTCTCCTATGTATCGCCCAGCAATAAAACCAGTCTGATCAGCGTGTATTAGTTTATGAAGGGTACCTTTTATTCTCAGTGCAATGACACCTGAAGCGATTTTATAAATGCAGTTAAGTAAAGAAATGGGTCTGTAGTTTTTTATTTGATTGCGAGGTTTATTATCTTTTGGAATGCATGTTATAATTCCTTCTCTTTGAGTGATTGAAAGTAATCCTTTTGTGAAACCATAATTGATCGAACGTATAATAAAGTGACCTAGTTTTTTCCAGAATACTTTAAAAAAATCTGCACTGAAGCCATCAGATCCTGGGCTCCGATTGTTTGACATTGCCTTAAGTACTTTTGATGCTTCTTCATACTTTATATGTCCTTCAATTGTTCTTGATTCTTCCCAGTTTAGGGTATTAACTTCTAAATTTTTTAAAGTATCATGTAGGTTAATGTCTGTGAGCTGATTATCTTTGCAAGAATAAAGGTCCTGATAGAATATCTTTGTTTCATTTAAAATTTCGAATTGATCTGTAATTGTTTTCCCATCCTCTGTATCTAGTTTAGGTATAATTTTGCTTGAATAATTGTGTTTCTCTAAGTTACAGAAGTAATTAGTAGGTTTTTCATCATCTTCAATAATCTGAGCTCTTGATCTGACTAGGATACCTTGCATTTTGTGTTTTCTAATGTTGTTTAGCTTTTCTTTTAAATTTTCCACTTCAATTACATTATTGTTTGAAAGATTATTTTCAAGGGACTCAATTCTTTTTATAATTTCTTTTTCGTCTTGTTCTTGTCGTTTTTTCTTGTAACATGAAAATGAAATTGATTTGCCTCTTAGTTCTGTAAGTAAGGTTTCTAAAAAAAGCTGGTCATTAATTGTAAATTGGATTTCTTGGTCAGGTATATTCTGAATATTTTCAGTATTATAAACTGGTATGGCATATTGTCTTTTTACATCATCAATTTTATCATTTATTATTTTTAGATATTCTTTATCATATAAGAGAGAGTTATTGTGTTTCCAAAGAGGCTTTCCTTTTTGGAATTTAATAAATGATATGTCAAGTGTAATCATAGAGTGGTCAGATCTATAACTTCCTTCTATTGCACTTTTATTAACTGAAGTAAGCATTGTTTCTGAAACCAAAAAATAATCTAAGCGGGCTTGCTTTAAGGGAGATTTTTTCCTCCAAGTGTATCGTTTAAGTGAAGGATATGCCTCTCTGAAAGGGTCATGCAGTTTGTAGGTTTCTTTAATTTCTATAATTTTTTTATGAGACTTTTTGTTATTTATATTTTTGTAATTGAAATAATCTAGTTTTTCATCTTGAATTGTATTAAAATCTCCACATATCATCAGATTTGTATTTTCTAAGGTTTCTGCAATTTCCATTATGTTTTGAAAAAATTGAGGAGTGTCCTTATTAGGTCCATATAAGTTAATGAGACTAAACCTGTTGTCTGCAACTGATATATCACAAATAATGTAGTTTCCTTCTGGATCTGAAATTGAGTTATTTATTTTGAAATCTACGGTTTTATTAAAAAGAATAGCCACTCCTCTAGATCAATGTATTTAATGATGAACAGTATCTTACAAGTGTACAATGCTTCCTGTGATTGCCATATAAATTTATAAGAGTATAAGTAATATGAATCGTTAGGAATTAGCGTTTAATTTTTTTGACTAGAAAATATGCGTTGCACTTGTGACATCACTTTTGTTAAAATTAGAAACCAATATGCATAACTATATGCAAAGGGTTGTTTTTGTTGGTTTCTTTCTGACCTGCTAGACTAAAATATAAAGCAAAATAACAAGTCATACATGATATGCTTATATGGTCAGTCAAGAAATACAAAACGTTGCACTTGTGACAAAAATGGTTAACTGATTAGATCAGCTACTTTTGAAAATATAAGAAAGGGTTTTTAATGAAGAACCTCTGATGATCAATCCAGATACATCAGACTTGATCAGTAAGATCATACAATAGATGTAGGGCTTACAATGATTGAACACTGGCTTTCACAAGTTTAAGCTATGCTATTTTTACTGTAGTTTATTTTTAGGGGTATGGTTATTATTTATAAATGCTGAAGAGGCAACAAAGGCGAAATACATGCATGCTTCATTGGCAACTCTCAAGTACCTAATTGTTTGTAACTTTTTAGAGATTTTGTTTTGTTAGGTAATCAGATAATTGTTTTCTGACCATTTGAAAATGACTTAATATTCAAAATGTCATGCTAAAATGTTGCACTTGTGACATTTTTAGGTATATATTGTTGCATAAATCTGGTATAGATCCATCTATTTTTATGAAATTTTGCTTGGAGTTTGACACCTTCATAACACACATTTAAGGTATAAATGAGACCTTATATGTATAAAGCTTATCAGTTCAGCTTTAATATTGAAAAATACTTCATTTTTTTGAAAACCACCCATCTCAATTTTGACCTAAAATGGGTCAATGTCACACTTTTACTTCATTTTTTGAAAATCACCCATATACTCAATAAATCAGTTTCTGAGAAGAAGATTTTTGAATGTTTTTCGAAATTTTGCCCTATATGGGGGCCCTACAACCAATCAAAATAAAGGATTAGGACAAAAGTCACATGAAACGTAGAGGACTACTCAATAAACATTTCTGCAAAAACAAAATTCAAATATCTCCAACAAGACAGCAAAAACTGGCAATTTTCACTTTTTTCAATTATAAGTCTATGGGAAGGTACAAGTAGGCAAAGATCAGGAAAAGGCGCAATCAGAAAAAGATTCCCACTCCAAAAACCGAGGTGGGAAAAAACCAAACTAACAATCAGGTACTTATACCATGAAACAATCGTAAGCCGAATGGGCAGCTATTTTCCCAATAGGTGGCCACTCAGTTACCTTAACTTAACTAAAAATATGAAAACATACATAAGGCGCCAACAGCACAAAAAAATTTTTAAACACCAAGACATAAAACAAAAAGAACCACCACAGAAGTATCGACTTGGAACGATCAGTAACACAAAGTTACTGGCGGGCTTAAACCGGTTTTACATGGCCATAACCTCACCCTCAGCTTCCGCAGTGGTTCATAACACCTAGTTAGTTATTCGGTCCTCGTGGTGAATCTCTAACTAGTCAATGAATCATCAAGAATAAACAAATAAATCATGATAAAAATCCTGATGAATCAAAAACCAGGACTCACAGACTGAGTAAGCTGCCCGACGATGGAGATCCCTGGGCGCCGAATAACCTACTAACTCCGGAGCAAAAGAAAAACACCAGTTGGACCCCGGTGGGCCAAGCAACAGACAAGAAGCTCCGGCCCCAACCAACTAAAATGAATAGCTTTATGTCGGGGCCATCATAGAGTCTGACGCCCGACCCACCGGCGTGCAATTAAAGAAGGCAGCATAGTTATCAACCATGATTGGGTTAAAAACTAAGCATGCAGACTGTCGCATAACATTCAAGTTATAACCTATACGTTTGTAACGTGTTATGATTTTTCTGAACTGAAAAGAAAAATCATTAATTCCTTTAAGTTTCTTAAATTTGTAAACCAAGTCACCATAAAATTCAGGTTCCGAATAATAATAATAATAATAGACTTTATTTTCAGAGGGTTACACATTTAGCAACAAAATACAAGCTAATCTTCCATGAGGCCCTCCATTATTTACCTTATATACAGAAAGTGGAAAAAAAGTAACTCACAAAACACACACACACACACACACACACACACACACACCAAAATAGTAGCCTGTACAACTATACAATAATGTTTTAAGTCTGAATATCATTAATTCCTTTAATCCATTTTATGCAATTTCTATGAAAACTATTTATGGTGCCTAATTGTTTAAGAGTATCAGGTAAATTATTCCAAATCAATGGACCAGAGTAAATTAAACTTTGTTTGAAGAGTTCTTTATTGGGTCTTGGTAACACATAATTTATGGCTGCTGATGATCTGAGGGACTGAAGATTATTATTCAAAGGCCTCAAGTGAAACATTTCATTTATATAATCTGGTGTTAGAGAGTTAGAAATTTTGAACATGAATTTAGCTTTTTTAAGATATATTCTTTCATAAATATTAAGGATTTTGAATTCTTCCATGCTGTCAGTTATATTATCATACTGATAGTCTAAAATTATTTTACAAGCCCTTTTTTGCAGCCTATATATCCTGTCAAGATTTCTTTGAGATGTACCTCCCCAGATGGCATTGCAATAATCAATATGGGGTTGAACATAAGATTTATAAAATTGAACTCTTTGATTAGTAGTTAAATATGATTTAATTCTTGACAGTAGCCAAAGGTTAGAAACAATTTTCTTTGCAACAGCATCTATATGGTTTGTCCATGTTAAATTATTGTCTATTAATACTCCTAAAATCTTTTCACATGCCACCACTGATAATGCTTCATTATTGTATTTCAATTGAAAGACATAATTATTTAGATACACTCTTTTCTGTGGTGTGGTAATAAGCATAACTTTAGTTTTTGTAGTATTTATCAACATTCCATTTTCTTTACACCATTCTGAAAGTTTAAACAATGCAGTTTGTAATTGCTGTTCAATACATGCTTGGGATGTGTCAATAAAATAAAAAGTTGTGTCATCGGCATACAGGTCTGTTAAAACATTATCTATGTACAAAGGCAAGTCATTTATAAATATTAAAAATAATAATGGACCCAAAATAGATCCTTGCGGGACACCACATATTATATTTTCAGATTCTGATGATGAATTATTTACAAAAACTTTTTGCTTCCTTCCTAACAAATAAGAAGAAAACCAGCTGATAGTCGCTTCTGAAATTTTGTAGTATTTGAGAAAGGCCCTCACTTAAAAGCGTCTTTAACCCAACATTATATTTGGAAATCAATTCATAGTGTCTACGATAAAATTAAGCCTAAGTTACCATAGCAACCAGAGTCCTTATCCGATCAAAACAAAAAACATAATTATTCTTTCCCCCTACCTGTAGATGGTGTATGTGTAATATGAGAACAATCGGCCCAACGGTTTCAGAGAAGATCTTTGCAATTGTGGACGATGACGGACGGACGCCGGAGCATGGGTATACTATAAGCTCACCTATGAGCCTTCGGCTCAGGTGAGCTAAAACAAGTAGCCCAAGGGCAACGATTGCTCACCTGAGAGTCAACAAATACAGTTACTGGACAAAGTAACCGAAGCGGGGCCATTTTTGACCCCAGGGGCATGGTTGGCAGGATTTAAAAAGAGGACCACTACACATTGCTACATAGAAAATATTAAAGCTCTGGGCCTTGTGGTTTCGGAGATTTTTTTATGTTTTTCCCATGACGCCCTCCGGGCAGGGCCCGTATGGACCCCAGGGGCACAGTTGGCAGGATTTATAAAGAGGACCATTATACATTGCTACACACAAAATATGGAAGCTCTGGGCCTTGTGGTTTCGGAGAAGAAGATTTTTTTATGTTTTTTCCCATTGTAAGTCTATGGGAGCTATCTGTTGCCATGGAAACCAGAGTTCTGATCCGACCTGGCTCAAAACCTATCACAACCTTTCCCCATCCTCAATGATGCTTTAGATAAAATTTGATCATGATTGGCTTTGTTGTCTTAGAGATATTCAAGTTTGAAAATGTGAACGGACAGACGCACGCACGGACGCCGGCTCGACTACTATACTATGGCAGAAATTGCAATTTTCCGCTTTTCGTCTTATAAGTCAATGGAAACTTATTTAAGTTGACATAGCAACCAAAGTAGTGGAACAAGGACAATAAAAAACACAAACTTTGTTGAGGTTAATATCATAAGCATGTATGCAAAGTTTCAGCTTCATCCGCCTTACAGCTTCTGAGAAAAAATTTTTTGAATATTTTTTCGAAAATTTACCCTTTAAGTTGCTATAGCAACCAAACCAATAAAGCGATTTTGACAAAAGTTGCCTAAAACGGGGAGGACTACTCAATAAACATTTATGTAAAAACAAAATTTCAATATCCTCAATGAAACGGCAGAAATTGCAAATTTCCACTTTTTGCCTTATAAGTCAATGGAAACTTCAAGTTACCATACGGTAAATGACCAATTAGTCCGAACACTTAAAAAATAAATATTGAAATTGGTGTTCGATAGTGGTGAAACGATTCATCGATGCATCGGTGCATCGCGATATGCAGAACAGCGATACACGTATCGATACACGTGGTGCCGTATCGATACGTTGAACGCTTCTATTCAGATTCAGATTCAGGTTTTTGTGTTCACTACATCCGTTTGTCCGGTCTGCAAAATGACATTTTCAAAGCGCATTTCATTGGATTAGCGAAGACTCTGTATCCAGGGGTCCAGTCACTGGGCTCTATGGCGAAAATACTGCCGAAAGTTGCGAGATTTCGCCTTATGTAACATTGTCGACTTGCCCTATTTTTTCACTTGTTTGATTGTTTACAGCTCTCGAATAACACCAGTTTTCGCCCACGGTGACACAGCTGATTGTCAAGTGACCTTAAACAGATTACCTTTATTGATTAATCCCTATGCAATTATCGGATAATTGCCTCAATAAACAACACGTGCACCTTTGATCATTATTTCACGCTGACATGTCAGCCGATTTGTCACCAATGCTGATTGGCTAATTAGCGTCACATGTCGAAAGCAACTTTGACAAGGGGCAGTTCAGGGGGCGGAGTCATGAATTATTGAATAGAATAGAAGACACGAAACTGTGATTTAATAACTGCAAATTATTAAAGACAGATGTACGTAATTGAAGGCGCTCAAAGGAACGTGCGTATCTAAGGGTCGAAACATCATTTTTACGCCGCATTCGTAACGTCAGTTTTCGCTCGAAACGTCATTTCTAGCGTCAGTTGACGTTTGGATTACGAAACAGAAATGTAAAAAGTTTGATATTATTTATTATTTTTGCTCAAAATATAGATTGTGGACATGTTATCTCTAAGAAAACAACATTTCCGCGACAGTTAGCAATATTGAATACTAAACAATGTCGGAAATTTTGGCGCAAAATCGACGTCGCGCGTAAAATGTACTGACTTCAGCAACGACTACCTCTCTTCGCACGTTTATAGCAGGAAAACGAATCCGGTAACTAAGTACTTTCTCGTTATCTATATGTAGTTTAGGAATTTCTCTAATACATATCAGTTTTTTAAAAAATCCTACTGTGGAATTTTTTAAATATATCAAGAAAATTAACAAAAAGGGGGTCTAAAAATCGCATTTTACGTTGACATCAATGTATTTTCGCTCTCAAATTTGACGATTTTGAAGGCCGATATCTCGAAAACAAGCTCGGAACGGTATCGATTTCTTTTCATTTTCGTATGTAGGACATCAAAATACACTCACATGCAAAAAATAAAAAAATTCTACCGTGAGGTCAATTACGTACATCTGGCTTTAATCTGTTGGCCTTTGAACGAGACTTTGGGAGAAACGGTCGCCGTGAAACTGTTTCGTTTTTATGAGCAAAATATATTACAACTGTCTATTAGCCGCATTTTTTACATTCAGTAGGCCTGTAATTGTGTTTCCTTGCAAAAATCCTGATTCATATGCATTTTTCAGGCTTAAATTGCCAAAGAAACGCTGCATTTTTACGTTGAATTTTTGGCTGCCATAAACGCTATTGTTGTATTATATTATCCTCCTTTAGTGGCACACCTCAAACTGGAGTCTTCTCCAAAGAGACTTACTTACAGGGACTAGTATGATAATAATGCCCACCCATCACTGTATTTACACTCAACTCATAGATGTTGACCCCTCTCCCTACCCCCCCCCCTCCCCCCCCCCAAAAAAAAAAAAAAAAAAAAAAAAAATTCTATGATTTAATGGGCTACAAGAAAAACACAACTGATAATAAATGTTACTTGGGCCACTGGAACTTAATTAAATTTTAGGAAGTGAGTGTCCAGCACTGAAAGGGGCCATTGATCTTTATCGATGAGTAGTCAAAGTCACTTCTCTCTATTTTTTTAATACAGAGAAATCTGCGAGCGTTACTAACTTACCACTGTGATTAAACATAAATTGCCAAACAATAATGATAACCTCTTTACTGCAGTTTTCGGCTGCAGAGACTGGGAATTCATATTAATATTTTTTGGGATTTTTTACCTGAAAATTGGGAAATTTTACACATTTTTCAATAGGGAAAGGGTCCGGTAATCGGCCCCAAAATCAGCGAAGGAAACTCCCTGGTAACCCACATTCAAACAGACACACTTCTATAACATTTAGGTTCATTTTTATGACTCAAAGCTCTTCACTCCATAAACAATTATAGATGTCATTATGTATTGCAAAACTTACTATAGATATTCGTCCGAGGGAAAAAATAGTCCGTTTTTGAAAGACTGTTTATTTGTCGAAATTATTATTTTTTGGAAATAAAATTATAACCCTGTTAATGAAAATCAATTGTTTGGTCAATTGTGCTACTTAACAATTTGAATGGTATTATAGTTTTGAATTGAAAAGTGAGATTATTGGCCATTATGCGTAAATTGTCCAGCCATTTCAGTTCACGGTCCGTGGGAGACTTATGTTTTTCGCCCCCATCTATTTCGATACAGATTGTTGTTTTTGCTTTCTAAAGTATAATTACAGAATGCCCAAAACATTATTTTCAGCTATTTTATAATGTAAACATTGACTGTCTATTCGTGAGAATAATTATTCATAATGTTTGTTTTTCGTGATGCACTGTTGGCTTCATTAATTTGTCCTTTTGTGATATTCTTTATTTTATATTGGGTCGAAACGACTCAATACTCTGCTTTATAACAGATTCGCGGATTAGTCATATCTATTTTTAAGACGAGGAATCATGCGTTCATATCTAATTTTAGAACATTACGTCACGGTTATCGATACAAACCATAACCGGGCTGGGAAGCGACCAAAGTTACGGAAATTTCCTAACATATTAGCGGCATCTGAATTGCTAGTGAAATCACACATTAGCGAGTAAGTGAAACGCGCGCCGAGCGTGTTGAAAAAATGCAAAATTCCAAATACGCCTGACACCCGTCGGAGACACCTTCAAAACGCGATACGAGTACGTTGGGTACACTTGGTGTACGTCCGGTGCACGACGCTGTACGTCGCTAAAAACGGTAAGTGTTTCGTGCGCGTTTGGGATAAAAAATAAACATGCTTAAAAATTTCTATAAGGCTCTGCGTGTTTCGGACGTCTGACATATACGTTTTGAATAAGTTCCATGCGCGTTCCAGGTACGTTGAACATGCTTGTTTGGTGCACGTTTAAGGCACGCCAGTGTACGCAACATGCGCGTTCCGATTTAATGAGATATTGCTTCAGTAGCGTGGCCTAAGCGACAGTGTGTGAGACGCGCGTTGAATGTTTTTGCTGCGCGCCTACAGCTCGTGCTTAGCGGCGTGTCTGGGACGTAACACAAATGTACTCTAAACCTTTGAGATTTTTAGCTCTCCTGAGCTTAGATAAGTCACAAGAGGCCACTTTTCAAACCCATTTTTTTGGTTTCTTAGCGATGTTCAAAATTGCACGATTCTTTGCCTAAAGATGTGTCTTTCAAGTAAGTAAAGTTTCAAAGTTTTCAGAAATACTCAGTTTCTTTAACTAAAAGTGTATTTGGAGTAAAAATGCAAAAAATGATTGTTTTGAATAAAAAATTGGATAAAGCACAACATTTATTGAAATTAGGAACGGGTATCATCAAAGGGGCCCTTGCGGCTTGGAAAAACACTCAACATTCGAATTTTCTCTACTGGTAGATGTTTTACGCATTTTTAAAAATCGCTATTTTTGAGATTTTTTGGAAAATTCAACAATGTGCCGCTTAAACATGTTAATCCCTATTAAATTCACTTGATGAGGCCTGGAATTGAGAGCTATAACTAGAATGAGTTGTTAAAGGCTATTTTCGAGGACAAACAGGTCACGGCTGCCGCACACATCCGGTTTCAATGCCAATATTTAACGAACAAAATTTATGGACGATTTTTTTAAATTTTCAAAGTTAATCAGAGTCTAGTATTAGACTTTAATAATTGCTGAAAATGTCATGCTGCTGATAATAACGCAACCGTAGAAGGATAAAGTTCGTATGCAAATTGCATGCAAAAGCTGAATTCCTGTTATTCATGTTGCTGTCTTCTTGCATGTACAAAACAGAAACGAAGATTCTTATTCCAGAAACAAATCTGACTTAATATTATCTGGCATCATGGCAGTCAGTAGCACTTTCAAGTAAATTCAAATGTAAAAAATGTCGTCATAATATGACATTTAATTTGATGTTAATAAAGTGTGACTTTATGAAAAGAGGGTACCTTTACTCATGCTTCGTCTGTGTGAGATATATTACGCATTTTTGAGTGCAGAAAGTCACAGAACCACTGTTAGATATTGAATTATTCATATGATCATGAATTTTAATTGATCGTATTTTATTTTCCGAACTAGAAGAAAAAAAGAGGCGGCCTCTTATAACTTTTTTTCAGTGTAGTATACCCATGCTCCGTCGTCCGTCGTCGTCGTCGTTGTCGTCGTCCACACTTTTCATCCTCTCCTCAGAAACCGCTTGGCCAATCAAAGCCAAACTTCATGTGGCGCATCCTTAGGAAGGTGGAACGAAAGTTTGTATAAATGGTCCAGGTCACATGACCAAGATGGCGCCATGACTATGAATAGCAAAAACCAATACCAAGTATAGACTACTACAAATTATCACATTTGAACAAAAAAGAGGCCTTTTTTATTTTTTTATTTATGATAAGCTGAGGGGCGGTTAAAACAGATGAGGGAGGGGCATTTTTGGAGAAACATTTTTCGGCCTTGTAGAAGAGTAATTGCAGCAACATCTTCTTCATAATTGAGTCAAATGATATGACACTTTTGTGTCATATCCTTTCTTGTTTATATATTGATTTCTGCAGTCATTTTACCTCCAGCGAGCACTTCATAATAATACCGATATATCGTGATACGTATCGTATCGGTTTATCCGTATCGCGATACGAATCGTATCGGATGACAGCCGTATCGTTACAGCCCTAGTGTTCGAATTATAAGAAATTATGATCTATGAAACAATACAGTGTTCGAATGAATAAAATGCCAAGCAAACAGCCGAAAATGACCGACCGTACAAAAACGAAGGTAGCCAAACTTTCTGGCGTCTAGATCAGTCTGCATAATCAACATCTCGCCAATTACGTCATCCTGAGTGGAGTAGGTTTATGATAGTGTCAATTTTTAAACTCATTGGGTGTCCAGTCATGTGTATGACACCACATGAGGCATTGCCTTAGAAGGAATTTGACTGCAGGATACTCCCCCATTTGCTTTTGTTTACAAGAACCACATGGCCTTTTCTTCTTATAAGTATATACGACCAGAGGACCATTGGTCCTGAGAACGCTCACCTGAAGCCTGATCCTGGAGTATTAAGTCATCATGAAATGACCTTGACCTTGAATACTCACACACCTTTATTGAATTCATAAGTTGTCTGCATCTGCAAAGTTTCAGGTCTCAGGCTGCAATAGTTTCCAAACCCAGTGATTTATGAGAAAACCATAATTTTAATTTTGATATTTAAATGACTTTGGGTCAAGGTCAAGAAATGACCTTGGCCTTCATTAATTACTTACCTTAATTGACTCCATTGGTTGTCTGCATCTAGCAACTTCCAGGTCTCAGACTGCAACAGTTTCCAAAATATCCATTGTTTTCGCCTTTTCCCATGTAAAAGCCTATGTTTCCAAAATTGACCTTGCCGTAAAACAGGTCAAGGTCATCCTATGGTCATCATTTGATCAAACTATGATGGGCTGTAGTCCCAAATGCTACATACCAAGTTTCGCGAAAATTGGCCTGCCGGTTCTTGTGAAGAAAATTTTTGAGTGTTTTTTACCATATATGGGCGTGGCGGCCATCTTGGTAACGTGACCTGGATTTCGCGATCAAACTTTCGTCTCCCCTACCCATGGATGCTCCACATAAAATTTCACTTTGATTGGCCCAGCAGTTTCAGAGAAGAAGATCTTTGAACAGTGTGTATGGACGACAGACTGGCCAAGGTCAAGAGATGACCTTGACCTAAATTAATCACATACCTTCATCTACTCCATTAGTTGTTTGCATCTACCACTTTTAAAGCATCAGGCTGCAATAGTTTTCAAAAAATCCATAGTTTTCACTTTTTCCCATGTAAAAGCCTATGTTCCCAAAATTGACCTTGCCGTAAAATATGTCAAGGTCATCCTAGGGTCATCATTTTATCAAACTATGATGGTCTGGAGTCCCAAATTATACATACGAAGTTTCATGAAAATTGGCCTGCCGGTTCTGGAGAAGAAGATTTTTGAGTGGTTTTTACCATATATGGGCGTGGCGGCCATCTTGGTCATGTGACCTGGATTTCGCAATCAAACTTTCATTATCTCTACCCATGGATGCTCCACATAAAATTTCAGTTTGATTTGCCATGCAGTTTCAGAGAAGAAGATCTTTGAAAAGTGTGTATGGACGACAGACTGGTCAAGGTCAAGAAATGACCTTGACCTAAAAATTAATCACATACTTTCATTAGTTGTTTTGCATCTATCACTTTTCAGGCCTCAGGCTGCAATAGTTTTCAAAAAATCCATAATTTTCACTTTTTCCCATGTAAAAGCCTATGTTTCCAAAATTGACCTTGCCGTAAATTAGGTCAAGGTCATGCTAGGGTCATCATTTTATCAAATTATGATGGGCTGTAGTCCAATATGCTACATACCAAGTTTCATGAAAATCGGCCTGCCGGTTCTGGAGAAGAAGATTTTTGAGTGGTTTTTACAATATATGGGCGTGGCAGCCATCTTGGTCATGTGACCTGGATTTCGCGATCAAACTTTCATCTCCCCTACCCATGGATGCTCCACATAAAATTTCACTTTGATTGGCCCAACATTTTCAGAGAAGAAGATCTTTGAAAAGTGTGAATGGACGACAGACTGGCCAAGGTCAAGAGATGACCTTGACCTAAATTAATCACATACCTTCATCTACTCCATTAGTTGTTTGCATCTACCACTTTTCAGGCCTCAGGCTGCAATAGTTTTCAAAAAATCCATAGTTTTCACTTTTTCCCATGTAAAAGCCTATGTTTCCAAATTTGACCTTGCCGTTAAATAGGTCAAGGTCATCCAAGGGTCATCATTTTATCAAACTATGATTGGTTGAAGTCCCCGATGCTACATACCAAGTTTCGTGGAAATCGGGCCACCGGTTCTGGAGAAGAAGATTTTTGAAGGGTTTTTACCATATATGGGCGTGGCAGCCATCTTGGTCATGTGACCCAGATCTCGCGATCAAACTTCAGTTCCCCCTACCCATGGATGCTCCACATAAAATTTCACTTTGATTGGCCAAGCGGTTTCAGAGAAGAAGATCTTTGAAATTGTGGACGACGGACGACGGACGGACGACGGACGGACGGACGCCGGATCATGGCCATCCTATAAGCTCACCTTGTGAGCCTTCGGCTCAGGTGAGCTAAAAAGGCATCTCTTGATGTATACACATGCAGGTGCCATGTGGTAGCGCACCTACCAGTGCCGTCTGCGTCAACATGGCTGATCTGGTTTTGCTTTTGCTGGTAAAACGATTTCTCTTGACGCAGACGGCACCGGTAGACCTGTGAGCTATGTCCAGTTAAAAGGAAGATTATGATCAATACACAATCTTGTAAATCAACAGCTATAAATACTGAAGGTTCTATTAGCAATTAATTATTAATTAACAATCATAAAGTGGTTTAGTAAATTAGTGATAAACCATGTTGCTGAAAGAACTAAATCACCACGCACCATTCGTATTTAATTATAGACAAAGTCAAGACCTTTTCACGTGGCGCAGCGCTGAATGACCTTTCCAAAAAAAACTGTGTCATTACAACTTCCTCTAAAAATTGATTGTAACCCAGTTTATGAACTATGGACTTTCATTTAAAAATGCAACAACTTTTTACTTTGGATTTAGGTGATGCCTTCATTACCGAGGTCTCAAATTCAGTTGTTACCAGTTCTGACTTATTTGATTGACAGTTCTCTTCTGCCATGTTCTCCAGTTCCATAAGTCTAGTTGAAGACTGCCTCCTTGTTAACATTTTCAATCTTACACAGTCTGTTGGCCGAGTAGGTACAATGACTCAATGTTAAGATAATTTTCCACCAATTTTAAAATTTCTTAAAATTTCCATTCATTAAAATAAAGCTTTCTTAAAATGTTCATCAAGTTTCTGGTTGTTTTAATATCTAATTTTAAAACTTTGTGTAAAAAGCTGGGAATTATTAAAAACAAATATGGCCGCCAGCACTTCGCCCAACATGGATTTGCAAATTTAAAAGTGTATATTTTCAGTCACAAATTAAAACCACTAGGCACAGTTTATTTACAACACTTAAAAGTTAAGGGCATTCATACAACACATTAAAAGTTAATTTTAACACAGTATTTGGGGGATAAAACTGTAAAATTTCTCTCCGCTTCTTTCACACGTCCGCATCCATTCCTTCCCAGCATTCAGCCAATTAGTTAGTAAGTTATTTGGCGCCCAGGGATCTCCATCGTCGGGCAGCTTACTGAATCTGTGAGTCCTGTTTTTTGATTCATCAGGATGTTTATCATGATTTATTTGTTTGTTCTTAATGATTCATTTACTAGTTAGAGATTCACCACGAGGACCGAAGAACTAACTAAATGTTATGAACCACTGCAGAAGCTGAGGGTGAGGTTACGGCCTTGTAAAATCGATTTAAACCCGCCAGTAACTTTGTGTTACTGATCGTTCCAAGTCGATACTTCTGTGGTGGTTCTTTTTGTTTTATGTCTTGGTGTTTAAAATATTTTTGTGCTGTTGGCGACATATGTATGTTTGCATATTTTTAGTTAAGTTAAGGTAACTGAGTGGCCACCTCTTGGGAAAATAGCTGCTCATTCGGCTTACGAAATGTTTTCATGGTATAAGTACCTGATTGTTAGTTTGGTTTTTTCCCACCTTGGTTTTTGGAGTGGGAGTCTTTTTCTGATTGCGCCTTTTCCTGATCTTTGCCTACTTGTACTTTTTTAGCTACTAATATAAAAAAACAAATCGTAAGCCGAGTGAGCAGCTATTCCCCAATAGGCAGCCACTCAGTTACCCGAACTTAACTAAAAATATGAAAACGTATATAAGGCTAAAACAGCACCAAAATCGGACTCGAAAACAGAAAACAATTAGAACCACAACAGAAGTATTGCCTTGGAACGATCAGTAATATACAATTAATGTCACTTTATTTCTCAGCAGCATTTTGAATGTCAGATATTTGTCTCTCAACTTGACACGGTAATATATACAATTACAATCAGACATTTTTTTTTATTTATTGGAGTTAATGTAAATTTCTTAGAAATGGATAAGAACCCACATCATCTTCAATTAAGAAACAAACATGGTGCTCTTGTTCTTCCAGATATTTTTGAAACCTATGCATGTACCTGTATATGAGATTTTGTCTAAATTATCGCATATGGGTGATTTTCAAAAAAATGAAGTAAAAGTGTGACTTTGACCCATTTTAGGTCAAAAGTGAGATGTGCATTTTTCTTTTTAATTTTTGTTCCTGGTTTTTCTATGGATATCAAAATAAGAGAACACAACATTCAAATCTTTTTGACAACGGCCATTTTTGTGATTTTCATGTTTATGTGCTTTTTGTTGTTTATTTCCAAAACTGGTGATATACCTTATAAATAGTGCTACATTTGTAACATACACTTTGTGTTTCAAATTTGTTCTTACTTTGATAGTCCCTATATTGGGACTAGACTCTATGCCATTAATTTGAGAAAATTCTCCAAGAAATTTTTTTTTTCACACAATTATTTGATAAAATTGACCCTAAAATTGCTGTCTTCACTTATAAATATTTCCATAACCACTCAAATGACCAATGTATTTATGATGAACAGTATCTTACAAGTGTACAATGCTTCCTGTGACAGCAGCCATTTTTGAGATTTTCTTGTTTTTGTGCTTTTTGTTGTTTATTTTCAAATCTGGTGATATACCTTATAAGTAGTGCTACATTTGTAACATACACTTTATGTTTCAAATTTGTTTTTAGTTTGATAAACCCTATATTAGGACTAGACTCTATGCCATTAATTTGATACAATTCCCCCCAAAAAAATTTTTTTCATACATTTATTTGATAAATTTGACCCTAAAATTACTGTTTGCACTTATAAATGTTTCTATAACCTCTCAAATGATCAATGTATTTAATGATGAACAGTTTCTTACAAGTGTACAATGCTTCCTGTGATTGCCATATAAATTTATAAGAGTTTAAGTAATATATATATCGTTAGCAATTAGCGTTCAATTTTTAAGACTAGAAAATATGCGTTGCACTTGTGACATCACTTTTGTTAATTTTTAGAAACCAATATGCATACTGTAGGCAAAGGGTGTTTTTTGTTGGCTTCTTTCTGACCTGCTAGACTAAAATTTAAAGCAAAATAACAAGTCATACATGATATGCTTAAATGGTCAGTCAAGAAATATAAAACGTTGCACTTGTGACAAAAATGGTTAACTGATTAGATCAGCTACTTTTCAAAATATAAGAAAGGTTTTTTAATGAAGAACCTCTGATCAGACTTGATCAGTAAGAGCATACAATAGATGTAGGGCTTACAATGATTGAACACTGGCTTTCACAAGGTTAAGCTAAGCTATTTTTACTGTAGTTTATTTTTAGGGGTATGGTTATTATTTATAAATGCTGAAGAGGCAACAAAGGCGAAATACATGCATGTTTCATTGGCAACTCTCAAGTACCTAATTGTTTGTCACTTTTTAGAGATTTTGTTTTGTTAGGTAATCAGATAATTGTTTTCAGACCATTTGAAAATGACTTACTATTCAAAATTTCACGCTAAAACGTTGCACTTGTGACATTTTTGGGTATATATTGTTGTATAAATCTGGTATACATCCATCTTTTTTAATGAAATTTTGCATGGAGTTTGACATTTTGATAACACACATTTAAGGTATAAATGAGACTTTATATGTATAAAGCTTATCAGTCCAGCTTTAATATTGAAAAATACTTCATTTTTTTGAAAACCACCCTAAAGCAAAATAACATGTCTTACATGATATGCTTATATGGTCAGTCAAGAAATACAAAACGTTGCACTTGTGACAAATATGGTTAACTGATTAGATCAGCTACTTTTCAAAATATACGAAAGGGTTTTTAATAAAGAACCTCTGATAATCAATCCAGATACATCAGACTTGATCAGTAAGAGCATACAATAGATGTAGGGCTTACAATGATTGAACACTGCCTTTCACAAGTTTAAGCTAAGCTATTTTTACTGTAGTTTATTATTAGGGGTATGGTTATTATTTATAAATGCTGAAGAGGCAACAAAGGCGAAATACATGCATGTTGCATTTGCAACTCTCAAGTACCTAATTGTTTGTCACTTTTTAGAGATTTTGTTTTGTTAGGTAATCAGATAATTGTTTTCTGACCATTTGAAAATGACTTACTACTCAAAATGTCACGCTAAAACGTTGCACTTGTGACATTTTTAGGTATATATTGTTGAATAAATCTGGTATAGATCCATCTTTTTTTATGAAATTTTGCATGGAGTTTGACGCCTTGATAACACACATTTAAGGTATAAATGAGACCTTATATGTATGAAGCTTATCAGTCCAGCTTTAATATTAAAAAATACTTCATTTTTTTTAAAACCACCCATATGCCATCAAAAATAGACGATAACTATGCTGCCTTCTTTAATTGCACACCGGTGGGTCGGGCGTTAGACTCTATGATGGCCCTGACTTAAAGCTATTCATTTTAGTTGGTTGGGGCCGGAGCTTCTTGTCTGTTGATTGGCCAACCCGGTTGCAACTGATGTTTTTCTTTTGCTCCGGAGTTAGTAAGTTATTCTGCGCCCAGGGATCTCCATCCTAGGGCAGCTTACTGAATCTGTGAGTCCTGGTTTTTGATTCATCAGGATGTTTATCATGATTTATTTGTTTGTTCTTGATGATTCATTGACTAGTAAGAGATTCACCACGAGGACCGAAGAACTAACTAAATGTTATGAACCACTGCAGAAGCTGAGGGTGAGGTTATGGCCATGTAAAATCGATTTAAACCCGCCAGTAACTTTGTGTTACTGATCGTTCCAAGTTGATACTTCTGTGGTGGTTCTTTTTGTTTTATGTCTTGGTGTTTAAAATATTTTTGTGCTGTTGGTGCCTTATGTATGTTTTCATATTTTTAGTTAGGTTAAGGTAACTGAGTGACCACCTATTGGGAAAATAGCTGCTCATTAGGCTTACGAAATGCTTTCATGGTATAAGTACCTGATCGTAGTTTGGTTTTTTCCTAGACGGAATATTTCCATCGGTATTCCGTTAGACCTCTCCATACCGACGGAAATGACATGTATTGAGCCCTTGGTCGAAAATGAAAAATCACCGAAGACGCCAAATAAATGGAAAATTATGTAATGTTATATCATTTCTGACTGATAGGACTTAGTTGTTACATATTCTAGATATAAAGATACGCAGAAACATAAAATACATTATGTTTTCTGTGAAATATATCACATGCGTCTATAAATAGATAAGGGGAGACTACTGTAGAATATGGGACACAAAGTAGAAAATCGATTGTTCTTAGCAAATTTATTGAAATTTTGCAGGCTAACCAGATGTTTACAAAAAAATTTTTGCATTTTCTAACAAAACATAAGAAAAAGTCTAACAATTCTCACCAAGTAAAGCAGCTATAAGCTTCTTACGAAATCCATAATCTGTTCGACCATAGTTTAAAGGCAACTAATGCTAAGCTGTCACGAGAGAGGAACGAGGTCACGAAGTGTATCGGAGTGCGGGTTAGCCAGCTGATCTAGTTTTTTTGGAGTGGGAATCTTTTTCTGATTGCGCCTTTTCCTGATCTTTGCCTACTTGTACCTTTTTAAGCCTGGGTTTATATGTACAAATAACTCTCAAGCAGCAAAGAAACAATAACCGAACATTTTTGATACATCAAAGTCATCTAAATCATACTGGTGAATGTAATGTAAAGAATGGTAAGTTTTGGCGGCCATCTTGGATGTTTTTACCTTAAATATCTTATAATTGTTCATTGAAACAGCATATTTGAATTGAATCCAGTGCAATAAAATCAAACAGAGTGTAGTTTGCTGACTACATGCTGAAAGGAACACAACACATTTGATTTCTAACAGCAATTTGGGAAATACCTGAAAACGTGTGAAATCTGAAATAAGGGGGTGGGGTAAATAAGTATTGAATAACTTTGCAAATAATGTACAATTATGGCTTAAATGACTAGTTTCTCATATAAGACAAACTTATTCTTTGATGAAAGTAAAGTGAAGCCACACGAATCACTTAATTTCATGATAAAAATTATTTTCGTCTCTGGTGGGCCTCAGAAACGACCCCCAAGGCCATATAAGTTGAATTTTAAAACACAATTTAGTCTTAAAATGTTACCAAATTGGCATATTTTGATGCCTCATACACATAAAGTTATAGAAAATCTCAAAATATTGTGTATATGTTTCAACTGCAATCTGTGAAATGCATATATACCCTAAAATTTGGATTTTTCACTTTGGCGGCCATGTTGGACGCCATCTTGGATTTCTCAGCTCACCATCACTTTTGCTAATTTATGCTGGCAGTTCCATATACTACAGTCTCTGCTGAACATTTTGATATATGATACGTTTTGTTATACCGGATGACCGGGTACCTCATTTTTTAGCCTGGATTGTCACCCTACCATATATGCTAAATTTCAGCTTCATTCCCCATACGGCTTCTGAGAAGATTTTTGAATATTTTTTTCAAAAATTTACCCTTTATGTTGCTATAGCAACCAAACGAATAAAGTGATTTTTACAAAAGTTGCCTTAAACGTGAAGGACTACTCAATAAATAAACATTTATGTAAAAACAAAATTCAAATATCCCCAGCCTGACAACAGAAAATGCCAATTTCCACTTTTCTCCATACAAGTCAATGGAAACTTCAAATTGCCATAGCAACCAGAGTTCTTATCCGATCGAAATAAAAAACACAAATATTCGTTCCCCCCACCTGTAAATGCTATATGTGAAATATGAAAGGATTCGGCCTGGCAGCTTCACAGGAGAAGTCGTTTGAAAATGTTGATGACGACGACGGACGACGGCTCAACTATTATACTATAAGCTCACCTTGTGAGCCTTCAGCTCAGGTGAGCTAAAAATCACTGTATATTACATGGGCAAGTTTTCATAATTTTTACTTCTGTTTAAAAGTTTGGAGATTAAATGATCTGCAGGGCTGTCGTCGGCTTTCGAAAAGTGGTCCGGCCATGAAACGTCAAAGACGAGTGCTGAAGGGGCGAGTTGGGGGAGAGCACGAGATGGGGGCATTCCCCCTCTCGTATGGGGGGTTCTGGGGATCTCCCCCGAGAAAATTTTATATTTCCGAACGTCCGTAGAAACGATTTCAATGCACTAATGGACAATTTTTGCCCATGAAGCGCTGCTCATTTTATAGGATTCATTATGATGAAGCCACGTCCTGGTCGAAAATAATGAAGCCTGAAAGCTCCTGTTCACAGGATACGCCTTGCTGAAGGAACGCTGAGGGAAGTTGAAAGACATCAGTTGATTAGGAACAGGCGGTATATCCATGACAATAGAATAACATGCACGTTATAATAAATCTTGGAATATGAAGAAATTAATGTTTACGAAAATTTATCATGTAAACAATTTTTCGGCATATTGTTTGATTTATGGGTCAAAATCAGATAAATGGAAATAATAACGGACGTCACAATGAAAAAAGTCAGAATCATATTTAAGCTGTTTCTTGCTGATTCTAAGGTAAAATAATTATTCAGCTTTAATAAAAATATGATAAAAAGATAGTTGGCCCAGTGTTTTTGCCAATATTTGACAAAGTATATGACCCTATAAAAGTGACGGATGTTACTTTGACATTTTGTTCATCTTCTTTTACTTCATTTCTACTGATTGTTATTGCAGGAATCGCACAATTTATGAAATAGTTTGAGTCATTTTTCTAACAGCAGTGGTTTTTATTGAAGAAAGATCATTTATATGGCTTATATTATTTTTTTCTTTTGTTACGGACGTTACTCAAAAAAATGATACTTATTTTTTTTTAAGTGTGGAAATAAGGTGTTCCCATGTATACAGTTTACAGAACTTGTTTTTAAAGTTCTATAAAGCATAGTTTGTGAATATCTTGTGATATAACAGGGGCGATATATTTTTGTTAATTCCCATATAATATTATGGACGTTACAAGGGACATTTTGACATTTTATGTCAAATGACTTTCATTCAACCATGCAAAGCAGTAACGTCCGTAAAAATAAAAAGCACATATATTAGATAAACTCTCATGACAATATTGGCCAATATTGAGAGGCAGTGGCCTGTGGATTCAGTCTGTTGGTAACATGTGACAAATACAAAAGGTTGCATTAAAAACGGCAACACATTATCAAGTGGACGTTACTTTTAGCATAAATGTATAGTCAATTGTTATTTCTAATCACTTAAAAAATTGTCAAAGTTATGGACATAAATAAACTCCACTCAGGTGACAAAATTCTCAAATCAAGTACCAGTCTTTCAGACAGAAGCAAAGACAATCAGAAAGCGATGATTAAATAAGGATTCCAAATATTAAAGAGCTCGTTTTAATTGCGAGATTCTCAAATTACAACACGGAAGTTATATTTTACCTCCGCACTATACCCCTTACCTGTCCAAATCCTAACGGACATTTTTTGATCGCCGAAAATGCAACTTTATACACAGATTACACTGTCTCCTGCATCATACTTGTCAAACAATATAGATCTCCGATGAAATAACATACTTGTTTTTAATCCTGCAGCGATAGTTTTCTTTTTTTTCTTCCGTTACGCCAGTTACACAGGAAAAAATCGTTGACAGACAGCATGTTTACCTCCTTCTCCGCCATTCCCCCACACCGTTCATCCAGATACAACAAACGCGGAAAGGTCTGCTAAACGCGGATATAAACAACTGTATCGCAGGAATACACAAAGTAAGAAAACATCAACATATAGCCTATAAATTGTTCCTATATAAAATGTGTTTATGCAGAGCTGATGCGAACTGGTTTATCTTGAAAATGGTACCGTATCACAGCAAAAGATTTGTGTAAACTATAGATACAAGCGATTTTAATTCATAAATTACTATTTTTTCGCCTTTTTTTCCTATTCTTTCGATATTTGTAGAATTAGTGTGTTTGGTTTCATGCAAATATCTCTTCAAAACTAATTTTCGACATCTGTAGAATATATCTACACAAAGCATCAAACTGGAAAAGATTTTGTGTGTGTCGAAATCCATGTCTAAAAATCGACCTAGATTGTTTCAAGGTACAACTTACCACGGACGTTGATACAACACAACGCGGATGACCCAAATAATTTGGGTAAAACAAACTCGGATTCGAAAACCTGGTTTTAACCTGCAAAACACTGGCAGAACGTTTTTATAAATAAAATACAATGAAGAATGCTATATTTTTATAAAGTAAACATGCTATAAATGCATCATGTTGGCTTCTATAGTTGGTTATTCACTTGATATATTATCGAATTCGGGGGGATCCTGGAATGGCAACATTTAACGTCATATTGCACTATATATTGAAACCATTCTAACACGAATGATACCAAACTGCGCCCATGTCATACCCTTCGAAAGTTGTAGATACAGAAATTGGACATATAAGTCGTTTCACTCAAAATGATTTATTTTGCTTTCGAACTACAAAGACATCACACGCTTAAAATAAAAACTTAGATCCTTTAAGAGCAGTGAGCATATTAATGAGAAAGGTGATGGGCCATACCGCGGTTTCTGCTATTTAAGCTTCATCAGTGACCCTTAAGGTTTGGCAACATGGAGCCAAAATGAATTACTGTAATTTAAAAAAGTCATTTTATCCCAGGTACCAAACTCAATTTTGAAATGAGCTAATATGCGAAATCCGCGTTCTATCTATTCAACAGACAAAAGCTTTCCTAAGGAACTGGTGAACCTGTTGGTGTTACTTTTATGACCAGTCTCCCAGCCCATAAACACGGAAGAACTTTGATGAAACTTTAAAAAGCCCATTTGTGAAATATATGATGTAAGCAGCGCCCAGATAGCTCAGTCGGTAGCGCGTTTGGCTTCTGACTAGCTATGTACCTCTGCCGTGTAGGTTCGAATCCCACAGGCGACGCAAGTAAAAATTATCAAATATTGAAAAAAAACTATCAATGGTTCCCGCATCGGTATGTACCAATGGTTTGACTCACCTTTCGGGCGCGGTGGTTTCACAGGGTATTTCCCGACCGAACGTCGAGAAATGCCCTGGCTTTCCCCCACCACTAGACAGTCGGCGTCTAAGAAGCAGAATTGCTTAGCTAAGTAGAAATGACTAGCTTGACGTCTATCTCCAGTAAGTAAGTAAGTAAGTTTGTATAGTGCAAATACTTTGACACTGCCCGTCATACTCCTAACAATATATGACAATTTGCTTCACGTGGCACTGGAAAACATGTCTGCCAATTTTATGGTTTTTACAAAACTTCATCATGTGAGGTCAAAAATCACGGTCAAAGTATTTGTACTTCATTACACGTTATTTTTCAGTTTTCTATTGTTATGCATGAAATATTTGCAATCATTGCAAACTGGACATCGTTTGAATAAATCTCTAGGCGGCCCCCGTGGCCAAGTGGTTAAGAGCGCTGATATTTCATTACCGCTTAATCATTCGATCATCTCACCGTTGTATTCGTTCGAGACCCATACGGGGCACATGTGAGACAAGCCAAGTTTTGACTGCGGGTGTGCCAGGTGGTTTTTCTCGAGGTTCTCCCGTTTTCGCACAATCTACTTATTTGTCAGTTTCATATGAGCTGAAATTTTTGTGCTGTTTGCTCCTTATGTGTTTTCAAATTTTTAGTCAAGTTTGGGTAACTGAGTGGCCACCTATTGGGAAAATAGCTGCTCATTCGACTTACGATATGTTTTCATGGTATAAGTAAGTACCTGCTTAATTGTTCATTTAGTTTTTTCCCGACTTGGTTTTTGGAGTGGGAATCTCTTTCTGATTGCGCAGTTTCCTGATCTTTGCCTACTTGTACCTTCATATGAGCTGAAATAATCTTGAACCTGCCTGGTTCGCCCCACCCACACCCCCCGACCTCGCCGAATCAGGAGATGCCACGTTGCTATAAGTTTTGTTCTGTCATTACGTACAGGATCAACACCCAATGTCATATAGGGACGGTCAGCCATTATTTTTACACCAAAAGGCTCCCAGAGGCATGATTACCAATTCTTTGTACACATTTTTTTTTTTCATCACAAATAACTGCTCTTCTTAAATCTACGTAATCTATGTGCGTTGGTATTCATAATTTGTTTTACATGTTGTCACAGAGGGCCTTTCATATTTAGTCTTCTGCATGCGGCAGAAACATGGGCCATGACTGTGGCTACACTTAACCGCCTATGGCGCAATGACCGTGCGATGATCCGCTGGATCTGTAATGTCAAGGCGAATGATGAAGTAAGCTCAGACTCCCTTGTCTCAAAGCTTGGACTCCAGGATATAGATGTGGTGCTTCGCTCCAGCAGAATGAGATGGTATGGACACGTAGAGCGCAGCAAAGGCTGGATTGCTCAAGTACGCAAGCTAAACATAGTTGCACAGAAAAGATCTGGCAAGCCAAGGAAATCATGGGATGAAGTGTTGTTAGACGACAGAAACCAGAGGACCAATGGTCCTGTAAACGCTCACCTGAGTCTGCTGCATATACCAATAAACATGTTTGAATATTATGGTATTTAACCCCAGTGCAGGGGCAGATGAAGCCCTTGGGCCGTTTTCTTTTTTCAGAATAATCAATATTCTGTCCATTTGACAATTTCTTGCTGGCTTTTCCCTTCAAATGACATTTTAACAGTTTTTCCCATTCAAATGCATGGGCAACCCATGTTGACCTTGCCATAAACTTGGTCAAGGTCATCACAGGGTCATGATTTATATATACATTGTAGTACTATAGCCATGGATGCTTCACGCCAAGTTTCACTGAAATCAATCTATTGGTTTCAGAGAAGATATTTGAAGGGTTTTTACCATATATGGGCATGGCGGCCATCTTGGTCATGTGACCTAGATTATTAATATATACATTGATTCCCCCATCCTATAGATGCTTCAAATAAAATTTGGCTTCAATTGGCCAAGTGGTTTTAGAGGAGAAGATGTTTGAATATTATGGTAATATTTATGTATATTGCCCCGGGGTGTGGGCATATGAGCCCTTGGGTCCATTTTTTTCAGAATCATTAATATTTAGTCCTACTACCCATTTCCTGCAAGATTTTCACCTCAAATGACTTTTTAAAAGTTTTCCCCATTCCAATGCATTGGAGACCTATGTTGACCTTGTCGTAAAATAGGTCAAGGTGACCACAGGGTCATGATTTATATACACATTGTAGTACTTCAGCCTTTGGTGCTTCATGCTAAGTTTCGTTGAAATCGAACTACCAGATTCGGAGAAGAAGATTTTTGAAGGGTTTTTACCATATATGGGCATGGCAGCCATCTTGGTCATGTGAACTAGATAATTTATATATACATTAATTCCCCCATTCCATAGATGCTTCACATAAAATTTGGCTTTGATTCGCCAAGCGGTTTCAGAGGAGAAGATGTTTGAATATTATGGTAATATACATACTGCCCCGGGGTGGGGGCAGATGAGCCCCTGGGGTCCATTTTTTTCAGAATCATTAATATTCAGTCCTACTGCCCATTTCCTGCAAGACTTTCACTTTAAATGACATTTTAAAAGTTTTCACTATTCAAATGCATTGGCAACCTATGTTGACCTTGCCATAAAAAAGGTCAAGGTCATCACAGGATCATGATATATATATACATTGTAGTACTTTAGCCATCAATGCTTCATGCCAAGTTTCTTTGAAATCGATCCACCGGTTCTGGAGAAGAAGATTTTTGAAGGGTTTTTACCATATATGGACATTGCAGCCATCTTGGTCATGTGACCTGGATTATTTATATACACATTGATAACCCCTTCCTATTGATGCTTCACATAAAATTTGGCTTTGATTGGCCAACCGGTTTCAGAGGAGATGATGTTTGAATATTATGGTAATATACATGTATATTGCCCCGGGGTGGGGGCATATGAGCCCCTGGGGTCCAATTTTTTTCAGAATCATTAATATTCAGTCCTACTGCCCATTTCCTGCAAGACTTTCACTTTAAATGACATTTTAAAAGTTTTCCCCATTCAAATGCATTGGCAACCTATGTTGACCTTGCCGTAAAATAGGTCAAGGTCATCACAGGGTCATGATTTATATACACATTGTAGTGCTTGAGCCATCAATGCTTCATGCCAAGTTTCGTTGAAATCAGTCCACCGGTTCTGGAGAAGAAGATTTTTGAAGGGTTTTTACCATATATGGGCATGGCGGCCATCTTGGTCATGTGACCTGGATTTCTTATATACACATTGGTTCCCCCTTCCTATAAATGCTTCATATAAAATTTGGCTTTGGTTGGCCAAGTGGTTTCAGAGAAGAAGATCTTTGAAATTGTGGACGGACGGACGACGGACGGACGGACGACGGACGGACGCCGGATCATGGCCATCCTATAAGCTCACCTTGTGAGCCTAAAGGCTCAGGTGAGCTAAAAAGCTAGGAATGGATACTGCTGATCCTCAGAATCGCTCAGAGTGGAGAGGTCGTCTAAGAAGGAGACTTGTCAAACAAGTCCAACCCTCAGTAGAGGACAACAGACTATAAAACGGATATGATGATGATATGATGATGACTTCACCACACTTAAGAGTGAGAAAAACAATCTGACAAATATCAGTATTCTTGGCCTTATCTTCATGAAAGAAATGCATCCATACACCGTAGGTTTTGCATATAATAATCTACAGACATTCGTAGTAGAGTTGGTGTTTGAATAAGAAAGGCAAAGCTTTGTTTTGTTTGAATTGATGCTTTACGTCCCAGTCAACAGCTATGGTCATATCGGGACGTTGCCTCCACTTTATGAGACTCTTAACCAAAATGAGGATGTCATGACACCCAACAAGTGCTTCAAATATAACCATCCAACAGAGCCAAAAGGGCTTATATGTGCGGATGGTTCGACTTGAAACCACTTTTCCTGGGCAGGCTCAGACCTGAGCGGTTAACCAGTAATCAGATACCTAGTCAGCATCGTACAAGCTTTGACTGGAGGCACAAGCAGCCCATCTATTTCTTTAGGCCCCAATGGGCGGGGCCCATATTCCCACCCGACCACCCTTATCTGACACTTTCAAACTGCATGCTAAGGCCTTTAATTGTCAAATTTAAAGAGCGAAAACAAAGGCACGGACAGCTGCTCGGTTAACATGTAGCTGCTTTATAAAACATATAAACATATAAACCTAATGCCGTGGCCAAAGCGTAGTGAAAGTGCTCATCGGCACGTTCCTTGTGGTTTTATCACGCCATAATTGGTATTCAACCAATCATCTATGGACTCTATACCATTTAAAGTTGGTTTTAACAATGACTGCAGTCAGTTTTCCTTAAAATAAGATCAGAATTTGGTTTTTATCATCCGTGTCGGTTGTACCCAATGGTCCGAGTTTGTTTCACCTGCTTGAGATTTTGAAGCGTGGTATGTTGCACCATATTAAATGATAGTACTCACTTTCATAAAGTTCTTATTCTCTTTCTAGAATTTTGCAAGAGTTCTCGTAAAGGCAACACTTGAAGCGATCCCCGATCCTCCAAAAAACACCAATTTGTCCATATTTCGTGTTTTAATAATGCTTTACAGACATTCCTACCATGATATTTCGCTTTTCGTGCAGCCAAGATAGAAGCCTATATTTCTCAAACTAATGTAATTTGTGAGGCAGGATTTTGGGCAAACATTTTCAAAGTGATGTACTTTTCCACTGTATGTCAAACAAAAATCAACTCGGTCGATATTTGATATAATTAAAGATAATAAATACTCACTCTTTTTTCTCGCCGTCTAAAATACTATTGTTTACATCCGCGTTTAGCAGACCTTTCCGCATTTGTTGTATCTGGATGAACGGTGTGTCCCCTAGCACTACACAAAAATCGATGACGTATTAAGCAAACCGGTGTCGCAGTATAAAACGCTGTCGTGAAATTTACTTCCAGGTTCTACTATATACCGTTTGAGACGGGTTTGGATGGTAGTTACGAATTGGACCGACACGCACCATGCTGTTCAAAATCGTCCTATATTTTTCTTGTTTGATGTCTATCAGTGAAGTTGACGACATTTACAAACAGTAGATAACTTACAAATGCAATTTAATATCTGAAACACACGAACTAATGATTGATTGACTGAAATTGAAGTGGTAGAAATTTATGGGTTTTTTTACCGAGAATCGCCGTTTCTAAGATCGATTTTTTCCACAAAAATGAAGAAAAAAACGTGTTTTTTTCTGTATATCAACAAAGAATATCCATTTATTTTTCATTTTTTGGCCATAGAACAAGAGACCGAAGCAGATATGAGATTCTGCTGACAGTTTTGACATACCCCATTCGAAAATTCCTTACAAGAAATCTGAAAATTAATGACATTTTAAGTAAAAAAAAATTAATCACTTCAAAACAACTGAAACAAAAGATACTATTTTATTTCTGATATATATATGGAACAAAAGCTACATAACTATGTCATAATTATCGAATTAATTCAATCCAGTCTATAAAATCTGAAACAAAAAAGTGACGTCCGTTATTATTTCCATTTATCTGATTTTGACCCTTATGCAATAATTATAAACAGTGATTGGGTTATTGTGAAATTATGTTTAACGTATTTTCAACTGTGAAATACAGCTTTACACTTTTTAAGATCACAGAGAATCAGTTTTATTCACTGTGAATTAAAGAACACTTCGATGCATCTTCCCTCAAACGATAATCCATCACAATCTAATAATGACAATACTTGTCTTCAATACATGTGTCGATTTCATGATTGTTTTTATAATGACTGTCTTTCACACCCTCCGGCAGATTGACCGAGTTCGCTTAATATTGATTACTTAAAATTAGGCCATCACACCTCAAAACATTCAAAAAAGCTAACACTTTTTCGGCCGACTAATCGAAAATTGTAGTCCGGCCGAAACTATTTTAGGCCAAAAAGTGGCCCGGGGCCGGACCGGCGGCGACGGCCTTGATCTGCGTGGCTGAAAAATCAGCTACATTGTTTTAGCTACAATATGCATTAAACTTATATAATCTGCGTGGCTGAAAAATCAGCGACTTTGTTTCAGCTACAATATGCATTAAACTTTCTTAAACTGAAAATTCTGAAATAAACTTAGTATTAATCAAGTTTTAAAATCAAGTTTTCGAATGAAGAATACATACCTAAAATGCATGAGACATTCACAGCCCAGGGATGAAACATCCATTATTGTCAGTGCACTTGTAGGGCGTATTGAACTTCTTGCCCTCAGTGAGTTCCCTATCAAGGCTCTGTTAATGAACTTCAGCTAGATCATATCAAGCAAATATAAATGATTTAGCATCAGGAAAACCTGTCCATGTAATGTTTACCCCTGTTAACCCCACTTTTATATAGTAAAACTGGGGTGTAAAGGGGTATACATTTTCCTTATTTTGGCTCCAAAATGTAGATTCAGATTGTGCATATGTTTTGAGCAAAAATAAAAATATAAAAAATTTTCAACTGAAAATTTTCATTTTTACTTCTTGAAAAATCTCTGTATATTCCATGGGCATGTTTTTGTAATGAAAAGAAAGAGGGAAGGTCATATTGCTGAACCCTCATCAGTGACCCTTTAGAAAGTAACAATGAAATCCTAGTTAATAATGCAATAACTTTAAAGCATTTTTTCTCAGAGGAGCTTTAATCAAAAACTTTACAACAAGGACAACAAGAGGACCAATGGTCCTGTACACGCTCACCTGAGATCTGCTGCATAAACCAATAAAAATGTTTGAATATTATGGTATTTAACCCCAGTGCAGGGGCAGATGAAGACCCTAGGGATTTTTTTTCTTCAGAATAATCAATATTCTATCATGCCAATTTCCTGTTGGCTTTTCCCTTCAAATGACATTTTAACAGTTTTCCCCATTTAAATGCATGGCCAACCCATATTGACCTTGCCATAAACTGGGTCAAGGTCATCACAGTGTCATGATTTATATAGGTCATCACAGGGTCATGATTTATATATACATTGTAGTACTTAAGCCATAGATGCTTCACACCAAGTTTCTTCGAAATCGGTCCACCGGTTCCAGAGAAGATTTTTGAAGGGTTTATACCATATATGGGCATGGCGGCCATCTTGGTCATGTGACCTTGATTATTTATATACACATTGATTCCCCAATTCTATTGATGCTTCACATGTAATTTGGCTTTGATTGGCCAAGCGGTTTCAGAGGAGAAGATGTTTGCATATTATGGTGATATACATGTATAATGTCCCGGGGTGGGGGCACATGAGCCCCTGGTGTCCAATTTTTTCAGAATCATTAATATTCAGTCCTACTGCCCATTTCCTGCAACACTTTCACTTTAAAAGACATTTTAAAAGTTTTCCCCATTCCAATGCATTGGTGACCTATGTTGACCTTTCCATAAAATAAGTCAAGGTCATCCAAAGGTCATAATTTATAAACACATTATAGTACTTCAGTCCCCAATGCTTCATGCCAAGTTTCGTTGAAATCGGTCCATTGGTTCATGAGAAGAAGAATTTTAAAGGGTTTTTACCATATATGGGCATGGCGACCATCTTGATCATGTGACCTGGATTATTTATAAACACATTGGTTCCCCCTTCCCATAGATGCTTCCTATAAAATTTGGCTTTGATTGGCCAAGTGGTATCAGAGAAGAAGATCTTTGAATATTTTTGTAATATACATGTATATTGCCCCGGGGTGGGGGCAGACCAATCCCTGGGGTCCAATTTTTTTTCAGAATTACCTACCTTCAGTCCATTTGCCCATTTCCTGCAAGTTTTGCCTTTCAAATGACATTTTAACAATTTTCCCCATTCAAATGCATGGGCGACCTATGTTGACCTTGCCGTATAATAGGTCAAGGTCATCCAAAGGTCATAATTTATAAACACATTGTAGTAATCAAGTCCTCAATACTTCATGCCAAGTTTCGCTGAAATCGGTCAATTGGTTCAGGAGAAGAAGAATTTTGAAGGTTTTTTCAGGGTTCCCACAAATCATAAAAAGTAAAATTCCCAGACTTTTCACTGACTTTTCCCTGACTAAATTCCGAAATTCCCTGACCAAAATTAGCGGCATTTTCTCAATATTTCTAATGTTCATCTGTACTAAAATTGCCCAAAAAGATGAGAAATAGCCCCGTAAATAACCATTAGGTAAGAATCCTTATCTGAAGCGCTGATATGCCCTCATGAATAGCAAAGCTCACCTCGAAGATGGACATTTTTTAAAACTAGAAAGAGTTTTCAGAGGAAAACATATGTCCCCCCTCTCTGCCCCAACCCACTTTTACTTTTGTAAATTTTTACATATAACCCCGAAAAATATATACCAACAAATATTTTAAATTAAAACCAATATATACCAACAGACATTTTAAAATATCACATGTTTCAGCTTTCCATATCTATAAAGTTTGAAGTTTCACGAAATTTTTTACCCATCTACAATCCCAAACCAATCCTTGCCGGTATCAACTAATATGCAAAGTTTGAAGAAAATCGGTAAAAAACTACTCAAGTTAGAGAGCAGAAACGAAAAAAATGCAATTTTTAACCTCAATCAAGGGCCATAACTCTAAGGTCATTTGACGAAATTTACCCATCTACAATCCCAAACCACTCCTTGCCGGTATCAACTCATATGCAAAGTTTGAAGAAAATCGGTAAAAAACTACTCAAGTTAGAGAGCGGAAACGAACAAAATGCATTTTTTAACCTCAATCAAGGGCCATAACTCTAAGGTCGTTTGACGAAATTTACCCATCTACAACCCCAAACCACTCCTTGCCGGTATCAACTAATATGCAAAGTTTGAAGAAAATTGGTCAAAAAACTACTCAAGTTAGAGAGCGGAAATGAACAAATGCAATTTTTAACATCAATCAAGGGCCATAACTCTGAGGTCGTTTGACGAAATTTACCGATCTACAATCCCAAACCACTCCTTGTCGGTATCAACTCATATGCAAAGTTTTAAGAAAATCGGTCAAAAACTACTCAAGTTAGAGAGCGGAAACGAACAACATGCATTTTTTAACCTCAATCGAGGGCCATAACTCTAAGGTCGTTTGACGAAATTTACCTATCTACAATCCCAAACCACTCCTTGCCGGTATCAACTAATATGCAAAGTTTGAAGAAAATTGGTCAAAAACTACTCAAGTTAGAGAGCGGAAACGAATAGAGACACCTGGATTTTCAAACAGTTAATTGACCTTTGTGACCTTGAAAATTAGGTCAAGGTCACCAAAATCTAATCACTCCATTTGGCTGTCCCAACAAAGTTTCTGTGCCAGTTTGGTCTAAATCCATCCAGTGGTTCAGGAGATATTGTGCAGACAAAAAGCTACGCCGACGCTGACACCGACGGGATCCACACCAAAAAGGCAAAAACAATAATATTATGTCCCCCACCCCTTCGGAGGGGGGACATTATCTGTTGATTTAGAACTGTAATTATCATCATTGAAAAATATGGTCTGACTTTTGGTTCTAAAATTCCCTGACTTTTGCCAAAATTTCAAATTTCCCCTACCAAAAACAAAATTCCCTGACTTTTCCCTGACCTTGAATTTTTTTCATTTTTCCCTGACTTTTCCCTGACCATGGGAACCCTGTTTTTACCATATATGGGCGTGGCGGCCATCTTGGTCATGTGACCTGGATTATTTATAAACACATTGGTTCCCCCTTCCCATAGATGCTTCATATAAAATTTGGCTTTGATTGGCCAAGCTGTTTCAGAGAAGAAGATCTTTGAATATTTTTGTAATATACATGTATATTGCCCCGGGGTGCGGGCAGACCCATCTCTGGGGTCCAAATTTTTTTTCAGAATTACCTACCTTCAGTACATTTGCCCATTTCCTGCAAGTTTTGACTTTCAAATGACATTTTAACAATTTTCCCCATTCAAATGCATGGGCGACCTATGTTGACCTTGCCGTAAAATAGGTCAAGGTCATCTAAAGGTCATAATTTATAAACACATTGTAGTACTTAGTCTCCGATGCTTCATGCCAAGTTTCGTTAAAATCGGTCCAGTGGTTCCGAAGAAGAAGAATTTTGAAGGATTTTAACCATATATGGGTGTGGCGGCCATCTTGGTCATGTGACCTGGATTATTTATAAACACATTGGTTCCCCCTTCCCATAGATGCTACATATAAAATTTGGCTTTGATTGGCCAAGCGCTTTCAGAGAAGAAGATCTTTGAAAATGGTGGATGACGGACGGACGAGGACGGACGGACGACGGATCATGGCCATCCTGTAACCTCACCTTGTGAGCCTACCGGCTCAGGTGAGCTATAAAGACTAGGGCTTTGTAATTCTGGGGCATGGTTATCTTTGGTATGTACCTGAACCGCTGGTATTCTGGTATTTCTATTTGTAGTGACATTCTATAGGGGAAAACCTTAAATCCCAAAAAACAAACCAGAGGACCATTGGTCCTGTAAACGCTCACCTGCGATCTGCTACATATGCCAATAAACATGTTTGAATATTATGGTATTTAGCCCCAGTGCAGGGGCAGATGAAGCCCTTGGGCCATTTGTTTTAAGAATAATCAATTATGTTTTGTCCATTTGCCAATTTCTATTTTATTTATTCCCTTCAAATGACATGTTAACAGTTTTCCCCATTCAAATGCATTGGCAACCTATGTTGACCTTGTTGTAAAATAGGTCAAGGTCACCACAGGGTCATGATTAATATATACATTGTAGTACTTGAGCCATCAATGCTTCATGCAAAGTTTCTTTGAAATCGGTCTACCGGTTCCGGAAAAGAAGATTTTTGAAGGGTTTTTACCATATATGGGCATGGCGGCCATCTTGGTCATGTGACCTAGATTATTTATGTACACATTGGTTACCCCATCCTATAGATGCTTCACATAAAATTTGGCTTTGATTGGCCAAGTGGTTTCAGAGGAGAAGATATTTGAATATTATGAAAATATACATGTATACTGCCCCGAGGTGGGGTCATATGAGCTCCTGGGGACCAATCTTTTTCAGAATCATTAATATTCAGTCCTACTGCCCATTTCCGGCAAGACTTTCACTTTAAATGACATTTCAAAAGTTTTCCCCATTCAAATGCATTGGCCACCTATGTTGACCTTGCCATAAGATAGGATATCCCCAGCCTGACAACGGAAAATGCCAATTTCCACTTTTTCTCCATACAAGTCAATGGAAACAAGTTGCTATAGCAACCAGAGTTCTTATCCAATCGAAATAAAAAACACAAATATTCGTTCCCCCCATGTAGATGCTATATGTGAAATATGAATATGAAAAGATTGGGCCTGGCAGCTTCAGAGGAGAAGTCGTTTGAAAATGTAGACGGCGACGGACGACTCGACTACTATACTTTAAGCTCACCGGGTTAGCTAAAAATTATCCAAAGAAATTTTAAATTTATTTTTACAGCAAAAAAAAAAAAAAAAAAAAAAAAAAAAAAACTTTTCGCAAAGGCTGATATACTCACAGGTTTAGGTGGCCAGTCTTTTTGTTCACAGAGGGGTTTTGCCAATTCTATACCTCTCTCACCACGAGTCTTGACCATCTTCTTAATGTCTGCAGTTATGAACCCCTTCACTAAAGACTTCATACCCCTTAAATAAAGAAGCAGAGGACTAATGGTCCTGTTATTAAAGTGTATTTCCTAGTGTCTGATAATGGTTTTTGCCAGATATTTCGCAACTGGTTATACGTATGACATAAATATTTGGCACAATTTACCATTTAGATGCAGAATATGCAGAAAAAATTTTGGAAATATGCTGACAAATAAGGAAGTACTGTAACTGGGCCCAGTTGTTCAAAATTAACAACATCCTTAGTTAACAGTTTGTTATAAAACACGAATGTTACAAATACACTGTTATTTTTTTTTGTTTCACCGCTGTGGGTTCGCGCCTCGCTCGGGGCACGAGTCACATGTGGGACAAGCCAAGTTCTGCTTGCGGGTGTGTCAGGTGGTTTTTCCCCGGGTACTCCGGTTTTCGCCCCACCTACCGATTGATTCATCTCGATATGAGTGAAAAAGCTTGAAAGGGACGTAAAACTGAATCAAAAAAAAAAAAAAAAAAAAAAAAAAAAATTTTTTTTTGTTGATAACATGTGAGAATCCTTGGCAATGCAATGCAAAGGATTCTCACATTTTATCAACAAAAAATAAGTGTATTTGCTTATGTAGTCAGTATTTACTTGAGTTGTCTTAACGATGACGTTAAGCTAACAAAGTTTTGAACTGGCCCCTGGTCAACAACAATTCTGAATATACAGTCGAAGTTCGATAATTCGAAACGCAAGGGACCGCAGGAAATCTTTCGAATGATCGAGGGTTCGAACTTTCGAAAATCATCAAAAAAAATCGGAAATGTTCGGTCATTTTCATTCAGACAATGGTATGGTCAGATTTGACAGCTTCAATTCGGCATTTTGGCGCATATATGAGAATCTGTGCACATGGAATGAAGAAAATGTGTTTATAAGAGTTTTATCATAATGTCATTTACGACCAACAGATTAAAACAAACGCAAAACAAAAAAGACAATGGAGACTCACCTTGTCAACAAAGAAAGATGGTTGAGTATAAAACAATGAATCATTTATTGACGAAATATTTAAATATAAAAACGAGCATATATTGGCAAATATTGTCAAATAGCAAAGATCAGTATCAGAATGCAGCACACTTATTGATACAAAACTAAAAGTCTAATTTAACATTAATACACTCCAACCTCGTTAGTACGCGCATCAGTATAACGCGTTTACCGGTATAACGCGGTGCCTGCTTGGACCCCAAAAATTTCTGTTTATGGGAAAAAACGATGTCAAAAAAAAAAAAAAAAAAAAAAAATCTGAAAATCCCACAAAACGATCTCTCATTCATTCTTAAAAAATCCTCATACCTGAATATACAAGGTGTCAAACATAAATCAATTGAATAAACAAACTTTTAAATCCAATCAATAAAAACGCCAATTAGTCTACACCAGATGTGATTGAGCAGTGTCACTTAGGTAATTTATGCAAACATCCGGTCGTAAACAATGAATGGGCCAGTGCCGAACAAAACATTAATTTGGGCAATATATAAATAATGGAATGATCAGACCACCCTGTACGAAAGGGTTTGATAATTATCAAATTACAACACTCAAACTATAAAGCGCACAGTAAACACCGATCAGGGGTAGAATATATCAGTCTTTACTGTCTCTCTTTCACTTTTTTAGTTTTTGTCATGTAGTAGCTCAGTGGAAAAACACCACTACAATGACCTTGATCTGGGTTGTTCAAGCGCATAATTTGATTACAGTTGCTCCCCCTTGTAAAAATGTTGTACATACGTTTTGGTAAAATCTGTATTTATCCAACACAATCGGCGTAGTCTTACATTACTGACAATGATGTATAATTTCATTTACATAATTATATTCAATTCAACTATAAAAAAAAGATTTGTGATAGCAAATCTATAAAATTGAAAGAATTTTACTGATAAAATATCAAAGGTACACACCTTTATACTGTTAAATTTTTGACCTACAAATATCTTATTGATGTAAAACCATGTATTACAATAGAAGATACCATAAACATAGGTGGTTCTTCATAGCACAAGCAGGCAAGGACCTGATGGTGTGTCAGTCGTTAGTACGCGACTCACTTATAACGCGGTTCAATTTTGTGGACCCCGACCGTCGCGTACTAACGAGGTTGGAGTGTAGTCCTTTTACACTTTTTACCCCAGTACTTTCACTATCATAAATGCCCGATAAAAATTTGTCCATTATCACTTTTATTGTAATTGGTATTTTTGATACAACCACACTTCTACAGCCAGTTTATTTTACAGCCTCTTTCGTATTGATTACACATTACGAATCACTGATTGTCTCTACACTGACATTTTTTAATCAAACACGGTAATTGTTGCAATTGATCTCAATTAAAGACATCAATTACTCAATTTATGGATCAACACCTAATAGTGTGACCGTTAATGCGATGTCTGTTACCTGAAGCGAATATACCTGTGAATTCACTCGAGTGTGTAATAATTGAGCTCGCTCTACGAAGAAATCATGTTCATCGTGCGTGACTTTGATTGGCAGTTTGCGGCTTCGAATTTCAAGGGGGGTTTTGATAGGAATTTCTTTGATCGGGACCGGCAACATTGTTCGAAAAACTGAATTTTTCGAAAGATCGAAATTCGAAAAATCGGTAATAATTTAACAATATACAATAGAGAAAAATTTTGGGACCGTCAGATGTCTTCGAAAAATCCGGTAGTTTCGAAAAATCGGCGTTCGAATTATCCAAATTGGACTGTAAAAGGATTTTCTGTACTGATATCTCATAGAAGGGAGATAAATATTTTTCCACAAAGAATTTAAATTCTTAGTGTTTAATTAGGACTGCTCAGAACCATTATAAAATGGCACAAATGACTTATTTGTACATAAAAGTGTCTTTTATCTTTTTTGTCATGATTCTATGTTAAGGATCAATACTGAATAAATTTTGACTTGACTTTCCTGTTTCAGGTAAAAACATTCATTTTCAGAAATTATTTTATTTCATTCAGGTGTTGATTATGCTCAAAGTAAATCATATATTGCACAAAAAGTACACAGTTTTCCAGCAGACGCATTTAGTTACGCCCGTAACAGAGTAACAAACGTAACGAAGGGTATGAACTAATTTAACATGTTAGAAGATGATTGAAAAGTGTGAACAACGACGATGAAGGACGACGGAGCATGGGTATACTATAAGCTCACCTTGTGAGCCTAACGGTTCAGGTGAGCTAACTAGAGGACCAATGGTCCTGTAATTGGTCCTGTAAACGCTCACCTGACATCTGGGATATATACCAATAAACTTGTTTGACTATTATGGTCATGGGCGACCTACATTAACCTTGCTGTAAAATAGGTCAAGGTCATCACAGGGTCATAATTTATTAATACAGTGTGTGTAGTACTTTAGTCCACGTGACATGCCAAGTTTTGTTGAAATTGGTCCACCGGTTCCAGAGAAGAAGATTTTTGAAGGGATTTTACCATATATGGACATGGTGGCATTCTTGGTCATGTGACCTGGATTATTTATGTATGCATTGGTTTACCCATCCTATAGATGTTTCATATCAAATTTGGCTTTGATAGGGCAAGTGGTTTCAGAGAAGAAGATCTTTGAATGTTATGGTGATATACATGTATCTTGCCATGGGGTGGAAGCAGATCAGCCCAATATTTTTAGAATCATAAATCTTCAGTCCATTTGCCCATTTCCTTGAAGTTTTTCCCTCTTCAAATAACATTTTGACAATTTTCCCCATTGAAATGCATGGGCCACCTATGGTTGACCTTGCCGTAAAATAGGTCAAGGTCATCCAAGGGTCATGATTTACATAAACTTTGAAAACCTTCTCTACCTCAGTGTAACCTGATACTTCATGCCAAGTTTCAAAATCATAGGCCTTCTCAATCTGGTTCTGAAGAAAAAGATTTTCAACGGTTGTTGCTATTTATAGCCATGGCCGCCATCTTGGTCATGTGACCTAGACCATTTATATAAACTTTCATTCTCTTTTCCTAAGGATACTCCAAATGAAGTTTGGCTCTGATTGGCCAAGCAGTTTCGGAGAAGGAGATCTTTGAATATTATGGTAATATACATATATATTGCCCCGGGGTGGGGTTAGACAAGCTTCTAGGGCCCAAGTTTTTTCAGAATCATAAATCTTCAGTCCATTTGTCCATTTCCATTAAGATTTTCCCTTCAAATGACATTTCAGGGCTTTTTCTGACCTTTTTGGGAATTTTTTGGTACCGATGAAATTGGGGAAAAAATTGTGTAATTTTGGGAAAAAATACAACAATTATGGGAAAAAATAGTGCAATTTTTTGCAAAATTGGGAAAGTTTACCTTTTCTGCTAATTGGGAATGTTCCAGGTTAATTGAAAATTTTTTCCTGCCAATTGGGAAAAAATTTGGTACCGGAAACCAGACCCAGTTTTGTATAGAGAAAAAGCCCTGCATTTTGACAATTTTCCCCATTCAAATGCATGGGCGACCTATGTTGACCTTGCCGTAAAATTATTAAATAGGTCAAGCCGTCAAGGTCATCCCAGGGTCATGATTTATATAAACTTTGTAGAGCTCCTCTCCCTGATGCTTAATGCCAAGTTTCAAAAGCATAGGCCTTCTGGTTCTGGAGGAGAAGATTTTTTAAAGGTTTTTGCTATTTATAGCCATGGAGGCCATCTTGGTCATGTGACATGGATCATTTATATAAATTTTCGTTCCCCCTTCCTATGGATGCTTCACATGAAGTTTGGCTTTGATTGTCCCAGCGGTTTCAGAGGAGATCAGGGGTCCTGCTAGCCCATGAAAGCAGGGAGAAGTGACTTCTCCTTCCAGCCCAAACAGGGAGAAGTTTGAGACATCAGAGAGAAGTGACTTTGACTACTCATCGATAAAGATTGATGGCCCCTTTCAGTGCTGGACACTCACTTCCTAAGATTTAATTAAGTTCCAGTGGCCCAAGTAACATTTATACCAGTTGTGTTTATTCTTGTAGCCCATTAAATTTTTTTTTTTTTTTTTTTTTTTTTTTTTTTTTTTTTTTTGGGGGGGGGGGGGGGTAGGGGTGGGAAAGGAGAGGAGAGAGAGGGGGTCAACATCTATGAGTTGAGTGTAAATATAGTGATGGGTGAGGCATTATTATCATACTAGTCCCTGTAAGTAAGTCTCTATGGAGAAGACCCCAGTTTGAGGTGTGCCACTAAAGGAGGATAATATGCAATAACAATAGCGTTTATGGCAGCCAAAAATTCAACGTAAAAATACAGCGTTTCTTTGGCAATTTAAGCCTGGAAAATGCATTTGAATCAGGATTTTTGCAAGGAAAAACAATTACAGGCCTAATGAATGTTAAAAATGCAGCTAATAGATAGTTGTAACATATTTTGCTCATAAAAACGAAACAGTTTCACGGCGACCAATTCTCCCAAAGTCTAGTTCAAAGGCTAACAGTAGATAATTTGCAGTTATTAAATCGCAGTAGCGTGTCTTCTTGTCGGTAATTTATGACTCCGCCCTCTGAACAGCCCCTTGTCAAAGTTGCTTTCGACTCGTGACGCTAATTAGCCAATCAGCATTGGTGAAGAATCGGCTGACACTTGTATACATGCCGGCGTGAAATTATGATTAAAGGTGCATGTGTTGTTTATTGAGGCAATTATCCGATAATTGCATAGGGATTAATCAATAAAGGTAATCTGTTTAATGTCACTTGACAATCAGCTGTGTCGCCGTGGGCAACCGAGAGGCGAAAACTGGCGTTATTCGTGAGCTGTAAACAATCGAACAAGTGAATCACTGTGATCAAAATCGAAAATAAACTTTTGAAATCTGAAAAAATAGGGCGAAGTCGACTTCTCTTTCAAGGTTACAGAAGGCGAAATCTCACAACTTTCGGCGATATTTTTCGCCGTAGAGCCCAGTAACTGGACCCCTGGGAGATCTTTGAAATTGTGGATGACAACAACAGACGTCAAAGATGGACGATGATAGACGGACGCCCGACCATGCCCATCCTAAAAGCTCACAAGGTGAGCTTTCAGCTTAGGTGAGCTAATAAACCAGAGGACCAATGGTCCTGTAAATGCTCACCTGAGATCTGCTGCATATACCAATAAACATGTTTGAATATTGTGGTATTTAACCCAAGTGTAGGGGCAGATGAAGCCCTTGGGCCATTTTCTTTTTTTAGAATAATCAATATTCTGTCCATTTGCCAATTTACTGCTGGCTTTTCCCTTCAAATGACATTTTAACAGTTTTTCCCATTCAAAAGCATGGGCAACCCATGTTTACCTTGCCATAAACTGGGTCAAGGTCATCACAGGGTCATGATTTATACATGTATACATTGTAGTACAGGTCAACCTCATTATAACGCTATCTTTGGGGTCCATGGAAACAGACCGTGTTATAAGTGAACCGTGTTATAATGAGGTTATTTACAATAGACATAATAGCAATATAATCATTTTGGGAGCCATGGCATGGCCGTGTTGTATTGAAAACCGCCTTATAATGAGACGTGTTATAATGAGGTTCAACTGTACTTGAAAAATTTGTCTATTGGTTCAGAGAAGATGTTTTTTGAAGGGTTTTTATCATATATGGGCATGGTGGCCATCTTGGTCATGTGACCTAGGTTATTAATATACACATTGGTTCCCCCCATCCTATAGATGCTTCAGATAAAATTTGGCTTTAATTGGCCAAGTGGTTTCAGAGGAGAAGATGTTTGAATATTATGGTAATATTGTATTTTGCCCCACGGTGGGGGCATATGAGCCCTTGGGTCCAATTTTTTTTTTCAGAATCATTAATAGTCAGTCCTACTGACCATTTCCTGCAAGATTTTCACCTCAAATGACTTTTTAAAAGTCATCCCCATTCAAATGCATTGGCGACCTATGTTGACCTTGTCGTATTGATTCCTTAATTCTATAGATGCTTCACATAAAATTTGGCTTTGATTGGCCAAGCGGTTTCAGAGGAGAAGATGTTTGAATATTATGGTAACTTACATGTATAATGCCCCGGGGTAGGTGCAGATGAGCCCCTGGGGTCCAATTCTTTTCAAAATCATTAATATTCAGTCCTACTGCCCATTTCCTGCAAGACTTTCACTTTAAATGACATTTTTAAAGTTTTCCCCATTCAAATGCATTGGTGACCTATGTTGACCTTGCCGTAAAAAAGTCAAGGTCATCACAGGGTCATGATTTATATACATGTTGTAGTACTTGAGTCATCGATGCTTCATGTCAAGTTTCATTGAAATCGGTCCACCGGTTCCGGAGAAGAAGATTTTTGAAGGGTTTTTACCATATATGGGCATGGCGGCCACCTTGGTCATGTGACCTGGATTATTTATATATACATTGGTTACCCCTTCCTATTGATGCTTCACATAAAATTTGGCTTTGATTGGCCAAGCGGTTTCAGAGGAGATGATGTTTGAATATTCTGGTAATGTACATGTATATGAGCCCCTGGGGTCCAATTTTTTTCAGAATCATCAATATTCAGTCCTACTGCCCATTTCCTGCAAGACATTCACTTTAAATGACATTTTAAAAGTTTTTCCCATTCAAATGCATTGGCAACCTATGTTGACCTTGCCGTAAAATAGGTCAAGGTCATCACAGGGTCATGATTTATATACACATTGTAGTGCTTGAGTCATCAATGCTTCATGCCAAGTTTCGATAAAATCGGTCTACCGGTTCTGGAGAAGATTTTTGAAGGGTTTTTACCATATATGGGGATGGCGGCCATCTTGGTCATGTGACCTGGATTTCTTATATACACATTGGTTCCCCCTTCCTATAGATGCTTCATATAAAATTTGGCTTTGGTTGGCCGAGGGGTTTCAGAGAAGAAGATCTTTGAAAATGGTGGACGACGGATGACGACGCCGGACGCCGGGTGCCTCCCTATCCTATAAGCTCACCTGTGAGCCTTTGGCTCAGGTGAGCTAAAAGGGCTTGTGGTTTTGCCTATTTTAAGGACTTATGTGTGGTCACTGTATATACATGTTTGAAGATTTACCTGTATAAAAAGCATTGTTTATTTTTGTCAACAATGTTACATTTTTTGGCATGCTTTATCATGTGGCTGTTGAATATGTTGCAAATACATGATTGTGAAATGAGTGGTCAGCTCAGAGCAAGTGAGTCATTTTTCAGTTACTTCCGGGTTAAAATTGTTGGACCCATTTTTCTTAGCTTTTTGAAAAAAATAAGCCAGATTTTTCAATGTAGTCATTGACTTCAATCAAATAAAAACCTGAAACAAAAGGCATGTCATCTTTCAGCAAACAATAAGCGCACACTAGCTGCCCAAAGTTACCCACTCTCAGAATTTTCCAGAAACACATGTTTACACTAACTTTTCCCAGAGAAATACATTTCCATGACCCCAAAATAATTTTTAATTTGTCAGATTATGTATCCTAGACATTTAGGCTTTGTGTAGTTTTTATTCAAATGCAATCCATTTTCCAAGAGGAAATGCAGAGTGGATTCTAGGATTTTGTCAAGATGGGCCAACTCCCCCCTCACACTCAAAAAGGGGCCAAGGTTAAAATCAAGTAGGGGGCCATACGACTAGAGTTCCTCCCGTAGGTATCTATACCAGAAGTGGTCCTCCTACGAAGCCAGCCGATAATGCAAAAATGGATAAGATACGGGTCAACATTTTCTCAGGAAGATCTAACTGAATGGTCACCTCCTGTGATTAACCAAACCAACAGCAATTATAGACTTCACAAATCATCAAGAAGCCAGATAGTTGAACATGCATATAGAATCCACCAAGATGATGGTCAATTCACTCACAGTCATAAAAAATAAATATGTAGATTTTAATATTTCAAGCCATTTGGGTGTAGGTCATAACAAAGTTCAATGTCTGCTGCTCTGAGTCTGCACTGTTTTCTCTGGACTACCTGTTGGGACCTTTTGATTAATATGTTATATTGTTTTCCTTTCCCTTGTGAGTTATATTATCGAATACGCACTAATAAACCAGAGGACCAATGGTCCTGTAAACGCTCACCTGAGATCTGCTGCATATACCAATAAACATGTTTGAATATTATGGTATTTAACTCCAGTGCAGGGGCAGATGAAGCCCTTGGGCCATTTTCTTTTTTCAGAATCTTCAATATTCTGTCCATTTGCCAATTTCCTGCTGGCTTTTCCCTTCAAATGACATTTTAACAGTTTTCCCAATTCAAATGCATAGGCAACCCATGTTGACCTTGCCATAAACTTGGTCAAGGTCATCACAGGGTCATGATTTATATATACATTGGAGTACTTTAGCCATCGATGCTTCACACCAAGTTTCCTTGAAATCAGTCCATTGGTTTCAGAGAAGAAGATTTTTGATGGGTTTTTACCATATATGGGCATGGCGGCCATCTTTGTCATGTGACCTAGATTATTTATATACACATTGATTCCTCAATTCTATAGATGCTTCACATAAAATTTGGCTTTGATTGGCCAAGCGATTTCAGAGGAGAAGAGGTCTGAATATATATCATGGAAATATACATGTATATTGCCCCGGGGTGGGGGCACATGAGCCCCTGGGGTCCAATTTTTTTCAGAATCATTAATTTTCAGTCCTACTTCCCATTTCCTGCAAGACTTTCACTTTAAATTACATTTTAAAAGTTTTCCCCATTCAAATGCATTGGCGACCTATGTTGACCTTGCCGTAAAATAGGTCAAGGTCACGAAAAGGTCATGAATTATATATACATTGTAGTGCTTGAGCCATCGATGCTTCATGCCAAGTTTTGTTGAAATCGGTCCACCGGTTCTGGAGAAGAAGATTTTTGAAGGGTTTTTACCATATATGGGCATGGCGGCCATCTTGGTCATGTGACCTGGATTATTTATATACACATTGGTTCCCCCTTCCCATAGATGCTTCATGTAAAATTTGGCTTTGATTGGCCAAGCGGTTTCAGAGAAGAAGATGTTTGAATATTATGATAATATACATGTATATTGCCCCGGTGTGGGGGCGGATGAGCCCCTGGTGCCCAATTTTTTTCAGAATCATTAATATTCAGTCCTACTGCTCATTTTCTGCAAGATTTTTCCTTTAAATGACAATTTAACAATTTTTCCCATTCAAATGCAAAGGCGACCTATGTTGACCTTGCCGTAAAATAGGTCAAGGTCACCGCAAGGTCATGATTTATATATACATTGTAGTACTTGAGTCATCGATGCTTCATGCCAAGTTTGGTTGAAATCGGTCCAGTGGTTCCGGAGAAGAAGATTTTTGAAGGGTTTTTACCATATATGGGCATGGCGGCCATCTTGGTCATGTGACCTGGATTATTTATATATACATTGGTTCCCCCTTCCCATAGATGCTTCATGTAAAATTTGGCTTTGATTGGCCAAGCGGTTTCAGAGAAGAAGATCTTTGAAAATGGTGGACGACGGACGACGGACGGACGACGGACGACGGACGGACGGACGCCGGATCATGGCCATCCTATAAGCTCACCTTGTGAGCCTGACGGCTCAGGTGAGCTAAAAAGCTTTCATCTTCGTAAACTATTAAAGTGAAAACAAGGGAAACCACTCAAAAATAATAAAACGAAGCAAACGTCACGAAAGTTTGTGCCTTCAATAAATGTTTTGACATCGTTTTCTCCCGAGTAATTCAATAACTGATATTATTACTTTTGAGGTAGTTAGTACATTCCTCTGTCAGAGCATTTCGATTCTTCTAGCTATTGTTATTGCGCTTTCACTTTCGTCTTGACCAGCTCAATTGTCAACATGATTGCCACCTGAGGAAGTTAGAAAAGAAATTCCTAACCATTATCTCAAATTCATTCATATCTAAATTGCTGCATTACAAATTGATGGTGTAATCTTTTTTCCTAGTGTCTGATAATGACCCATAATCAAGGTATTATGAGTCACACCTTGAGAAAACTTGTCTTCAGGTTTTACCATCCATTCAAAAACAAACCTGAATGTGCAACAACAGGAGAGCTACAGGCATAAAATTTCAGAATTATTAACAAGAGGTCTTGCGCGCTGGTTATCCAGAGACAACCAACGTGACAGAATAACCAACGCAGATGGAATCAATTTATGACTAGAGCATTCAAATACCTGCCTGTAGAAAGTTGTACCCAGACAGGTATTTATTTTATTACCTATTAAACGTTTCACATTGATTGTGTTTGTTTTTCTCAGTTGGGTTGGTTGTCTCTGGATAATCAGTTTGACTTGTGTAATCTATTAAGCGAAAACAAAGATGATGATAAGCTATGTTGAATTACAAATTTCAGGACAGGTCAGGTTAATAATGGCGTTGTTCTATCCATGTAGCAAAAACAAAAGATGCAGATAAGCATCGTAGTTTTCTCATATGAAAACATCAAGAAATTGTTGACTGGGACGTTAAACCTCCATGCAATAAAAAGAAACCATCATGTTAAGATGTCCGTGAAATGTATACCCCTTAAACCCCACTTTTATATAGAAAAACTGGGGTTACAGCCTTGCAGGGGTATACATGATTTTCTTATTTTTTTATCCAAAAACATTGTGGGTACTCGTTAGCACTGCCTCAGCGAGGCGGTTCTAACATGTATCCACAATGTATGTTTTGAGCGAAAATATATATACCAGAGGACCAATGGTCCTGTAAACGCTCACCTGAGACCTGAGATATATACCAATAAACTTGTTAGACTAGAATGGTAATATACATGTATATAACCCCGGGGCAGGGGCAGAGCAACCTCTGGAGTCAATTTCTTTTTTAAATCATAAAGATTCAGTCCATTTGCCAATTTACTGCAAGTTTTGCCCTTCAAATGACATTGTAACAATTTTCCCCATTCAAATGCATGGACAACCTAAGTTGACCTTGCTGTAAAAAAGGTTAAGGTCATCCCAGAGTCATGATTTATACAAACTTTGTAGAGCTCCATTGCCTGATGCTTCATGCCAAGTTTCAAATTCATAGGCCTTCTGGTTCTGGAGAAGAAGATTTTTAAAGGTTTTTGCTATTTATAGCAATGGCGGCCATCTTGGTCATGTGACCTTGACCATTTATATAAACTTTCATTCACTCTTCCTAAGAATGCTCCACATAAAGTTTGGCTTTGATTGGCCAAGCGGTTTCAGAGAAGAAGATGTTTGAATATTATGGTCATACACATGTATATAGCCCCGGGGCAGGGGCAGACAACCCTCTGGGCCCAAAATATTTTCATAAACATGAATATTCTGTCCATTTGCTCATTCCTAGAAAGTTTTTTGCCATTAATTGACATTTTCCTATTTTTTCCCATTCAAATGCATGGGCGGCCTAAGTTGACCTTGCTGTAAAACAGGTCAAGGTCATCCCAGGGTCATGATTTATATAAACTTTGTAGAGCTCCATTGCCTGATGCTTCATGCCAAGTTTCAAAATCATAGGCCTTCTGCTTTTGGAGAAGAAGATTTTTATAGGCTTTTGCTATTTACAGCCATGGCAGCCATCTTGGTCATGTGACCTTGACCATTGATATAAACTTTCATTCACGCTTCCTAAGAATGCTCCACATAAAGTTTGGCTTTGATTGGCCCAGCGGTTTCAGAGCAGGGTACCCACGCTTTTGTCAAAACCAAATTCCAGGACTTTTCCAGGACTTTTCCAGGACAGATGAGTAATTTTCAAGGTCTGATCACAACAAAATTCCAGGACTTTTCCAGGATCGTCAAATTTATAACTCACAACAAGAAACAGTTTTTCTTATCTGAAACAGCGGACCTCGGTAATTGGGAGTAAGGATTTGACTTTGCACGTTCTTAACTTTCAGAAACTGTTTAAACAAACCTTTTCTCGAAATTCGAAAACGCATCCGAGTTAACTTTGATCCATGTGTATTCGGACTCCCTCGGCCAAACCGATTATTTCCCTTGTTCGGTTGGGTATGAAAGCCCCATCCCAGCTGTATATAAGACGGTACCGCAAAAAAAGACCGGAATATAGCGTCGCGCCCGAAAATATGATCAACAACGATCGATATTACCTATTTTATTGTTCACTTGTTCGCCGCTTTAAATCTTACACTTCTTTCTGGGCCTGACATTTCCAGGGCAAACCATATTCCCGGACGATTCACGGAAAAATGATGAAAATTACAGATTCCAGGACTTTTCATGACCGGGAACACCGTTTTACTAATTCCCGGACCTTTCCCGAATTCCCGGTAGCGTGGGAACCCTGTCAGGGGAGAAGATGCTTCATTATTATGGAAATATACATGTATATAGCCCCGGGGCAGGGGCAGACAACCCTAAGGGGGCAAAATTTTTTTCCATAAATATTAATCTTCTGTCCATTTGCCTATTCCCAGTACATTTTACCTACTAAATAGTATTTTACCATTTTTTCCCATTCAAATGCATTGGCGACCTAAGTTGACCTTGCCGTAAAATAAGTCAAGGTCATCTCAAGGTCATGATTTATATAAACTTTGTAGAGCTCCTGTCCCTGATGCTTCACACCAAGTTTCAAGATCATAGGCCTTCTGGTTCTGGAGAAGAAGATTTTTAAAGGTTTTTGCTATTTATAGCCATTGCGGCCATCTTGGTCATGTGACCTGGACCATTTATATAAACTTTCGTTCCCCCTTCCTAAGGATGCTCCACATGAAGTTTGGCTTTGATTGGCCAAGCGGTTTCAGAGGAGAAGATCTTTCAAATTGTGGACGACGGACTGACGGACGGACGACGGACGACGACGGACGGACGCCGGAGCATGGGTATACTATAAGCTCACCTGTGAGCCTTCGGCTCAGGTGAGCTAATAAAAAAAATCAATGAAACTTGCACTTTTTGCTTCTTGAAAAAAATCTCTTTATATTGCATGGGCATGTTTTCATAATGTAACCGTCAATACCTTTTACATGGGCAAAGCAATTTGATAAAGATATTAGGCTTAGCTCCGGTGAAATAACAAGACTTTGCTCTTGTGAGCTGTCAATGATCGAACATTTTTGTGTTTCATTACATTGTGTGTATAATCAGTGAGATTATTACTTATTTGCAAAAGAAACCTGATGTATTTCATCAAGTTGACAACTTATCATTGGGTATTATATTGGCTATTCAAATGGTAAATTTGCCATAACATTGTCTAATCAGATGTCTTGCTTTATGAGCAAATTATTCATAAGAATTATGACTTGTATTCTTATAATCCATCTTTCATAAGCTCATGTTTTGCCTCTTCAGCTCAGGTGAGCAGCAACAAGCATTTGCTCAGGTGAGCTAACATTGACAAAATTGCTGCTTTTCAATACATGGTGTATATTATTATCATGGAAAGTATTACATGGTGTAATATTTTTGATATTAGGCAATTTTCTCCCCTGTGACAATGATCTCTTCACACCTCCTATTGTAAACTTGTACACTAGGAATATATTATTGGGGAATTATCTCTAGACCAATTCAATTGATTTACCAACTCCTCAGGTCAAGTTGTGAAAGGGACTCCTGATGTATTCATAAACTTGACAAGGTAATTGCCAATTATATTGGCAACCCTTATTGTGAAATAGCCATAACTCGTTGGTCGGACAAAATGTAATTCAAAGAAAATTAGCTATAGCGCAGTAGGTAGCGAGGAGGTTTCCTACTTTGCTTCATACCACTTTCGTACGGGTTCGCGCCCCATTGTGGCCAAATGTTTTTCAGAATATAAATGAATTAACCCGTCGAAATGTATGTGGTCTGGCTGTCGCCAAGCGGACGCGGTGGTTTCACAGGCATATTCCGGGTATGCCGAGATATGTCCTGGCTTTCCTCCACCTCAGACAGCCCTCGCCATTACTGCATCTGGGAGAGGGACTTTGGGTAGAATGGTGCAGTAGTGGCGAGTAGCAAGTTGTAAATATGTTAAGGGGATGGATAACCTCAGTGATGGGAATACAGTAAATATGTTAAGGTGATGGTTGGTGGTGGGCAGTGTAGTTCTATCATTGGGGTCTGGTGATGGTCATACCCTTACTTGGGGTTAAAACAAGGTGCGCTGATAAGTCAGCGGCGGAACACTATAACACACATACATACAATGGCATATTTTCAAGCCATTTCTTCCAAAACAAGAAGTCAAACTTTCGTTTCCTTTTCGGTGGGTCTTGGGCATGTTCAGGGAAACATTCGGGTGCTGTGGCGCCTCATCAACGCCGATTCCCTGTCTTTTAGTTATCACAAGCCAAGAAAGAACAAATCTCTGCTCCATCTTGTGTCAACGAAAGTGAAAGAAGAAAAACATATGCACATGCGTCAACAGTCTCAGCCAATAGAATTGAAGTCTCGGTCAAATCTCGGACCACGAGATTGACGGAAATTGGCGGAAAAGAACGGAAATAAACTACCAAAATGGTACTGAAAAGAACCACAATACGCACATAACTAACAAAAATGCGCCACTTCTTGGTACTTTGCGGGATCGTGGGCGCACCAAGATCACAATTGTGCGCCAAAATTACAAAATAAGCGGGATTTTCACACTCCCGCGCCCTAGAATCTACTCTGAAATGGGTCCCACGAAAACCAGTTACATTTAGAATTTTACACCAAGCTATTTAAAATTGTAAAATGATAACTACAGTAGAACTTGTATTAAAAGACCGCTCAAGGGAAGGATGGAAAATGGTCTCTTTTCAAGGTGGTCTTTTAATTAGGAAATGCTTTTCGGAGCCATATGTGCCTTCTTTTTGTTTTCAAGAAGTGTGATTTCTTAGTGTGTTTTTTTTTTCCATGATTCTTTAATTATTTTTATTGTTTTGTTCTCCAACCAAAAGGGAGTGTTTTGCTTGTGCAAGGATATTTTTGAATCACTTTTATGCCTGTCGAATTTTTTTTTTCACTCATATCGAGACGAATCCACGAAACAATAGATGGGTGGGGTGAGCAAGGGAGCATCCCGCGGGGAAACGCCTGACAAATCTCACTGACCTTGTCAAACAGACGCATCTCGCTCTATCAACTACCCTCAGAACGACTGAACTGACGTTGAATGCAAGAAAACAGAGATGGAATAACAAAAAACGTAATAGAATCGGAAACTGCAGCAAATTTAATCTACCTTTCGAACGATTTCCGGTCTAATTTATCAACTCTACTTTCGATTCAAAACAAGGCGGGGTGTCACGATTTACCGGAATGGAGCATCTAAGAGTTGCTTCCCTTACAATATTGGACTGAAATGCCAAATTTACTAGGAAAAAGGATAAGTAGAGATCGATGCCTGTGTTTTCTTGCCGGTATGGCGGAAAAAACAAATCAACGTCGTTGATTTCATGAACATTGCAGAATCGACAAAATAATCACACAAGCTCTTAACGCTTAATCTCTTTTAATTACTGTATTGAGCATGTGCTGATCAACCGTTGCGACGAGGGAGACAGACAATAGAAGGTTTTATGCTTCGGTAATTAGACCAATTACGTTACCACGCATCAGTGACTTTGTTATAACTACAATAAACTATTTAACAATAGTATAATGAAAACCTACGCCAGGGTTAATAACCTTGAAACAGGTGTGAACAACGATCTAGGAAGTTTCCGTTCAAGAGAACAATCAAAATTTTGGCTCTAAATATGGTCACAAGAATGCAAAATTTTAGTCAAAAACATGGTCGTTGGTCGCTTAAAAGCGAGGCGGTCGCTTAATCCAATGATAAAATATAGTGAAAATCGTCGGGAGGAATGGAAACTGGTCGTTAAACGTAGGTGGTCGCCCAATACAAGTGGTCGTTAGCGCAATTTATACTGTATATTGAGTCATTCCTAGTATCTGTGACGTCTATTAGCAATAAATGCACATCATCATTAGACTGACAGATTCAAGAAAACAGTAGACTTCTGTTTTACATACCCCACCCACTCATGTCAATATTGATAAATTCTGTGACTGCAAAATACATGCACATACATACAAGCCTTTGTACAAGAAAAATAACAATCTGGATTTCGGACTAGGCCCAATACAAACCTGACTGTACAATCAAAGCAGGCTAGAGGCTCAAAATTTTGGAGTTATAGTACTTCTAAGAAGAATTGTGCTATCTGTGTAGCAAAAACAAAGGTGCTGATTAGTGGTGCAGTTACTGCACAGCTGATCTGCACCTTTATTTTTTGCATATACAGTGTTAGTTTTCTGGTGCAGTGGCTCAATTACCATAGGTCTTGAGGAGAAATCTTGTCAAGTGGCATTCTCTTTTTCATCTTCCTTATAACCAATTTGTACTGAAAATGTTGAATATACAGATAAGGTAAGCTGTTAAGAGAATATACAAACCAGAGGACCAGTGGTCCTGATATCGCTCACCTGAGATTTTGTCTTTGATGAATGACCTTTGGAGGCCATGTTGGCCAACGTAAAATGTAAACTTGACCTCAAATACTCACATAATTATTAAAACTATAAACTGTCTGTATCTACTAACTTTCAGATCTTTCTGGCAATATTTGACCTTTCTCTTTAAATTAACAGTTTAACAGGTCAACCCAAGGTCATGATTTATATACACTATGAAGGGCCAGAGCCCCCAATGCTACATACCATGTTTCATTGAAATCGGTCCTACGATTCCAGAGAAGTTGACTTTTAAAGGATTTTACCACACAATCATATTATGGGCATGGCAACCATCTTGGTCATGTGACCTGGACCGTTTATATAAACTTTGGTTCCCCCTTCCTAAGGATACCACATATAAAATTTGGCTTTGATTGGTGAAGTGGTTTCTGAGAAAATTAAGTTTTAAATTTAATATGTATAGGCCACCTTCACTATCTCGAAATCAAGGGGGATGGAGAAAACACTTTGAGTTTTCCGAAGTTCGAGATCAAAAAGACCAAAAAGCTCGACTCTCTCACAACTCTCACATTCCCAGAATGAGTGGTTCTTATTTGGTTTTCCCCCATGTTACTCCATCGATAGTGATTTCAAACATACATTCCCAACCTGACACGTCAAAACATTCTTTAACAATTCCAGTGATGAAAGGTTGCATGTAGATATCAAATCGGCATAGACTACTGGTTATTTTATCTTAATTTAATTGCTTTGTGGCTTAATGTTTTTCATTTTTGAGATTTTCCCCAATACTGGATCTTGTCATTATCGGATTTTAGGACGCGCTGGAGACCAGTGTCGCCATCAGGTAGCGCTTATGTGAAGAGAGATAAGTATTACGTTCTCGTTTGATAAAGAATGTAATACATCGTTATCTGCGCAGCGTAGGCCATCGTCAGTAAAAATGCCGTCTTGATTCTTTCATATATTTTTTTGCTAAAAAAGTATGCGGCGCAAATCGGCAATATCACCAGCTGCCGGCTTTTTTGAGAACACTCCTACTCAATTATGACACTAAAATTGAGACGATATTGTGACAGTTAAAGAATGCTTCTGATAGCTAACATAAAACGCCGCTGTTAACAGTGTTTAAATAATTAAATTTCAAAAGTGCCGATAATTGCTCAAGTGTTATGGTTCAAGGTCAATTAGTTTAGTAAACTTTACACAAAGCGACCGACCAAATCAATTAACCCCATTGTTGTGTGTTATCAGATGCTGCGTGAAATTGTGAAAATGAAACTAAAATTATGATCCATTAAATGACAAATTTCAGTGGATTTTAATCCACTAAATGTAAATATATTCTGTCTTTCGTTTTTCGCACTTTGTATCAATTTGCTAATTGGGAAAACGCAGTTCTGAAAATTGACTTTTTTTTTATTCTCTACATTTTTCTTTTTCTCCTTCTTTGCTGAAGTCTGTTCAATAATTTTTGACTCAGCCGAGTTTTCGTCATAACCAAGTTCGACACAAGCAAATTTGATATACAATAACGTATAGGGAGAGATGCTCGGGAGTGAGAGATCACTTCGACATAAGTGGGGTTTTCAAGACAACACGAGTTCAAGATAGCGTAGGTGGCCTGTAAATGACCTTTGGCCAATGTCAAGAGATGACCTTGACCTTGAATACTTATAGGACTTCATTAACTCAATAAGTTGTATGTATGTACCAACTTTCAGGTCACAGACCACAAAACCTCCTGAAAAATTCAATGTTTTCCTTTTTTCCATTGAGAAGCCCATGTTACCAACGTTGACCTTGCCATAAAATAGGTCAAGGTCAACCCAAGGCCATGATTTATACAAACTATGATCAGGGTTCCCATGAAAAGTATAAAATAAAATTCCATGACTTTTCCATAATAATTCCATGATCGGTGTTAAATTTCCAGGACTAATTTTTCTGTTTATTTATTTATTTTTATTTATTTATTTTTTTTTATTGTCATAAAACACTTTTATAAAAGGCAAGAACATATAATAATAACTCACTTCAAGCTATTATTTTTTTCCTGATGAAGAAAAATAAGTTTGAGTGCCCTTTTGAAACTAAAAATGTGTTTATGAAACACTATGCCCCCCAACTGGTAAGTCACTTTCAAGATGTAAAAATGTCCAAAAAATGACTAAGTTCAAATTGTAAAACCAGAGGACCAATGGTCCTGTAAACGCTCACCTAAGATCCGCTTCATAAACCAATAAACATATTTGAATATTATGGTATTTAACCCCAGTGCAGGGGCAGATGAAGCCCTTGGGCCATTTTCTTTTATCAGAATAATCAATATTCTGTCCATTTGCCAATTTCCTGCTGTTTTCCCCTTCAAATAACATTTTAAAAGCAGATAAGCCCCTGGGGTCCTTTTTTTTCAGAATCATTAATATTCAGGGGAATGGAAAGAGTAAAACAACACTTGACAAAACAAGCCAAGGCTATAACACCTGAAATTTTAATATCAATGCACGAACATTTTAATTTTTCCGATCCAGCAGATACAGTTTTTTGGTGCTTGTTTCTGTTTGCTTTCTTTTTATTTGCGAGAAAATCTAACTTAGTGCCAGATTCTGTGCATTCTCAATTTAAAAGGAGATATTGAATCTTTGGGGAATGTCTTGATTGTACACATTAACTGGTCTAAAACAATACAATTTGGACAAAAAATTTTGAAACTACCAATTGTAGAAATTCCTGGTTCAGTTCTTTGTCCAATTAAAGCTTTTAATAAAATGTGTGAAATGGTTCCGGCTCGACGTTTTGATCCATTATTTTCACTACCGAATAATAAATGCGTCACTTATTATCAATATCAAAAAAGATTAAGATATTTCATACAAAAAATAGGGTTAAATCCAGAGGAATTTTCAACACACAGTTTCAGAAGGGGCGGAACTTTGTATGCCTTTCGATCCAAAGTACCGGTAGAATTAAAATGCATGGTGATTGGAAAAGTGATTGTTATCAACAATATTTGTCCTTTTCACTGGAAGATAAGTTGGTAGTAGTATCTAAAATGAAAAAATCTATCCTTTCTATTTGAAAGTTTCAAAATAAGCTTAGTGGCATACTTAGTCTTTATCAAGATTTTTCAGGTGGCTATTACCTGCAGAAGGATAGTGTATGTTATAGATTTCATCTCCCACATAGCCCCTAAATGAGGCCCCACAGAGATGACGCAGCTAGCAGCATCCGCAAAACTTATCAGAACGAGGCTAAAGCAGCAAAGCATATTATCACGTTTTTAGAATTACCATTAATTTCAAGTTTTTTCCCATTGCGTATACATTTACCGACGTTTTAACATTATCATTTATTGACGGAACTAATTTGGGAAATAAGTGTGTCACAAGTAAGTATGAAGTATCCCCAACTCGCGAGTTTTACCTTGTTTTTGTTGTCGGAAAATTTCAAGATTTCCAGGAACCGTCGCCATTTTGTCCTGTAAAATGGCATTCTATGAATCGGTAAAGTGTCAGGTGTGGTTTTCCATCAGATCGATCATAGATCGATTTATTTATTGACTGAATGTTGAATGTATATTCTCCCGACTACGGGTTTTGAAGGAAAACCGTTCATTTCGGAGACAACATTGTGCTGCGTATATCACAGCCGCCATATTGGCTGTTGTTTTCCGCTTGGGCAATATTCGAAACAATACGTTTCGGCCTTGGTTCGCCTGACGTACCGTTTATCGGTTTGCTTATTTTAATCACAGAAATTCACTTTTGTTTATGTTCTGTTTATCCCTTATATATTTATAAATGCGTGAATCGCTTTGCAATGTGATGCGCTTCGGCAGGTTGCAATTTCTGAATTATTTTTTAGCATGTTTACAGCACGCGTTTGTATTCTTACGCATTGCGATGCGGTCTAAACAAAATAGGGCACATTTCTAACGGGACTGAATGCCTGTAACATGTTCGTTTCGCCGTTTAAAACGGAAAATGCTGCCTTTATTTCTGTTTTCTCCCTGTATGGGGTTGTTATTCGTGGTTCTTATTTAAACAAAGTTCTCACTTTGTTTCAGACCACGCTCCATGGATTTGGCAAACAGCCAGGGCGACCACGAGGTGAATAGAACGCATGCGCAGACCACCGATGACAGTTCTGGGGGCGCCGACGGGGCAAACAAAGAACCCGGAAGTAAAATGGAACAGGTCGCCGCGAGGCTGGCAGAACAAGTAGTCGCTCGCCTGAGCAAGGAAAATCAAAACAAAAACGAAAAGGACATTAGGACTCTAGCGGAAGCGATTCAGTCAATCCAAAAGGACATCAAAACATTGAAAAGAAAGAATGAAGAGGCCCTTCCACAAGAACCTGCTGAAAAGAAACAAAAATCACATCAACAGGACACTGAACCAATTGAAATTCCTGGGACATCGGCGGTGTCAGACCCTGAATCGGAGGCCGAGGATTCGGATCAGGAACTTGCAAATTTTCTGGGAACCGGCAATGAGGAGGAAGTTGAATTAGACAATACCCTCGATGATTTGGAAAGTTTTTTCCAGCGGGATAAGGGAACGGGTGATGAAGTTGGTGATCAGATTGCCCGCATCACAGGAAATGCCTTGCGTTATTCATTCGACCCTAAGGAAGAATCGAGCAAAGAGAAACAAAAGCAATTGAAAAAAGATCAGGAGAAACTGGACAAACTTATAGAAAAGCACCGTCGACCAAAAAACATCCCAAACCTTGCCACCCCAATGATCGAGGAATTTCTGTGGCGACAACTCAAGCGTAATGTCAAGGATACCGACTACCTCCACACAATAGCTGTGTCTCACTACAATCAAGCGCTGGTGCCTTTGGTTAAAGCGCTTGAACTGATGCCACAGAACAAAGTTCCTTCTCAAATTACAGAACTAATCATGGACGCATTTAAAATCCTGTCCCTACGTGTCAAATTGACGAACCAACATAGACTGGACAAAGTTAAAAAGGAGCTACTTCCAAAATACAAATCCCTCTGTGACGACGGGCCATCAGCTACAAATCTTATGGGAGACAACTTCCAAGAGCAAGCCAAGAAGTTAGAGGGGACAAAACATAATCTTACATCTACTATGTCGCATTCTTTTTTTAGCTCACCTGAGCCGAAGGCTCACAGGTGAGCTTATAGTATACCCATGCTCCGGCGTCCGTCCGTCGTCGTCCGTCCGTCGTCCACAATTTCAAAGATCTTCTCCTCTGAAACCGCTTGGCCAATCAAAGCCAAACTTCATGTGGAGCATCCTTAGGAAGGGGGAACAAATGTTTATATAAATGGTTCAGGTCACATGACCAAGATGGCCGCCATGGCTATAAATAGCAAAAACCTTTAAAAATCTTCTTCTCCAGAACCAGTGGGCCGATTTCCATGGAACTTGGTATGTAGCATTGGGAACGCAGGCCCATCATAGTTTATATAAATCATGACCCTAGGTTGACCTTGACCTATTTTACGGCAAGGTCAACTTAGGTCGCCAATGCATTTGAATGGGAAAAAATGGTAAAATGCTATTTAATCAGTAAAACTTACTGGGAATAGGCAAATGGACAGAAGATTAATGTTAATGGAAAATTTTAGCCCCTGGGGGGTTGTCTGCCCCCGCCCCGGGGCTATATATACATGTATATGACCATAATATTCAAACATCTTCTTCTCTGAAACCGCTAGGCCAATCAAAGCCAAACTTCATGTGGAGCATCCTTGGGAAGGGGTAATGAAAGTTTATATAAATGGTCAAGGTCACATGACCAAGATGGCCACCATGGCTATAAATAGCAAAAATGTTTAAAAATCTTCTTCTTCAGAACCAGAAGGCCTATGATTTTGAAACTTGGTGTGAAGCATCTGGGAATGGAGCTCTACAAAGTTTATATAAATCATGACCCTGGGATGACCTTGACCTATTTTACGGCAAGGTCAACTTAGGTCTCCCATGCATTGGAATGGGGAAAAATAGGAAAATGTAATTAAATGGCAGAAAACTTGCTAGAAATGAGCAAATGGACAGAAGATTTATGTTTAAGAAAATATTTTGGGCCCAGGGGGTTGTCTGCCCCTGCCCCGGGGCTATATACATGTATATGACCATAATATTGAAACATCTTCTTCTCTGAAACTGCTTGGCCAATCAAAGCCAAACTTTTTGTTGAGTATTCTTAGGAAGAGGGAATGAAAGTTTATTTAAATGGTCAAGGTCACATGACCAAGATGGCCGCCATGGCTATAAATAGCAAAAACGTTTAAAAATCTTCTTCTTCAGAACCAGAAGGCCTTTGATTTTGAAACTTGGTATGAAGCATCTGGGAATGGAGCTTTACAAAGTTTATATAAATCATGACCCTGGGATGACCTTGACCTATTTTACGGCAAGGTCAACTTAGGTTGCCCATGCATTTGAATGGGAAAAAAATAGGAAAATGTTATGTAATGGCAGAAAACTTGCTAGGAATGAGCAAATGGACAGAAGATTTATGCTTATGAAAATACTTTAGGCCCAGGGGTTGTCCGCCCCTGCCCTGGAGCTATATACATGTAGATGACCATAATATTCAAACAGCTTTTTCTCAGAAACTGCTTAGCCAATCAAAGCTAAACTTTATGTGGAGCATCCTTAGGAAGAGGAAATGAAAATTCATATAAATGGTCAAGGTTACATGACCAAGATGGCCGCCATGGCTATAAATAGCAAAATTTTTTAAAAATCTTCTTCTTCAGAACCAGAAGGCCTATGATTTTGAAACTTGGCATGAAGCATTAAGGAATGGAGGTCTACAAAATTTGTATAAATCATGACACTGGGATGACCTTGACCTATTTCACGGCAAGGTCAACTTAGATCGCCCATGCATTTGAATGGAGAAAATTGTTAAAATGTCATTTGAAGGACAAAACTTGCAGTTAATTGGCAAATGGACTGAATTTTTATGATTTGAAAAAGTTCTGACCCTGCTCTAGGGTTATATACATGCATTGTACCATTCTAGTCTAACAAGTTTATTGGTACATGTATATATCTCAGGTCTCAGGTGAGCGTTTACAGTAGTGTTGTGCCGATAGTCGCCAGCTATCGAAAACTTGTCGCCAAAGCTAAAAATCGGCGACTATCGATTGAAAATTTTCACAATCGATTGTCGGTAATAGTTTTGGGCTGAAACGACCCGTTACCGCTCTCGTAACATTCGGTTTATTTGCGGCCGTTTCGGAATGTCTAAGGAAAAGAAATGCAAATGGCGGACGATGGAGGAAAAGATCTTTACCCATACCCCGGCAAAACAAAGTCCCGGGTATGGGAATTCTTCCGATTTCTAAAGAATCGGGAAGGTCCTCCAACAAAACACAACCTCGATATGTCCAAGGCCATCTGTGTCATTTGTAATAAAGCGTATGCAAACAATGGTAAGTTTTGATCAATCGTTTTTTTGATCATCACTTTGCGAATTTCGGGATTTACTTAGAATGCACTAATCGACAAACCACCTTATCGATATTGCACTGTCCTTTTAAAAGGTTTGCTGATATAACAGTTTAATGACAATATCCATTTTTCTAGCTGAAAATGACACCCCCCCCCCCCCCCTACACCTACCCTACACACTAATCACACAGGCACTCATTCACACGCACATACACCCTACAAACCGTACATACCAGTATGTACTAGAATTCATAGCCACACACCCCAGAATCCGGTTTTGAATTTGCATATAATGTCTACAAATGGAAAGTAGTATTCCCATGACATGGTTCACGTGTTGTATTTTTATCTTATTGCAGGAAACACTACCAATTTCCAGTTCCACCTTGAAACACACCACAAGTTGTCAACGGGTCTGTCTCAAAATGACGAGAAATCCAAGCAAGCTGGGGGTACCCAACGCAAAATAGACAAAGTATACAAGAACATTCCAGCTCGTTTCACTCAAACACAACAAAATAACATCGATGATGCATTGATGCAGCTGATGGTTTCCAAAGTTCTACCACTCAGTTTAGTGGAGAATGAGAAATTTCTCAATTTTGTTGGCCTACTTGACTCCAGGTATTATCTGTTAACCATCAAATTACTGTTTGTCCTAAAACTTAATGTTGAATTTGTGGATGCTGTCAGTCTGCCATTAGAATTATCAATTAGACAATTCTACATGTAATGAGTATTATGTAAAGCAAAATGAGCAGCCATATTTTCCAATATTATTTTCTTTACAATACTCATTACATGTGGAATCATCTAAATTACAATTTGTACAATCAAAACCAAAATCATGCTTTGTACCAAGGTTATAAAACTTATAAATGCTCAACCCGGCTGAGCTTGAAATTTCAAAATCTCAGTAAAAATAGGCAAATCAATTGAAAATTCAGGTTTCAATTCCTTCAGAAAGTCAGATGTCCTGCTTATAAATGTCAAAATGTCAAAAATTAATGATTTGCCTATTTTTACTGAGATTTTGAAATTTCAAGCTGAAAGTGAAATTCTTCACCGAAGTTGCTGCGGTTTTATTCACCCGAACATCATTGGCAGTGGCCACTATTGTTGATTCTTTCGAGCATTGAATAAGTGCTATTCCAGCGAGTAACTACATCCATTATTAGTTTCAAAGGGGTTTCATCTCCTAACAACAGCTGCTTTTCCAAAAGGATATCATTCACATTAGAAGTATGATGGATTAGGAAGAATGATACCAGCTTCCTTCCTTTACCCACAGGATAGGAACCTGCAATTTTCAAGTGAAAGTGTTCTCTTCGGTATTTTTGAGTACTTGAATTGTCTTGCTCAGCTAAAGTTTGAGCACGAAAATTCTTATAACTTTTGGCCCAGGAAGGACCAAATAATTTTGGTATTTCAAGCTTGGCAAAAAAAATGGTAAATTTTCATAAAAGAAAAAAAAAAAATAAATAAATAATCTCAGCTGAGCATGAAATTTATGTTGCTCAAAATGTGTAATGTATTTTAACATTTCTGAGCAGGATAATTTACTTTCTTAAAGAGATAGAAACTTTTTCAAGTGATTATATAAAATGTTTTTATTTCAAAATTTTTAGCACTTGAATTTTCATGCTCGTTTTTCATAATGGTGGTATAATTTATTTGAAGCTTTACAATTGGCAATTTTCAATAACTTTCTATTGTTTTTATTTCAGGTATAAAGTACCAGATAGGAAGCTATTGACAAAGTATCTTGAAAGTAAAAAACTGAAAATGGAGGAAAGGATTAAGGCTGACTTAGAGCACTGCCATGATTTAGCTATCACTCATGATGGATGGACAAGCTGCAACACCGAGTCATACAGCACCGTTACTGGTCACTATATTGACAAAAACTGGAAATTGAAGTCAGTAAGCCTTTGTACTGAAAAAGTTACTGGGTCCCACACAGCTGAAAATATAGCTAATCAACTCCAGAAAGTGAAAGATGAGTGGAATCTCCCAAGTTGTACAGCAGTCACAGACAATGCTGCAAACGAGAAAAAGGCGTTTGATATTTTGAACTGGACACGCTTCGGGTGTTATGGACATAGAGTCAACCTGGTTGTCAGAAATTCACTGACAGAAACAAATGTGGCACGGCTTGTGGGTAAAGGAAGGAAGCTAGTATCATTCTTCCATCATACTTCAAATGTGAATGATATCCTTATGGAAAAGCAGCTGTTGTTAGGAGATGAAACCCCTTTGAAACTAATAATGGATGTAGTTACTCGCTGGAATAGCACTTATTCAATGCTCGAAAGAATCAACAAGCTGATACCAGCAATAGTAGCCACTGCCAATGATGTTCGGGTGAATAAAACCGCAGCAACTTCGGTGAAGAATTTCACCTTCAGTTTCGAAGAACAAGTTATCTCTGAAAAGCTAGTAGAACTTCTAGAACCATTCCAGAACGCTACAGAAAGTGTGTCATCTGAAACCAAAATAACTATGCACAAAATACTGCCCATTATAATGGCAATAGAGAGGGCCATAACTGTGAAGGATGAAGATTGTGCAGCAATAGCTGCTGTGAAAACTAAAATGAGTCAGGAAATGGAAAAAAGAACACAAGACACAGATTTAGCTCTATTAGCGTGTATTCTCAACCCATTCACTATTTCTTGGGCCTGTTCAAAGGGCTCGGGCCACTGAACTATTAGAAGAAGCCGCTGTCAACATTCATCACCAACTCGATGGTAACCTAAAAATTAAACAAGAGCGCAATCATGAAAATGAAACAGACAGCCAGACAGAACCTGTACATACTGATCACCCTCAGCCAATAATTCCTGAGCCTCCTCTTCCTAAATTGCCCAACATTCTATTGGAGGGTGATCAAGATGTACAGGTTCTGCCTGACATTCCTGAAAAGAAAATCAAAATTGAAAAGCCTACAGTACACATGGATGATTGGCTACAAGATGTGATTTGCACTGGTGAGGAAACAATAGAATCTGTGGATATGATAAAACAAGAAATTGCCCGGTACCTGGGCTCCGCCATATCGGTTGAGGCCATATCGACAGACAAAACAAATGACAAAAACAAATGTGTGATCCTTGAATGGTGGAAAAAAAATGAGATTTTTTACCCGAGATTAAGTATTTTAGCAAGGAAGTACTTGTGTATCCCAGCCTCCTCGATCCCATCCGAGAGAATTTTCAGTCTATGTGGTACTTTGGTATCCAAGAAAAGGTCGAGATTGAGCCCTTCTAAAGTTGGGCTTCTTGTATTTTTGAACAAAAACTTAGAGCACTTTTGGTGAAACACAAGATTGCATATCGATGGCTCAGCGCAAAACTATGCTAACTCCACTTTTGGCCAAAAATGCTTTTATGAGAAATTATGATGGCATTTTCTTCTCCGCATAATCTCTCAAAGGCATTTAAATATATTCAGAGTATTATTAAAGATATTTGATATTTCATAAAATGTTCTAAGTCAAACTGGTTAAAGAATAATCGCAAAACTGTATTTATGTTGAGTTGGCCTTAGTTTTGCTCTAAGATTCCTCTAGGATTCCTGAAATCTGTCAGTGCAAAACTAATGCTATGTAGACTTAGAGATAGTTTTGCACTGAGAAATAAGAACAAACCAATTAATTATGTGCTCTTTTTTATATTTTTATTCATTTGTGACGTAAAAATAAAATTTAATCTTCATTTTCATCAGGAAATAATTACCATCACCAACAATGGAAAAAATATAAAAAGGAAAATAAAAAAAAAAAGAAAAATAAATTAACGAAATCTATTTTAAAAACTTGTGACCTTCAGGCATAGCTTTACCAGTTTACTCGCCGCCTTAATTTGTGACTTTCGTAAGATTAAGACAATCTTGGTCTTAAAATTAAGGTCGACGCGGAACTAGGAACGTTATGTTTCACTATGTCAGTTATGTTTCACTAACACATTCATAAGAGCGCTGTACGTTCGTCTTTAATGTAAGAATCTTAACGACAACCACAAGTGAATCTCACAAAGTTTGAACTTGTAGAACAGCATCTTTATGTTAAAAGAAAAAGTTAAGCCCAAAATTTTAAAAGGTAATTGTGTTATAGACATTAATAAACTTTTATTTTGGTATGATAGTGTTGTCAGAATGGGAAATTAACGTTATTTGTGACATTTCATGAAAATGATGTCGCAAGGTAGCTTCACATTATGCACAAAATATGTCCCTGTGCAAACAGAACTGTGATTTATCTCTACAATTTTTTATTCAGTTTAAATCACTTTCAATATTATTTCAGCTCATATGAGACAGGTCAATCAGTATGTGGGGCAAAAATGGGAGAACCCCAAGAAAAACCTCCTGGTTCATCCGCAAGTAGAACTTGCCTTGTTTCTCATGTGCCAGGCATGGGCTCAAACCCACACCAGACACAGCAGTGAGATAATCGAATTGTTAAGCGTGGTAATAGAATATCAGTGCTCCTTACCACTTGGCCACGGAAACCGCCTACGTACATGCATATATGTCAGTTACTTTTTTAAAATTTTCACAAGGAGGCTTACCAAGGAAAATGATCTAGCTTAAAACTGTATGGCTATCAGTCATATCTATCTCATCATTTTACGAACGACATAAAGTATCAAATTCAATCCAACAAATCATCGTTGATGTACCAGTCATTTGTATCCACAGCTCCCCTAGGACCGTGAAAACGGGAGACACAGCGGGGCGAAAGTGCCGTGATGCCGGGGATGTGCTGGTTCTCTTATTTCCAGCCAATACATGATCACATTAATTCAAAGTTAAATAATAGTTGTATTCTAACATTAAATTAATTACTTTTATTGTCGTTATTTAATTGACAAAATAATGTGCCTGCATATTTACATGCAAAAAAAGAAAATGATTCTGCAGTGCAGAGCTTTTAAAACTGAAAAGTTAAATGCCCCCTGCTATTCCCAAGCCACAGAGGGGCTGTGAATACAAATGACTGGTGCATTATCCAGCAATTTTGCAAGTTTAAAACTACAGAGCACCATTTCCTAAATAATTGCAATCCCCCAATTTTTTTTATTTTCCACTTTATTAGCTCACCTGCGCCGAAGGCTCACTAGGTACTACTCGAGCCGGCGTCCGTTCGTGGGTGCGTCCGTCCGTCCGTCCACACTTTCAAATATGTATATCTCGAAGACCAGCAGGCCCATTGCAATCAAACTTTATCAGAAGCATCATTGTGGTGGGGGATTGCTTGTATTAGGTTTTGAAGCAGATAAGATCAGAACTCTGGTTTCCATGGCAACAGATAGCTCCCATAGGCTTATAATGGGGAAAAGTTTGTCAACACTCTAGCAGCCTCAATTTTGATAGAAACTTCTTCATTCTTGCAGGTAATGAGGACAACCATAAAGTCTCGGATGAGTTCGAAACAGCCAGATCCATCCATGGAGTGTGGAGTTAGCTGCCCTTGAGCGTTTGAAAAAATCCCCATAGACTTACAATGGGAGAGAGGTTGTCAACACTCCAGCGCCTTCATTTCTGATCGGATCTTCTTCATTCTTGCAGGTAACAAGGACAGCCATAAGACCTCGGATGAGTTCGAAATTCAGCAAGATTCGACCATGGACTGTGGAGTTACCTGCCCTTGAGCGTTTGGAAAATGGCTGTTAAGTGTTGTCAACACTCTAGTGCCTACATTTTTGATCCGATCTTCTCCATTCTTTCATGTAGCAAGGACAGCCATGAGATCTTGGATGAGTTCGAAATTTGTCGAGATTCGACCTTGGACTGCAGAGTTACCTGCCCTTGAGTATTTGGAAAATGGCTGTTAAGTGTTGTCAACACTCTAGTGCCTACATTTTTGATCCAATCTTCTTCATTCTTTCATGTAACAAGGACATTTTTGACTGGATCGTCTTCATTCTTTTAATGTAACAAGGACAGCCATAAGGTCTCGGGTTAGTTCGAAGGTAATTGAGATTCGACCATAGACTGCATAATGACTTTTAAGCTTACAATGAGGAAATCTATCAGGTGAGCTACAGTACCCTTGGTCCTCTTGTTTTATGAACTATTAATGCCAAATCGCACTTGCGCATATGTTTTGTTAAAGCATATTTTACGCATTTCTCGTGTTTTTAAGGCCTATAATACCACAATCATTCCAATGAGCGGAAATTGCGTTTAAATTCTTACAGTTCAAGTAACATACTTCAAATTAAAGCACACACTTCAATGGAAGATATCAGAATGCAACGAAAGAACAATTACATGTATGCATGTTTTCTGGCTTGCAACATGTTTGTAATGTAATGCATCAAATTATGATTGTGAAGTTGGCAATGGGGTCGAAATGTGCATGCTCCCCTCTATCGCAGAGATTTTCTTGATAGTACATGTAGTTGCTATTTAATCTTTATTTTATTTTCGTACAAAGGAAACACAAATCATTTACTTTTTTTATTTATTTTTTTAAAATTTATTACTAAATTATAATAAGAGCTGTCGCAGGACAGCGTGCTCGACTGCTTCTGACCTTTGTCAAACATAAGGCCAAACCCGACCAGTAACCCATACATCTTTTTGCCTTGATGCAATAAGGCAAAATCACTGAACCATGGAAGTTAACTATAACTACCTAAGATTTAGAGGTCTCACTCATATTGTGAAAGAAGTGTGTTCATATATCAACTGAGTGCCAAGACACAAGGCAAAATCACTGAACCGTGAAATAAGGTCACACTGACCTATAAGTATTTCAGGGTCAAAGGTCTAGTGATACTTACTCATAATGTGAAAGAAATATGATCATATACCCATTTAGTGTTGAGATATAAAGCAAAATCACTGAACCATGAAATTAGGTCATAGTGACCTATAAGTATGTTTGGGTTAATGGTCTGGTCATACTCATTCATAATCAGAAAGAAGTATGAAAAAATACCAACTGAGTGTCGAGATATAAGGCAAAATCACTGAACCATGAAATTAAGTCACAGTGACCCAGGAATACTTTACGGTCAAAGGTCTTGTCATACTCATACATATCGTGAAAGCAGTATGTCCATATACCAATTGAGTGCCGAGATATAAAGGAAAATCACTGAACCGTGAAATTAGGTCATATTGACCTAGGACTACTTTAGGGTCAAAGGTCTTGTCATACGCAAACATAGTGTGAACGAAGTTTGTTCATAAACCACTTGAGTGCTGAGATATAAGGCAAAGTCACTGAACCATGAAATTAGGTCACAGTGACCTATAAGTATATTGGGGTCAAAGATCTGGTCATACTCACTCATAATCTGAAAAAAGTATGAAAATATACTAATTGAGTGTCAAGATATAAGGCAAAATCACTGAACCGTGAAATTAGGTCATAGTGACCTAGGACTACTTCAGGGTCAAAGGTCTTGTCATACGCAAACATATTTTGAAAGAAGTTTGTTCATAAACCATTTGAGTACCGAGATATAAGGCAAAATCACTGAACCGTGAAATTAGGTCACAGTGACCTATTAGTATATTGGGGTCAAAGGTCTGGTCATACTCACTCATAATCTGAAAAAAGTATGAAAATATACTAATTGAGTGTCAAGATATAAGGCAAAATCACTGAACCGTGAAATTAGGTCACAGTGACCTAGGACTACTTCAGGGTGAAAGGTCTTGTCATAATCAAACATACCTTGAAAGAAGTTTGTTCATAAACCATTTGAGTACCGAGATATAAGGCAAAATCACTGAACCGTGAAATTAGGTCACAAGTATATTGGGGTCGAAGGTCTGGTCATACTCACTCATAATCTGAAAAAAGTATGAAAATATACTAATTGAGTGTCAAGATATAAGGCAAAATCACTGAACCGTGAAATTAGGTCACAGTGACCTAAAAGTATATTGGGGGTCAAAGGCCTGGTCGTACTCACTCATAATCTGAAAGAAGTAAGAAAATATACTAATTGAGTGTCAACATATAAGGCAAAATCACTGAACCATGGAAAGTAGGTCAACTGACCCTTACCGTCGTGACACACAAGACAGTGTCAAAAAGTCAAAAGATGAATGACCAACCATCTTCCTAAGTTGTTTCTATTAAGAAATAAAAAGAAAAAAAAATCGGTGTTCTAGATTTTGACCTCTAGCCCCGCCCCCCTGACTCCAACCCGGTCGGATGCCATGGAACCTAAAGTGTACGAAGTATGAATGCTTTATGATAAGTTGTTGTCAAGATATGGACTCCTTGTAAAAGTTACACAGCAGTACATCTATTTTTTACAGTGTTCTAGTTTTTAACCTCCAGCCCCACCCCCCAGGCATGGACCCAGAGATGCGATGCCATGAAATGAAACTCAACCCTACAGGGTACCTATGGTCCCAGTATGAAAGCCCTCTGATTAAATTTTTTCAACATATAGACTTCTAGAATACAATATCACAGAAAAGCCATTATTATTAATGGTGTTCTAGATTTTAACCTCTAGCCCCTCCCCCTGGCATGGACCCAGGGACCTGATGCTATGGAATGAAAGCCGACCCTACAGGGTGTCAATGGCCCAAGTATCAATGCTTTCTGATGAGTGGTTGTCAAGATATGGACTTCTAGAAAACTTTAACACAATAATAGGTATTTTTTAAGGTGTTCTAGATTTTAACCTCCAGCCCCACCCCCCAGGCCTGGACCCAGGGGCCCGATGCCATGGAATGAAAGCTAACCCTACAGGGTATCTATGGTCCAAGTATGAATGCTTTCTGATGAGTGGTTGTCAAGATATGGACTTCTAGAAAACTTTAACGCAAGTGTGACGCGCATGTGAACGGGAACGGGAACGCACACGGGAACGCACACGGGAACGTGGACGACCGGGGTGACTGCAATAGCTCTATGCACTTCGTGCAGTCGAGCTAAACACACAATTTTCTTATAATTGGCTTATATAGCCGCAAAACCATGTGCAACAGTAAGCCACACGTGTTACATGTGCCCCTCCGCCACAACATTGCTGTTAGAGTAAATCATCGCCTTACATGTGCTCTGTTCTGGACTCCAATAGGCGAGAAAAATTCATAAAAGCCTAAAATGGAGGAGCCAATTTTCAAAACATGTAATTAAAGCAAAATTGTATTTACTGTATTATTGCGTATATGACATTATGACATGTAAATTTTAAAATGAAAAAAGAGGATTTGAGAGGATTTGGCAGCGTTCACAACTTCTGATTTTGCTTCGATTTATAGCAAAAATATGTGGTAAAATATTTTTGTGTCATGAACATTAGCTTGGCAAGGCATTGTAAATACAGTCCAGTCAGCGTGATCTTTATATCTCTCACGCTTACGAACGTGGAATTTCGCATGTCACGTGACTTTTTTCCGTGGATTTTGCGTGGAACAAGCGTGGATTTTGCGTGAGTTTTGCGAGGAAGTAGCATGAGGTTTGCGTGGAATTAGGAGATGAAACGTGGAACTGCTTAACTGTAGCGTGAAACGAAACGTGGAAAGGATTAAGAGAGTTGCGTGAGATATCTACAGTCCCACGCTCGCTCACGCTTACCACGTTCGTTTCACGCTCAGGAAAAAGGGACATGAAAAAAGTGATATTTTTCATTTTTTATATATATGTATATGTCTCTTAACAAGCAAAATAAAAGCAGTGAAGTCATTTGCACCGCTGAAAGTCTGGAACTTTGCCGCGTACGGACATGTACATGTACTAATCAGTATGGTGTGTTACATTTCCGAAACAAAGAAGACACGCGCAAACGTAGTTTGTGTTTGTATTTTCTATTCTTTCTTTTGTTTTCGTTTTTTTTAACTTATTTATTTTTTCTAAAGTTTCAAATGTCAAAGATATTTTTGCATTTTATCAGTTATCACACAAACTGAATTGTGTGTTTGTTTGATTAGGATAATTTATAACTTTATGCACCAAATTAGAGTTGTTAATTATAACTTAGAGACTATGTCGCTTATTAATCTTGCGTAAAAGAATACCTTGATTTTGTTGACTTTGGTAAATGCTTGAAAGATAAAACAATAGGTTAAAGGGAATCAGAACTCTTGCTGGGGCATTATACCGACTCTTAAGATGAAATTAAGATGAATTAATTGCATGTAAATTTAATTGTAACGTGCATCGTAATTTATAATTAAATGATACATGTACATGTAGCAAGGTGCTTGAACCGTATTACATGTAGGTCGAGCTTTAATTGACGTTAGGCATCTTAGAGAATACGAAAGACGCATTTAACTCATAATTTGCTTTAGGGTATTTTGGTATACTCTCATTTGAATTTTTTAGTTTTATTTGTATACATGTTAGTCTGCTGTAGTATGTTGTTTTATCTAATGCTTATATACTAAAGAGATAATAAAAACAATTTCAGCGCCTTCTGTTATTTTGTTTTCCTATATTGTACCATTTACATACAGGATACAGCATTTTTAAGCTTAGGTAAAAAGGACAAAATACGTTGTATAAAATTAACACAAGTTTTGTAGCATTGTGAAATGTGTGACAAAGGTAACCCTTATGCACATGAATCATGCCAGCTTCAACTTTTATTTTCAGCGAAAAAAAGAAATCTAAGCCATTTCTTATTCACACAAATTATGTTAAAATTTGGCAACCCTAATTCACGTAACGTCTGTCCACTGCAAAAAGAAATTTTAGACTCGATAATCTTATACTCCCAATGCTTTAACACAGTTTTTGCCCATTGATGATGCATTAATACCTTAGTATCTTTGAATAAATTTAGCCAAATGCAATTTTGTGCAGCCATTTAAGAAATTATTCACGTCCGAATTAGATCGCCTCGGTGTCTGTCCACATTTCTGTGTTACGTGAATGGGTGAACTTTGAACCCTATTTCGTCATGCTGATGCAGCATAATCACCCAATCGGTGACACGTATTAATTTGTCAATCGGATAACCTCTAAACCTGTAAACAATATCCCGTTGGCTGTTATCGAGGCCGATAAAAGCACAAAACCATCGTCTGTCCGAAAGTTACGTGAAATTGTAAGTTACGTGAATTTGATGTATTTTTTATCTGGCGAGAGTATTTGGTGTTGTTTTCAGAAGAAAATGGTGCTTAACAGTCATTAGAGTTTGATAAATAATGCGAGCAAACACACATTGAAGTCTGTGAAAGTCTTGATCTATTTTTGTGAGATTTACCGAAATCAGACAGACGCTCGCCCAAATATGCACGTAACAAGACAGATGGGTCACAGATCGGTTATTTTGGAAGTTTGGGTTTGTATTGCCTGAATAAACCAAAATATTTGTTTTGGTAGTTCTATGCTTTTCATGTATTTTCAGAACATGTTGTGTAAAAATAGATTCACGCTCACCTATATTTTAGGCTTTCCTCGCTTCACGGCACTGGACAGCCACAACGTCTGTCTTTGTTACGTGAATTTTAGTTCATCGTCTGTCAAGTTGCGTGAATGTCTAAGCTTCGTCCGTCCAAGTTACGTGATTTATCTATCTTATATGCTGGTTCTGGTTCTTGAGAATGGAATTTGGGGGTCAAATATAGTATGCTTAGAGGTAGGCAAAACATATTTGGTACATATTCGAATATTGGATTGGCGATCGAGATGTCGATTTTTACTCGTTGAAAAAGCTAATATGTGTCGAGTTTGCAAGGGAGGTGACACTGTATGTATGATATTGGCCATGTGCAAAAAGTGGTATTTTTGTATTCAAGACTCCTCAAAGGAGTTAAACCGATAATAAATTAAATGTGTTTTTTTTATTCTATACTTTTTCAATCCCAGTATTTAATTTTTGTACGGTTTCTATCACACGACAAACACCTCGATGGACTGTGTTTACAGCCTTTTGTTATTTGTTATTTGTTCTACTCTAAGTATTAAAACAGATAAGCTCCTTTCTAGATGTTCGAAAAGTCACACGTTGCCCAGGGGTCGCAGGTTCGATCCCGGGCTTCTCCAGAAATCAACAAACAATAAAACTTACATACAATAAATCCTCCTAACCGGTTGAGCCTTCCAGTTCGGGTGCTCCCGGGACAAACAGCCTCCTAGTACTGATCTCAACCAGGAAGAAAAAAAAGTCACACGTTGCATTTGTATGCACTATGACTAGTAGCCACACCCCCACCCCTGGGGAATAGCGGGGACTGACTTTTGGTCCAGCAGATTCCCGCTAAAAGTCCCGCCCTGCTTTCTTTTGTTGAAATGATTATACAAACCAGTGTACAACAGTAAATTAATAAAAAGAAAACTGTAAAACAACAGCGTGCCTTATTGGCATTATGAAAACAACGTGTCAAACTGTCAATTTCAATTTGCATCAAAGATGCCTAAAGAGGTTGTCTAAACATTGACCACCGTTACATCACGCAATAATTGTACTGCTCAGAATTTTTAAAAGAACACTGCCCCCTTGAACGTTAAATACCCCAGCTTTGGTCAGCTTTGCTACCATGTCAGGAGGGGGGAACTGGAGTGACTTCGTCTGTGTCCTGGAACATTGCAACCATGACAGGACCTGGATTGACTTGGCCTGTACCCTGGAACATTGCTACCATGTCAGGAACTGGAGTGACTTCGTCTGTGCCGTGGAAAATTGTTACCATGCCAGGAACTGCAGTCAGTGTCCTGGATCATTGCTACCATGACAGGTACTGGAGTGACTTCGTCTGTGTCCTGGAACATTGCTACCATGACAGGATCTAGAGTGACTTCGTCTGTGTCCTGGAACATTGCTTCCATGTCAGGTACTACTGGAGTGACTTTTTCTCTGTGTCCTGGAACATTGCTACTATGCCAGGAACTTGAGTGACTTCTGTTCCCTGGAACATTGCTACCATGACAGGTACTGGAGTGACTTCATCTGTGCCGTGGAAAATTGCTACAATGCCAGGAACTGCAGTCAGTGTCCTGGATCATTGCTACCATGTCAGGTACTGGAGTGACTTCGTCTGTGTCCTGGAACATTGCTACCATGTCAAGTACTGGAGTGACTTCGTCTGTGTCCTGGAACATCGCTACCATGCCAGGACCGTGAGTGACTTTTTCTCTGTGTCCTGGAACATTGCTACTATGCCAGGAACTTGAGTGACTTCTGTTCCCTGGAACATTGCTACCATGTCAGGAACTGGAGTGACTTCGTCTGTGCCGTGGAAAATTGCTACCATGCCAGGAACTGCAGTCAGTGTCCTGGATCATTGCTACCATGACAGGTACTGGTGTGACTTCGTCTGTGTCCTGGAACATAGCTATCATGACAGGATCTAGAGTGACTTCGTCTGTGTCCTGGAACATTGCTTCCATGTCAGGTACTGGAGTGACTTCGTCTGTGTCCTGGAACATTGCTACCATGTCAGGATTTTGAGTGACTTCTGTTCCCTGGAACATTGCTTCCATGTCAGGTACTGGAGTGACTTCGTCTGTGTCCTGGAACATTGCTACCATGCAAGGAACTTGAGTGACTTCTGTTCCCTGGAACATTGCTACCATGACAGGTACTGGAGTGACTTCGTCTGTGTCCTTGAACATTGATACCATGTCAGGTTCTGGATTGACTTTGTCTGTGCCCTTGAACACTGCTACCATGTCAGGAACTGGAGTGTCAAGGTCTGTGCCCTGGAACATTGCTCCCATGTCAGGAACTGAAGTGTCAATGTCTGTGCCCTGGAACATTGCTACCATGTCAGGTACTGGAGTGACTTCGTCTGTGTCTTGGAACATTGCTACCTACCATGTCAGGTACCGGAGTGACTTCGTCTGTACCCTGGAACATTGCTACCATGACAGGTACTGGAGTGACTTCGTCTGTGTCCTGGAACATTGCTACCATGTCAAGTACTGGAGTGACTTCGTCTGTGTCCTGGAACATTGCTACCATGTCAGATACTGGAGTGACTTCGTCTGTACCCTGGAACATTGCTACCATGACAGGTACTGGAGTGACTTTGTCTGTGTCCTGGAACATTGCTACCATATCAGAAACTGGAGTGACTTCGTCTGTACTCTGGAACATTGCTACCATGTTAGGTACTGGAGTGACTTCGTCTGTGCCCTGGAACATTGCTACCATGTCAGAAACTGGAGTTACTAGGTGTGTGTCCTGGAACATTGCTACCATGTCAAGTACAGGAGTGACTTTCTCTGTGCCCTGGAACATTGCTACCATGTCAGAAACTGGAGTGACTTTGTCTGTACCCTGGAATATTGCTACCATGTTAGGTACTGGAGTGACTTCGTATGTGCCCTGGAACATTGCTACCATGTCAGAAACTGGAGTTACTAGGTCTGTGTCCTGGAACATTGCTACCATGTCAAGTACTGGAGTGACTTTCTCTGTGCCCTGGAACATTGCTACCATGTCAGAAACTGGAGTGACTTCGTATGTGCCCTGGAACATTGCTACCATGTCAGAAACTGGAGTTACTAGGTCTGTGTCCTGGAACATTGCTACCATGTCAGAAACTGGAGTGACTTCGTATATGCCCTGGAGTATTGCTTCCATTTCAGGAACTGGGGTAGCTTCGTCTATGCCCTGGAGTATTGCTACCAATTCAGGAACTGGAGTGATTTTGTTATGTCCTGGAACATTGTTTCCATGTCAGGAATTTAAGCGACTCCGAATGTGCCCTGGAACATAAATGTTTTGTCAGGAACGGGAGTGACTTCGTCTGTGCCCTGGAACATTTCAATCATTTTAGGAGCTATTTTTGTCTGTCTCCTGGAACATTGGTACTATGCCAGGAACTGGAGTGACTACATCTTTTTCCTGGAGCAATGCTACCATGTCAGAAACTAAAGTGACTTTGACAGTGCATTGGAAAATTTCTGTCAGGATCTGCTGTGACTTCGTCTGTGTCCTTGAACCTTGCTACCTTCAGTGTTTTTAAAAGAATGCATAAAATTTAAGATTGATATTTGAAAAACAAGATGCCATATTTTTTACGAGCAGATGCTCAGACTAATCTGAGTCCTTGCCGGGTGCATATGCCAAATGCTGATGCCTAATTCATGGAAAAGTTTGCAAATTTTGGCAGATATCTATCTTTAAACTAGCAAAGGAGTAAATGTGCATACAAAAATACCAAATCATGTTAGTATGGAATAAGAAGACGCTCCAGCAGTCAATGTTACCAAGTAAACGGAATCAATATACACAGAGGACTATTCTAAGCATGTTTTGCATCCTAAGAGCAAGTTATAGCCCACAAACAAACCAAAAAAGATTAAAGAGGTGCTCATAAGTTGTTTGATCCATTAACCTTTTTATTCAATGTATTATTGAGTTTATTTAACATATTGAAGAAACAAAAGAAAAAAATGTTCGGCAAAGCCTCGCATATCATCTTTTCCAAACGTGTTTAATACATCTGATGGTACATGGGCATAAAATATCCTCTTTATTATTGTAATACTAAAGAATACAGCTTTGTGCTATGACATTCTGGAGTTTCATTAAGAAAATACTGCTGTTATGCAGAAGATTCTGTATTATATGTATGTCAGGAGTATTTATTTGATGCGCGTCTGTCCTGTTACGTGATAAGGGTAAAGTCAAGAAGCCTATTAAATGTGATGGTAATGCCAAAGGAGGTTCATTTCAATGCTTTATTTATACAGATATACTGGTCAATGGCCCTTATTTAGTTTATTCTTGAAGAGGTGATTGCACAGTGCTGCCTGACGCTGTAGAAAGAAAAAAAAATATTGTTTCATTCTATAGATAAATATTTTTTAAATATAAATTTTCCAGCCTTAATATATCTGTTACTAATTCTTTAGACAGTGAAGTTTCTCTTTCTGAGAAGACATATGGTTAATAAATACAAAATTCAACCATTAGATGTTATTCTGCTATACATACACCTGAGTAAGTATTCAATGATTCTATATGATTAAAAATGTCTGTCCTGTTACATGAAATTTGACAGGCGTTTTAAAGACTCAAAAATTTTGACACGGCAAAGGTGATTTATCCCCAATGTGTAATATAATGATAATATAGATATGTGTCTTTGGGATAGAAACAATATACCTCATTTATATTCAGTTTTATTTTTTGACCACATTGTCCCCCATTTTTGGCTGTAAAGCAAATTATGAGTCATTTATTTGAGAGATGTTCTGCAAAACAACAAACCGGGGTGCTCATCGTTTCTTATGGCAAAAGTATCAGATATAAATGTACAATGTTCTGCATCTAAAACCGCGGCAGTCAAAAATGCACCACGCTGCTAAATAATATTTAAACGTGCAAATTTATTCATCACTTAATCTACGATGATAATTGAATCAACACTGAATAACGTATTGCTCAGACTGCAACTCGTGTATTTACGTGCAGCCGCTTTGTTGTACAAGTGTAACTATCATTCGGTATTTGTACAGGTTTGCCGTCATCATACTTAGTTGCCGACCTCGTACTTAGGATAAATAAATTAAATATATATTATATACTTAATTTGGTCATAAAACTTTAATAAATTTTACCCTTTTGAACAAGACGAAACGATAATCCTTTTCTCGCATGTCTCTTAATCCTTTCCACGCTTCTTTTCCTTAATGAACGTGGAAAGCGTGAGCAAGCGTGGAACTGCTTATATCTCACGCAACTCACACGCTTCTTGCGAGGAATGAACGTGGACATAGCGTGGAACAAGCGTGGATTTTGCCAGGAATGAGCGAGGGTTTTGCGTGGGTTTTGCGTGGAATTTAATCCTTTTTTCTTTCGTGCGTGAGCGCGAAGGATATAAACATCACGCTGACTGTACTGTATTTTGGGTAGGTTCAAAAAGCAAATGTTAACTCCACCTACTGGCATCAATTTGGACATGCCCCCAAACCATTGTTATACCCATTAATACAGTTTGAAATTGCTGCTTAAATTACATGTGATAAAACTCGTCTTCTCGCTTCTAGGCATTTAGGGATTTTTCTTGGCTTATCAATAGAGGTTCTTTAGTATCATGACAAACATGTCTCTCGAAAAAAGTCATTGCTGAGTTCAGTCTACAAATACAAATTACTTGCTACACATTCAGAATGATAATGGTTGTTTTAAGTATTGGATTATTTTCACTTTTCATAACCAAACAAACTGATGTGGGGAACACAGCAGTCCAATGGTGAAACGTCAAGCTGGAGTGCCTGGGTTTAATACCAGGGATTTTTCCCGGGTGTCTCAGGGGCTGAAATAAGGCCCCATTCCCAATGAGATTTGGGTGACTTTTTTCCCAATTCGGAGAAAAAAATTCCCAATCACAGCTGAAAATAATTTACTATAGTTCAGTTTATTGTGAAACTCATGTTCTGCTGTTTGAAATGCTGTTTAAATTTGATTTTATGCTGTTATTAATATTCTAAATGCATAAGCTTGATTAAATATGTCAACTTGCAAAATATTATCAACTTTGAATATTCTGAAAATTTCCAAAATTCGGGATTTACGTCGCTAACTTTCCCAATCAGAAAGGCCCTAGGGCCCCTTCCCAAAATTGCCAAAAAAATCCCTGAATACATACATGTATATGTACCTGCACACGCAGTGTCGTATTGCAAGACTATTTTTACTAGTAGTACATGGTGGGCTTTTTATGTCTTCTCTGGCTGGACGGACTTTATCCATGATCCCACCTCAAGGACGAGACTATTTTTACTATTGAAAGCAACGTATGCTGTCCGTAAGTCGTCACCTTGGTGCATTTCATCTACATCCGTGGGCTACACACAAAGGCTGGCTAAGATTAACAGGTCTTTTAATTTTTCAATTTTTACAGGACTGCTATAAAAATGCCCTGCACTGTGGGGGATCAATATTTTCATTTTTGGTAAAGTACCTGCTAAAAGCACCCATGCCAGGAGGCTGACAATAATATGGGAGCTGTTTTGGTAAAAAAAAGAAGTAGGGGCTTGAATTTCTGCATGTAAATGTACATTTTTGCAAATTAAATAAGGACAATAAAAATAAACATGAGAAACACAGCAAATATTAATTCATTTGAATTAATGTTGTGCCTGTGTATTGTTGGAAAATTACCCCCCCCCCCCACACACACACACACAGACAGTACATTTCCAGCATTGCCTAGACTCATCCTAGGTTAAATCCTGCTGTTCCCGGTCCCACTTAATGACTAGTGCATTGAGGGGATGGACATCTTGCCCCCCCCTCCCCCCCCACTCCATTAGTAGGTCTATGTATGCCATTCTTTTTTTTTAAAGTTAAACCCATTTAGCTGAACATCTTATCAAAGCATGTACTTTCTTGAAAGAAATAGGGCCCTGCATAAGCTTGAAAATACTAGAAAAGGCCAGTAGTAGGGTGGCACGTCCGTAAGATATGCACCAGTCATTTGTAACGACTGCCTCCTCGACCCACAGGGAAGGGGGGGGGGGATTATGACTCAGCTTTCAGTGCCTTGCTATAATCCGCCCCATGGGACAAACTGGAGGCCAAAACTTTGCTCTTTGCCCTACCCTTAGCAGACTTTGCAATAAAAAATCTCCCTTGGGTAAGGATCCAAATGTCAAACCCCGTCATTTCAAAAAGTAATTACCCCTGCAATTGTCGCACAGTTTAGCCCGGCTAATCCCCACACTTCCCCATAGGCATGTGTTTGTGTGTGTATGGGGTGGGGGTTGAGGTTTAAAACAAATGATTGTGGTATTATCATGATCCCTAGGGCTAATCATTATGGGAGTTATCTATCCCCCCCCCCAGTCTATGAACTTCCCTGTTTTGATTCATATTTTTTGATAATAGACTCTGAACATCCCTGATTTGATTCACATTTTTTTTATAATAGACGGAAACATTAAATTAATGATTAATAGATGGAAACATTAAATTAATGATTAAACTGAAGTTTCAATTCTGTCAGATGCATTCAATTAATTGTAGGATGTCGAAGGTGCCATGGTGTGATGACGTTAATTATGATGTCATTGATTGCAAACGTAGTTGACACAAAATGGCCTTGATGAAGAATATCAACAAACACATGAAATGTGACACCGTGAAAAGTGGAATGAAAGATGTGTAGCTCATGGATTTCTTATTCATTTACTTGGCAGATGCATGTTTTTAGTATTTTCACCCATTCGTATAAAATCTTGACCTGTGCGGGAAAGGTTACATTGTAAGCATTGAAATTTTTATTGAAACAAACAGCAGTCAGTAGAAAATGGCGAAAAAAATGTCGGTTCGAATCTCTTTAAACCCGCTTATGTGTGCGAATTAATGATTTCTAGCCAGAACCGGCATTTCATTGGCGAAATGCCGGAACAGTCGCTATGACACTTACGAAAATTCTCAGACTTATAACAGCCTAATGCTTGTCCTAGACATACGATTGAATTTAAGAATTTCATGGCCAAGATCAAGTATAGTGAAACCCATATTCGGTCTTAAGATCGATCATACGATAATTTTGATCTAACGACCGTTAGTGAAACGCTGCCTAAGTGCACATATTTGTGCCAGTAACCTGCAACTGCCATACCTGATTTCTTGAATCAGCAGTAGGGAGAAATATTTAAAAAAAATCATTTTTGACAAAAGTTTGCGGACTCCAAGGATTAAGCCTGGAACCTCCAGAATGAAAGGAAGAAGTGTAACCAGGTGCCAGCTAGGTTTAACCTCAATTTGAAACAAAGTTTACTTCACTATTTCTTCACTTTTAGATGCAGAACTCTAGCTAACTTGACTTGATGACAGTTTTGCACAAACATTTTTTTATGTAATCCGTGCGAAAACATTACTAACTTGACTTAGCGACAGTTTTGCACTAACATTTCCCTATTTTTTCAGTGCAGAAGTATGATTAAGTAAGATTAATTCACATTAATTGATTTTTCCATTTAAATAAACAATCAACACAAAAATTATCTATCTCAAAAGTTTTTAATCATTTTTCACTACTTCAATTGAAAAATTCATTTTGAAGTCTCTAAAGTTAAACAAACTGTGAAGTTTTTTCTGTCTCCTGTAAAATTTCTGAAAATGGAGTTAGCATAGTTTTGCGCTGAGCCATTGATATGAAATCAGACTTGAAAGTCAGTGGTATTGTCGTTTTCAACAGTTGAAAATGTATCAATGTAGTACTGGGTAAGAGCCCTAGATAAGGGGGGTATTTGATGATAATTGAAAGATAATTTTGCTTATTTCTTCATAAATACCTATGTTGTGGGGGGCTCATTAGAATCGCCTCGGCGAGGCGATTCTAATGAGCCCCCGTAACATACATTTTTATGAAGAAATAAGCAAAATTACCCCTTAATTATCATCAAATACCCCCCTTATCTAGGACTCTGTGGGTTTACTAAAAAAGCAAATGAATAATTGTTTTCTCATGATTATAAATTTGCCTTTATCCAAACCTTTTGTTAGGAACATACTCACACTTTTATCAGACAGTCTTTGAGTACCCACAACAGATTAAATATGAGCTGCCTCCAACATTTTGGTTTTCGAACAGGTAAGACAAAAACCTTGCTGTACAGTGACAGGAGATAGCTAGAAGCATGAAACTTTGTATTTGGAAAGTAGAAGCTGATCTGGGCCTTTGTTTTTGCATATGCAAATTGTTGGTTTTTTCATGTATGATGAGGTAGCTCATATTTTATACATGGAGGAAGGTGGGCCGGTGTAAAAATGTTTTGGGTCGGATATGAAAGGCACAGCTGGCCAGCTGAAATGGGCTAAAACTTTTGAATTCTGTTATATAAAATGTCAAAGATGATTGTGAAGTAGCAAAACTGCATTGAGAACTAATTGTCAATATTTGCATCTATTGACCTTTTTCCTATTGGCAGTGCTCTTGATCATTCGATCATCTCACCGATGTGGGTTCGCGCCTCGCACGGGGCATGAATTCATATGTGAGACAAGCCATGTTCTGCTTGCGGGTGTGTCAGGTGGTTTTTCTCCGGGTACTCCGGTTTTCGCCCCACCTACCGATTGATTCGTCTCGATATGAGTGAAAAAGCTTGAAAGGGACGTAAAACTGAATCCGAAAAAAAAAAAAAAAAAAATTCCTATTGAACACAGCAAAATTGTCAATAAAAGCAAAGTTTGACAATTCTGTTGAATACAAATACTTTTGTATGTAATATTTGCTTCTTCTTAATCATCAGTGACATTTTGTATAGTAGAATTCAAAAATTCTAGCTCACCAATTTTAGTCCATTTTATTGGCCAGGTAGGCTGGCCAGCTGTGCATTTCAGACCCAACTATGTTTTGTTCTAGTCAAAGTTTAATGTTGTTTACAAGAATTATTTTTTCCAAGAATTAATTTTACATTGCTTTGTTTGTTGAATAAATTTTAAGGTTCAATTTGTTAAATACTTGATTCAACTTAACCCTGTATGATGTATCTATTCACTAGTGAAGAATCTAGTCCATAATCATATAAAGCTATGTAAGAACAGAAAGCATAGGAATAGACACAATTTAATTTAAAATCCCAACCCAGACACCAAGATGGAAAGAAACTGACATAACATGACAGATAAAACATGAAGTATGACAATGCATATGATAAGAAGAATGACTAGCTCAAGTAAGTAGCCATCACTAGCTTCATTTAAACCAATATAAAACATACAACATAAAGAATCACAGCAGAACCACCTTGGAAATGTCAGTAAAGAATTTGCTGCAGGTTTACTAGATGCTTATAATAATATTTATATGTTTTACTGGATCCAAACCTCACCATTAGTTCACTGTGATTCAATAACAGGAATTTGTCCAGTTCTGCTCCATGTAAATCCACCTTTTCAGAATACTGGAATTTTCTCCGATTAATCAATAATCAATCGATATTAGCTGTCCGATAATCGATAGTGATTTTTCCTTCCGATACCCAACACTAGTTTACAGGACCATTGGTCCTCTGGTAGGAAAGAGGGGGGGCGACAACAAGAACAGCAACCAGTCGTCCAACAAATCCAATCAGTGGGTGAATCAACAATACCCAAAACACAAAGGCTTCCCAAAACAACAATCAAACTTCAAGAACCAACAAAACAACCACGGCAAGAAACAATTGAAAAGGAAATAACTAAGATAGTAGGTACCAACCATTCAGGTCGATTTGCTAATATGTTTTTGCCAAGCCTTGTAAATACCCCAGAAAACTTTTCTGCGGGAAAAAACAGATTTTTCATTGAAAACTGGAAAAAACTCACTTCAGATAAATGGATCATTCAGACCATTTCTGGCTACAAAATTGAACTTGACAATATGCCATTTCAAACCTCCATTCCAAAACCATTATCTTTCAATGACTCGGATCAATAAGAGCTGTCGCAGGACAGCGTAGCTCGCCTGACTTGTGCTTTGTCACTACATCTGTTTAAATCTATGACCCATGACCTTGACCTCAAGGTCACTCAGGTGGGTCATGATGGTACAACATAAAACTTCAGACCAATGCAAAGTATCAACTTGATCAATCTACATGTTCAAGAGATATAGACTTATAAAAACATTAACCAAAACTTAAACACAAAACTTCCAAGTCCGTGACCCTGACCTCAAGGTCATCCAAGTGAGTTGTGATGTACAGCATAAAACCCGAGACCAATATCTATCAACATGCAAGTATCAACTTTATCCATCAACATGTTCAAGAGATTTAGACTTTAACCAAAAAAATTAACACAAAATTTCTAAGTCTGTGACCTTGACCTCAAGGTCACCCAGGGTAGGTCATGATGGTACTGCATAAAACTTCAGACCAATATCTACCAACATGCAAAGTATCAACTCGATCAATCAACATGGTCAAGAGATATAGACTTACAAAAACTTAAATCAAAAACTTAAACACAAAATTTCTAAGTCTGTGACCTTGACCTCAAGGTCACCAAGAGTGGGTCATGATGGTACTGCATAAAACTTAAGACCAATATCTAGCAACATGCAAAGTATCAACTCAATCCATCAATATGGTCAAGAGATATAGACTTACAAAAACTTTAACCAAAAACTTAAACACAAAATTTCTAAGTCTGTGACGTTGACCTCAAGGCACCCAGGGTGGGTCATGATGGTACTGCGTAAAACTTCAGACCAATATCTAGCAACATGCAAAGTATCAACTCAATCCATCTATATGGTCAAGAGATATAGACTTACAAAAACTTTAACCAAAAACTTAAACACAAAATTTCTAAGTCCGTGACCTTGACCTCAAGGTCACCCTGGGTGGGTCATGATGGTACTGCGTAAAACTTCAGACCAATATCTAGCAACATGCAAAGTATCAACTTGATCCATCAACATGGTCAAGAGATATAGACTTATAAAAAAACTTTAACCGAAAGTGTGACGCGGACGCGGACGCACACGTAAACGTAAACGTAAACGCGCACGACCGAGGTAACTACAATAGCTCTATGCACTTCGTGCAGGCGAGCTAAAAACTAATTGAAGCAGAAATTGAGCGATTCTTAAAGGCAAATATTATTGAAAGAGTTTCAGATGATGATGATTCTGACAATGAGTTCATCTCGAATATCTTTTTTCGACCCAAAAAAGAAGGTAGAATAAGAATTATACTTAATCTCAAAACATTCAATGAAAACCATATGGACAAATGTCACTTTAAAATAGAGAGTTTACAATCTGCTATTTCAGCCATGAGGGAACATTGTTATTTCGGTTCGGTGGACTTGAGCGAGGCCTTTTATTCGATTTCAATTCACGAATCTGACCGAAAATTCTTCCGTTTTTGGCACAACAACCAGAAATATCAATTTACAGCATTGATAATGGGACTTACATCTTCGCCAAGGGTATTCACCAAAATCCTTAAGCCGGTTTTCGCGAAGTTAAGAGCCAAGGGACACATTAGCACAGCTTACACGGATGATTCTTGTTTGCAGGGAATATCATTCCAGTCATGTCTGCAGAATATACAAGATACGGTTGCTCTCATGGACTCGTTAGGGCTCACAGTTCACCCTGAAAAGTCTGTTTTGATTCCAACACAAGAGATTGTGTTTCTTGGATGTGTCCTATGCTCATTAACAATGACAGTAAGACCAACGCCAGAAAAATGCGAAAAAGTAATTTCGCTGGCCCAGCAGATCCTGGATCGCAGACGGGTGACTATTAGGACTTTCGCGCAACTGATTGGTAGATTAGTCGCATTAGAGCAGGGAATCGAATATGCTCCACTTTTTTACAAACCTCTGGAGAAAATAAAAGATGACCAACTCAAAATACACTGTGGCAACTTTGACAGTTTCATGACTATTCCCCGTTCGGTGTATCCGATTATAACTTGGTGGATTCAAAATGTCTCCGCAAGTAGAAAACGTGTGTCACATGGTCCGCCTCAATATGTGTTGTATTCAGATTCATCCTCTAAAGGCTGGGGCGCATTCAATGAAACTGAAAACATTAGGACGGGGGGAAAGTGGTCAGCGATTGAACAGGAAAAGCATATCAATGTTCTCGAGTTAACAGCATGCAAACTTACACTTCAAACTTTTTGCAAAGAAATAAACCATAAACATGTTAGACTTTTTACAGACAATACAGTAAGTTGTGCTTACATCAATAAATTTGGAGGGCGGAAACCAGAACTTGACACCATAGCCAGGGAAATTTGGTTCTGGTGTTTGGAGAAAAATATTCACCTTTCTGCGGCCCATGTTCCGGGTATTGATAATTGCGAAGCTGACGAGGAATCGCGTTCAGTAAAATTCAATGATGACACCGAATGGTCATTACAACCTGATATATTCACGGATATTCGTCAAGTCTTCCCTGAAATAACAGTGGACCTCTTTGCATCTAGGCTGAACAATAAAGTGACAAAATATGCTTCTCGTAGACCAGACCCCAATGCATTTGCAATAGATGCTTTTTCATTAACCTGGTATAATGAATTCTATTACATTTTTCCCCCTTTCAGCTTAATGGCAAAAATACTTCAGAAAGTAGTGGAAGACAAGTCGGAGGGGGTACTAGTGGCTCCAATCTGGCCAACCCAATCCTGGTGGCCAAGCCTTCTTCAACTGGTATGCGGACAATGTTTTCGTCTCCCCAGGATTCAGAAGATTCTTTATCTTCCGCACGACCCCGACAAGAGCCATCCATTGACCAAGATGAGCCTCGGAGCTTTTCCTATATCCGGGAAAGCCTGCGAAAGAAAGGCATTCCAAGACAGGCCACGGACCTCATCCTGCAGTCTTGGCGAAAATCAACCAAGGTCCAATACAATGGATATATCGCTAAATGGATCAAATTCTGTGGGGAAAAACTTGACCCCCTTCGACCCAGTGTCGGTATAATCTTGAAATTTCTCTCTCACTTATTTGATCAAGGGTTAAAGTACAGATCAATAGGCATTGCACGATCAGCTTTGAGTGTATTCCTCAAGATATGCAGTAACCTTGACATAAATAAGTTTGAGGCATGCACAATTTACACGACAACTGAAGCAAAGTTAGTTGATCCGGCATAGATTCAAGATATTTTAATACCGTGCCCACATCCCATGTATGTGTTAATCTGGGTAATGCTGGACGCGTATTGAAAACACCCTTCAGTTATTTCTGCTCTCTCAGCACAGAGGTGTCAGACACTTCATCTTATTGAGATTTCTGACATAAAGTTCATCAATGATCAGGTTTTTATTGCACCTTCACATGTATTAAAACAAACCAGGCCTGGTCATCACATTGACACTATTGTATTTGAAAAATATCGCAAAAATGGGAAACTGTGTATTGTGTCGATTCTATCTAACTATTTGAAACGGACAAAAGACTTGAGGTGCGGCAACAGACTTCTAACTAGAAATGCGTGTTTGTAAAACACTATGCCCCCAACTGTATGCTTGTCCCTAAACTGGCAGTTTGTATGATTCATTTATTTCATTCGAATGCAGTCAAATTTAATTTCCTGAAGAAGCTGTCGGTTGCGTCTGTTTTGACCTCGAACCAGAAACAGAATGTAAGCTTTTTTGCAGGCGAGTTAGAAATGAAGTAAAAATTTAAAAATGGAGTAATTTTGTCAAAATTTGACAGAGAGTCCTCAAAAGTTAATCATGTGATCTTCTTCTCAGCCCCAACCAGCATACCAAATATGAAGGCTCTAGCTAGTTAGCTCAAATACGTTTTGAGATATCTTGCACACAAGATTTTCAAAATTTTTTTTCAAAGGGACATTATTCCAAAAAGGGGCATCACACGTACATGAAACAAATACAGGCCAACTATTTTTTCAAGAGGAATCTGTATATGAAATTTCAAAACCCTATCATTCACCGTTCAAAGGTTTCAAATTTCACCGAAAAGTGGAAAAATCAATCAAAATTTCAAAATTCTGTATTTTTGTAAATGTTTGACGGAAAGTTCTCAAAAGTTAATCATGTCATCTACTTCTCAGCCCCAACGAGTGTACCAAATATGAAGGCTCTAGCTTTAATACTTTTTGAGATATCTTGCACACAAGATTTTCAAATTTTGTTTTCAAAGGGACATAACTCAAAAAATGGGCATAATTTGGCCTTACAAAAAAATACGGGTCAACTATTTTATCATGAGGAATGTGTATATGAAATTTCAAAACCCTAGCATTCACCGTTCAAAATTTTCAAATTTCATCGAAAAGTGGAAAAAATCAATCAAAATTTCAAAATTCCATATTTTTGTAAAAATTTGACAGAAAATTCTCAAAAGTTAATCAGGTCATCTACTTCTCAGCCCCAACAAGTGTACTAAATATGAAGGCTCTAGCTTTAATACTTTTTGAGATATCTTGCACACAAGATTTTCAAATTTTGTTTTCAAAGGGACATAACTCAAAAAAGGGGCATAACTTGGCCATATAAAAAAATACGGGTCAACTATTTTATCACGAGGAATGTGTATATGAAATTTCAAAACCCTAGCATTCACCGTTCAAAATTTTCAAATTTCACCGAAAAGTGGAAAAATCAATCAAAATTTCAAAATTCCGTATTTTTTTTAAAATTTGACGGAAAGTTCTCAAAAGTTAATCAGGTCATCTACTCCTCAGCCCCAACAAGTGTACCAAATATGAAGGCTCTAGCTTAAATACGTTTTGAGATATTTTGCACACAAGATTTTCAAATTTTGTTTTCAAAGGGACATAACTCAGAAAAGGGGCTTAACTCGGACATGAAAAAAAATACGGGTCAACTATTTTTTCATGAGGAATGTGCATATGAAATTTCAAAACCCTAGCATTCATCATTCAAAAGTTAACACACACACACACACACACAGACAGACAGACACACACACACACAGACAAGCCGAAAGCAATATGCCCTTCCAACTTTTTCAAAGTTGGGGGCATAATAAGTACTTTGAAACCATACAAGGCAGTGTCACAAAGTACAATCTCTAGATGGGTGAAATTAGTTATGGTCAAAGCCGGCATAGACATGACTTTCCGGCCTCATAGCACTCGTTCCGCCTCCACATCCAAAGCAGGGCTTCAAGGGATCCCATTAAACTGTATCATGAAAACTGCAGGATGGTCAAATGCCAGGGTATTTGCCACTTTCTATAATAAACCCATTAAAAAGAAAGCAACTATTCAAGAAGCAGTTCTCTCGGTTGAGTAGACATAGTTAAATACATTGCATGCATATTAAATATAAACACATATTGATGAAAACTTTGCATCTTTTATGACTATTTCCAGTTGCTATTAATTCAACATATGAAGAATCATCTCTAAAATCTCTGTGGGGCCTCATTTAGGGGCTATGTGGGAGATGAAATTTATTAATTAAACCAAACTTACCTTCGCAGAAGGGAAGATGAAGTTTAGTTGTAATTTCATCGACCACTTGCCCCTAAAGGAGGTCTCACACCCTCCCACCCATGCCCTATAGGCTTGATTCTTCATATGCCGGTCAGGACAGTTTTTGCGGATGCTGCTAGCTGCGTCATCTCTGTGAGACCTCCTTTAGGGGCAAGTGGTCGATGAAATTACAACTAAACTTCATCTTCCCTTCTGCGAAGGTAAGTTTCGTTTAATTAATAAATTTCTATGCACATGGAAATTTAACATGGTTTTTGCCTGAAGAAGTTTGATATTGATTAACACTTTTCATGTATGCTTTCTTTCAGGCTTATAAATACATATTGATAGCATTTCTCCAACATTTTCAGATAGCCATTACCTGAGGAAGGATGGTGTTTTCTATAGATTTTCACGCACATGAAAATCTGGCATTACCTTATCTTAGAAATGATGGAATTGTTTTTAATATGTATGGATTAATGCAATGACTTTCATGTGCTTGATAAAAAACAGGTCATTCAAGTTAGTGTGAAGAAAGACAGAGACATTGATTTTAGTGTACCTTCTACTTTGTTTTAGATGTACAGTTCATTTAAACTTCTATTACAATTATAGTATTGAACACATTTGTTCTGCAAATAATTCAGATACTGGACTATTGTCTCATAGTGTCAGTCTTATAGAGAGACTTTGACAAGACTTCTATTTGTACCTTGAATTTCTCATTTTTGAATTATTTGCAAAATAAATTATTTTATAGCATTTCTACTTAGAGGCAGGCCTGATGTTATATTTCATAGAAATTATCATTTTAAATATTATCTTATGCATTTATTGTGTTGTAAAATGTTTAATTTTGTCTCCTTTTTGCAGAGTTCAAAAAGGTCACCATTGTCAGTGATTCCATTGCCAAATACGTAGCTGACATAGAGGGTGTGCTGGTGCAATCCTTTTCCGGAGACACAATTTCCAAAATAACTTATAAAGTTGACAAGAACATAGCCAAACTCAATAATTTTGACTATGTGCTGTTTCATGTTGGAACCAATGATGTAGATAACGAATCTTCATTTGATCATATCATCTCAGATTTTGGAAACCTGATAGGTGTCGTAAGAAAGAAGTACCCAAAGATTAATATAATTATATCATCCATTTTACCACGTCCAAAGGACTATGATGCTACTGACCCTTTTACCAGAAGAATAAATTCATACTTGTTGAACAATATGAGCAAGCCTTACAACTTCAAATTCATCAAAAGTTACAGGCCCTTTGTCTTTGGTGGTAAAGTTAGGAGGGAACTTTTTGCTAAAAGAGATGGTGGCTTGCACCTAAACACACAAGGCACAAGTAGGCTACGTTATTATTTTTTGAGAACTATTGCCTCTATGTGAAATAAGTTACTTCTCTTATCCATATCACTAATGTCTATATGATTGTTTTTGATAAATCATGATAATTTCTCAGGCCAACCTTATGGTATACAAATCATGATAATTTCTCAGGCCAACCTTATGATATACAAATCATGATAATTTCTTAGGCCAACCTTATGGTATACAGTTCTCTTCTTCATAATGCATTATATCTGTCAGTAAAACGATGCATGCTTTCCATATAACTGTGTTATATTAAGGTTATACACCAGAATCATATTCATGATAGCAAAGGACTTTGTCATTTGCATGGCCACTTTGTAATATAATACATTATGATGAGGTCAAACTGTACACATTTTCTTTCTGATCTTTGTATATATTTCTTTACCAAATTTGTATATATGTGTGTGCGTTGAGATATATTGAAATTTGATGTTAAATACAGCATTTGACAAATTGATTGTCTTTGAAAAGATTATATATATTGAATCTTCTACTACTATCTTCTACATATTGAATCATCTACTATGCTTATCTTAAATAATAATATTCTGTTAATAAATGTAAGGTGTAAGAATTCAAATTTTATTACTGGATGTTAATGGTTAACAATAAAACTTTCACACAATTAACTCTTGTATAACTTGAAGTTTGCAATACATTTTCAAAATATTTTGAAATTTTCATTGAAATTTGCATGCAAGTTACCAGGTCATTTAGACTAACTAATTCAAAACAGCGTATATATTTCAATCGTATATTTATTTACATTATTCTTGTTTATCAAATAATATTAAGGATTCTGTCATATCAAATGAAAATCCATATATATCTTATAAGCTTCTAATATTAATAAGAGCTGTCGCAGGACAGCGTGCTCGACTGCTTCTGACCTTTGTCAAGCATAAGGCCAAACCCGACCAGTAACCCAAAGCATTATGCTCATACATCTTTTTGCCTTGATGCAATAAGGCAAAATCACAACCATGAAAGTTAACTATAACTACCTAAGATTTAAAGGCCTCACTCATATTGTGAAAGAAGTGTGTTCATATACCAACTGAGTGCCAAGACACAAGGCAAAATCACTGAACCGTGAAAAAAGGTCACACTGACCTATAAGTATTGCAGGGTAGCTGTAGTTGCAGACCTGCACGCAGGCGGCTCAGTTCTATATGGTCGTTTTCCGTGAGGAGAAGCAGTAAGCGAAATTCGGCAGTCGGCTGAGCGACTGAGCAGACCTATTTAGGACCGCACTGCTCACCCCCGTAACATGGGGAAGGGGCTAGAAAAGGTGCCCTAAACAATTGCCTGCTTCAAACCCCCTGGCTGGTTAACCGCGATCAGCGGGGATCCCTTTTTAGCGGTCGAAAAAATAAGAAAAAAACAAAGATAATCCCTTTGAGGATTGGCGCATGGAATGTGCGAACATTGATGGACAGTGCTGGGTCAAATAGACCGCAGCGTAGAACGGCCCTTGTGGGCAGAGAACTTGGGAGGTATGGAATTCAGATAGCAGCTCTGAGTGAGACTCGGTTAGCAGATGTTGGGGAGATCAAAGAAGTTGGTGCTGGATACACCTTCTTCTGGAGTGGACGCAAAAGTGAAGAGAGGCGTGAAGCAGGAGTTGGCTTTGCCATTAAAACAGAACTTGTTGGTAAGCTTTCAGGATTGCCAAAAGGCATCAATGACCGCCTAATGACATTGAGACTTCCTCTGTCAGGCAATAAACATGCAACTATTGTCAGTGCCTATGCACCCACGATGACCAATCCAGATGAGGTTAAAGACAAGTTCTATAATGACTTAGATGACATTATTTCTGCTACACCCCGTACAGACAAACTTATCCTTCTTGGAGACTTTAATGCCAGAGTTGGTACAGACCATCAGACCTGGGAAGGAGTTATAGGTCCAGAAGGTGTTGGAAAGTGCAACAGCAATGGTCTCTTGCTTCTAAGGAAGTGTGCTGAACATGATCTTCTAATCACCAACACAGTCTTTCGTCTACCTAACAGAAATAAAACATCCTGGATGCATCCCCGTTCCAAACATTGGCATCTCATAGACTATGTTATAGTGCGGAGAACAGATAGGCAGGATGTCAGAGTGACAAAGACTATGTGTGGTGCAGACTGCTGGACAGACCATAGACTGGTTGTCAGCAAACTCAACCTTAGAATCCAGCCTGCGAGGCGACCTCAAGGCAAGAAAGCTGCTAAAAGACTGGATGTCTCAAAGCTGAATCAAGACAGCATGCGACAAGCTTTCTTAACAGACATTTGCAACCAACTGGATGCAATCAATCTCAGTTCAGAGAACCCCGAAGAAAACTGGACAGTCTTCCATAAAACAGTTCATTCTTCAGCTGCTACTACTTTAGGACATCCATCTCGCAAACATCAAGACTGGTTTGATGAGAATGATGACGAAATTCAGAAGCTTCTTGGAGAAAAACACAGATTGCACAAGGCACATCAAGATGATACTAGCTCAGTATCCAAGAAAGCAGCCTACAGCAACGTTTGTAAGACAGTCCAGACCAAGCTTAGGGACATGCAAGATTCCTGGCTGAGGAAGAAAACAGAAGAAATTCAGTCTTTTGCAGACAGAAAGGACATGAAGAAATTTCATGATGCACTGAAAACCATTTATGGCCCTAAGAGTTCTGGAGCCACCACATTACTCAGTGCAGATGGAAACACTCTTCTCACAGACAAAGAGGCTATCTTGAAAAGGTGGGCAGAACATTTCAATAGTGTGCTAAATCGACCATCAAGCATCAATGAGGATGCAATTGACAGACTGCCACAGATAGAGTGCAATGTTCTGTTAGATGAATTTCCAACCGTCATGGAAACAAGAAAAGCAGTTCAACAACTGTCTTCTGGCAAAGCTCCAGGTGCAGATGCAATTCCTGCAGAGGTTTATAAGGCCGGGGGGCTACCCATGGCAGAGAAACTGACCGAGCTGTTTCACTGTATGTGGAGGAAGGAGGCCATCCCACAAGAATTTAAGAATGCATCCATAATCCACCTATACAAGCGGAAAGGAAATCCACAAGTCTGTGATAACCACAGAGGCATTTCCCTCCTATCGATTGCTGGGAAGATACTAGCAAAAATTCTGTTGAACCGCCTGAATGTTCATCTTGATCAGAAGGGACTTATCCCAGAAAGTCAATGTGGATTCAGAAAGGACAGGGGGACGATAGACATGATCTTCACAGCAAGACAGCTTCAGGAGAAATGCCAAGAGCAGAATGTAGATCTATACATGACGTTTGTCGACCTCACCAAAGCGTTTGACACAGTAAGTCGTGATGGACTGTGGAAAATCATGGCCAAGTTTGGCTGTCCACCCAGATTCATAGCAATGGTGCGGCAATTTCATGATGGCATGCAGGCACGTGTGCAAAATGATGGAGAGTTCTCTGAACCCTTTGAGGTAACAAATGGGGTCAAACAGGGCTGTGTTATGGCACCAACACTGTTCAGCATGATGTTTTCTGCCATGCTCATGGATGCTTTTCAGGACAGTGACACTGGTTTTCCAATCAGGTACCGTTTTGATGGCAATATATTCAACCTTAGAAGGTTGCAAGCCAAAACTAAGGTGCAGACCGATGTGCTAGATGAGCTCCTCTATGCAGATGATATGGATAAGAATGCCAGCTCAGAGGCAAAAATGCAAAGAGCCATGGATCAAGTCTCACAGTCATGTGATAACTATGATCTCACAATCAGCACAAAAAAGACAGAGGTTGTACACCAGCCAGCACCTGGAAAACCGTACAATGAACCAACCATCACTGTGAATGGAGAAAAACTGAAAGTTGTTGATAAATTCGCCTACCTGGGAAGCACTCTTTCCAGAGCAGTGCACATTGATGATGAGGTCACTGCAAGAATTGCAAAAGCCAGTGTGGCATTCGGAAGACTCCGTGCAAATGTCTGGGAGCGAAATGGAATCAAGCTTGACACCAAGCTGAAAGTCTACAAGGCTGTGGTACTTCCAACCCTCTTGTATGCATGTGAGACCTGGACAGTATACCAGCGTCATGCAAAGAGACTTAACCATTTCCACTTAAGCTGTTTGAGAAAGCTGTTAAAAATCAAGTGGCAAGACAAGATTCCAGACACAGAGGTCCTGAAGAAAGCAGGGATGCAAAGCATGCATACGGTCTTAAAGCTAGCACAGCTAAGGTGGACCGGCCATGTTATAAGAATGCCTGATGAGCGACTTCCAAAGAAAGTCTTCTATGGAGAACTACAAGAGGGAAAGCGCTCTCAAGGTGGCCAGAAGAAACGCTACAAAGACACCCTGAAAGCCTCTCTGAAGGATTTTGACATACCAATTGGGTCTTGGGAACAGACTGCACAGGAGCGATCAAAGTGGCGAGGTCTCATCAACAAAGGAGCAGCTCTCCATGAAAAAAAGAGAATCTGTGAAGCTGAAAGAAAGCGCAGAGAACGCAAAGCCAATACCAATGGGCCACCAGCTGATTCAATGACATTGACTTGCTCTACTTGCAACCGACAGTTTAGAGCTAGAATTGGCCTAGTCAGCCATCAAAGAACTCACCAACACACACGAACCTATTCAAGAAATAATGATGGTCTTTCTCATTAGTGAGAGACGAACCACCATTGCAGGGTCAAAGGTCAAGTGATACTTACTCATAATGTGAAAGAAAAATGATCATATACCCATTCAGTGTTGAGATATAAAGCAAAATCACTGAACCATGAAATTAGGTCATAGTGACCTATAAGTATGTTTGGGTTAAAGGTGTCGTCATACTCATTCATAATCAGAAAGAAGTATGAAAAAATACCAACTGAGTGTTGAGATATAAGGCGAAATCACTGAACCATGAAATTAGGTCACAGTGACCCAGGAGTACTTTATGGTCAAAGGTCTTTTCATACTCATACATATCGTGAAAGAAGTATGTTCATATACCAATTGAGTGCAGAGATATAAAGGAAAATCACTGAACCGTGAAATTAGGTCATATTGACCTAGGACTACTTTAGGGTCAAAGGTCTTGTCATACGCAAACATAGTGTGAAAGAAGTTTGTTCATAAACCACTTGAGTGCCAAGATATAAGGCAAAGTCACTGAACCGTGAAATTAGGTCACAGTGACCTATAAGTATATTGGGGTCAAAGGTCTGGTCATACTCACTCATAATCTGAAAAAAGTATGAAAATATACTAATTGAGTGTCAAGATATAAGGCAAAATCACTGAACCGTGAAATTAGGTCACAGTGACCTAGGACTACTTCAGGGTCAAAGGTGTTGTCATATGCATTCATACTTTGAAAGAAGTTTGTTCATAAACCATTTGAGTACCGAGATATAAGGCAAAAATCACTGAAGCGTGAAATTAGGTCACAGTGACCGGTAAGTATATTGGGGTCAAAGGTGTGGTCATACTCACTCATAATCTGAAAAAAGTATGAAAATATACTAATCGAGTGTCAAGATATAAGGCAAAATCACTGAACCGTGAAATTAGGTCACAGTGACCTAGGACTACTTCAGGGTCAAAGGTCTTGTCATACGCAAACATACTTTGAAAGAAGTTTGTTCATAAACCATTTGAGTACCGAGATATAAGGCAAAATCACTGAACCGTGAAATTAGGTCACAGTGACCTATAAGTATATTGGGGTCAAAGGCCTGGTCGTACTAACTCATAATCTGAAAGAAGTAAGAAAATATACTAATTGAGTGTCAAGATATAAGGCAAAATCACTGAACCATGGAAAATAGGTCAACCAACCCTTACCGTCATGACACACAAGTTAGTGTCACAAAGTCAAAAGATGAATGACCAACCATCCTCCTAAGTTGTTTCTATTAAGAAATAAAAAGAAAAAAAAATCGAGGAGTTCTAGATTTTGACCTCTAGCCCCGCCCCCTGACTCCGACCCAGAGGTCCGATGTCATGGAACCTAAAGTGTATGAAGTATGAATGCTTTATGATAAGTTGTTGTCAAGATATGCCTCCTTGTAAAAGTTACACAGCAGTACATCTATTTTTTAGTGTTCTAGTTTTTAACCTCCAGCCCCACCCCACAGGCATGGACCCAGGGGCCCGATGCCATGGAATGAAACTCAACCCTACAGGGTACCTATGGTCCGAGTATGAAAGCCCTCTGATAAAAAGTTTTCAAGATATAGACTTCTAGAATACTATATCACAGAAAAGCCATTATTATTAATGGTGTTCTAGATTTTAACCTCTAGCCCCACCCCCTGGCATGGACCCAGGGATCTGATGCCATGGAATGAAAGCCGACCCTACAGGGTGTCAATGGCCCAAGTATCAATGCTTTCTGCTGAGTGGTTGTCAAGATATGGACTTCTAGAAAACTTTAACATAAGAATTGCCATTTTTGAAGGTGTTCTAGATTTTAACCTCCAGCCCCACCCCCTGGCCTGGACCCAGGGGCCCGATGCCATGGAATGAAAGCTAACCCTACAGGGTATCTATGGTCCAAGTATGAATGCTTTCTGATGAGTGGTTGTCAAGATATGGACTTCTAGAAAACTTTAACGCAAGTGTGACGGGCACGCGCACGGGAACGCGCACGGGAACGGGAACGTGGACGACCGGGGTGACTGCAATAGCTCTATGCACTTCGTGCAGTCGAGCTTAAAAGTGTATGTCACATAACATGTGTATCAATTCATTTGTAAAGTAATGAATTATTTTTAAAAATTCATATATACGTAATTAGATATACTATTTGAATTAAGTATTTAACATTTTGTTTCTTTGCACATATGTCATTATTCATACTATCTTTGTTCATTAATTATTTCATGTTTATATTTCTTAATTACATTGCAGTCACATATAGAAGCATTCCTGTGGAATTAACAGAAAATTAGGATTGCTCTCAATTGTCACATTACTCAAGATATATGGTAAGACTGTTACATGTTGACATGTTTGAATTTAACCTTTGTTCTAATATGATGAGTTGCATTCTCATAGCCTGATAAATTAGAACAAGATTAGCTATTAATTTAGATTATAGTTTTTCTTGTTCTCTTTGAACAGAGGTTGGGTTCAAATTATTTTATGTTCATTTTCGTTAATTGCCTTTTGTATACGCTTTGCTTCGCTTTGCTTTGGCCGGTGGGTTGGCGTTTGTATGGAATATTAATTTATTATTAATGATTCTGATTCATTTTGTTGTCATAAGGCCAAAACGTCATTCATGACAGACTTGAAAAATATTGAGTTAAACATTTGTACTGTTATTTAACATGTACTTTTCCCTGCTGAGTAAAACCTAAATTACTCTTTAATTCCTCTTGGCTTTACTTTCTTAACCTTACTTTTAATTATTTTATCTTTTAAGCAAACCAGGAAAATAATTGGGCATTTATAAGGATTTATAAAACTTAATTATTTGACGTACTGTTTGTAGAACAACAACAACTTCAATATCAACTTTTCTTCTTTTGGATACCTTAAATACTGCTTTTAGGAAGTCTACTTGATTTATCCAATCAGTTTTCCGCTAACATACATTTTCTTGTAAGCTTTAATTCTATTGGTTTTTTGTCCGAGAACAATATAATCTTGGCGCAAATCGTCACAGTTAGAATTTAGACAGCAGGGAAACAAGACGCAATTTTCTGTTTAAAAACACCCACCCACCCGCCCAAATTTATGCATGATTTTTCGCATTATATATGTTGTATATGTTGTGTGTCATAATGCCCTTTCGTAGCATATATATATATATATATATATATATATATATATATATATATATATATATATATATATATATATATATATATATATATATATATATATTTTTTTTTTTTCGTGCTGTGAATATTTATTACCCCGCTAAATACGAGGAGGGGGTCGGGGATCCCCCTCACCCGTTTACAATGCATGCACTATAAAAGAAAAATAACACACTCACACTTTCTCTTTCATACATTCATTTTACTTATATGTTGTTTTTTTATCACTGAGCTGTAACGCTTTTCATTTCCACAGTATCGAGAAAGCAGTATTACTATAACATGAAAGCAGCACGGTTCATTTAAAATGCTCTGATTGGCTCGTCCATCTATGCATGCTAGGAGGGGGCTAATTTTTCAATCATAATTAAAATTCTTCTGTGCAACTTCTCATTGTAATAAGTACTAAAATCATGAGTCACCTTCTAGAATAGAATATAAAGCTGACCATTTTGTGAAAAATACATCTGTTTTGTTGTGCAACTTTGCAATATATTTTCCATTTTTGTACTTCTTTCTAAGATAAGTTAAGAAGTTTTCAAAGCTTATTTGATTTATAAAAAAATTTGTTCTGTATATAAAATTATGGTATTTTGCAAGTAATATCAAGTAATTTAATAGATCATTGTGTCCTTGCTTAGAAAATAAAATATTTTTTACCGTTAACTGTAGTGTTATGTCTGCTTTAAGTTCCAACCAAGTCCTCAGTTCTGCCCAAAATGATTTTACCTTTCTGCAGTAGTAAAACAAATGAAGAATGGTTTCAGGATGTTGGTTGCAAAAACTGCACATCCCATTGTCAACTTTACTAATCTTATAAAGGAAAGATTTTGTAACTAAGATGTGATTATTAATTTTAAATTGAAATTCTTTCAGTTTAATTTCCTCTATATTTTTAACCATTTTGTTAAAACTATTCCATTCCTCTTGATCTATTTCACCAAGTTCCTTCATCCACCTTTCTGAAGGTGGTGTTGGAATTGCATTGCTTATAAGAATGTCGTAGAAGGTTCTACAGCCTTTTTTGTCTTTACAAAGATAGTTAATGTAATAGTTTCTTGTTACATTTTGTTTGTGGGCCTGACATGATATGTTATCTTGGTTTACTAACTGCTTCCAGTAAGCTGGTATATTTCTCAAAAGTGTTGCATGATCCAAAAATGTACCTTGAATATTATAAACCTCCTGAAGCTGCTGGAACTGATAAAAGTTACCATTTGTATCTAAAAGATCAATCACATTTCTTATACCCTTATTATACCAATCTTTATAATAAATATATTTTGCATGTTGGAAATTTGAATTATACCATAAAGGAGAAAATAAAACATCTTCTAATGTTTGTATTTTTGCAGCGTTACAAAACATTATCCAACTTCTAAGCAGATCTTTCCAAAAAGGATTATTTAATTCTTCCACTTTTTTACTGGCATAATTTAACTACCTTTGGTATAAACATTATTTAAATCTATACTAGATAAAGTGTTCCAAGTGCAGTTAGGTTGTACTATTTCCCTTCTAAGCCATGTAATCTTTAAGGCAGCAATAAAGCTATCTATTTGTAACATTCTCAGTCCACCTTTGGATATATCCTTAACAATAAATTTTCTTTTTATTTTGTCAGGCCCACCATTCCATATAAAATTAAAACACAATTTGTTCAATGTCTTCACTAGATTTTCTGGTGGATTTGGCAGAGCCAAAAACAGATGAACAAATTTCGAAATTGCAATTGATTTTATGACAGTAATTGTACCAAGCAATGTTATTTTTCTTTTTGACCAATTTAAAAGGGTGCTTTCCACCTTTTTTAATAAATCTTTGGAATTATGGTCCCATACGTTGTAAATTTCCGGTGTGAAGGTGACTCCTAAAATTTTTATAGGTCCCTGCTCCCAATCAAGTTTAAACTCCTTGCATAGTTTCTTATTTGATTTAGCCATGCTTCCAATCCAAATTGCCCTTGTTTTATCCACATTAATTTTAAGTCCTGACATATGATAAAATAAATGTAAGTTTTGTAATGTCTTCCTTAATGATATTTCTTCACCATCTTAAAATATTTGCGTGTCATCAGCATACTGACTCAGTTTGAATTCTTTATTTTTGATAACAATTCCTCGAATGTTTGTATCTTTTCTTATCATATGGCTTAATATTTCTGCACATAAAATAAAAATATATGGGGATATTGGGTCCCCTTGTCTGCAGCCCCTTTGAAGACAGAAATAGTCAGACATATGACCGTTCTGTAAAATGCATGATTCTGAGCCATTTTGAAATATTTTAATCCATTTTTTAAAAGAAGGTCCAAAATTGAAGTAGTCAAGTGTTTTAGCAATAAATTTCCAAGATACAGAGTCAAATGCTTGCTGAAAATCAACTGAGAGTAGTAAACCAGGAATTTCTTGTAGTTTTGTTTCAAAAAGGATGTCATAAATTATTCGTATGTTTTCACCTATAAATCTCCCTGATATAAAACCTTTTTGATCATCATGAACCAGTTTATGTAATACTTTTTTGAGACGTGATGCTATGACAGAAGACGCTAATTTATAAATAACATTAAGAAGGGAAATAGGTCGCCAGTTCTTTAAGTAAAATGGTGATTTATTTGGTTTAGGAAGGCATGTTATTATGCCTTGCTTTTGAGTAATAGATAATGATCCTGTTTTATATCCATAATTAAGAGAGTTAAGAATATACATTTTCAAGTCTATCCAAAAGAACTTAAAGAATTCAGCAGTGAACCCATCATTTCCAGGTGTTTTAGAATTTTTCATGTTCTTAGTGCTTCTGCTAATTCTGAACATTTTAATTCCCCTTCTAAACTATTTGAATCATGGACAGATAATTTAGATTTTTTTTCTCCAAGAATATTTTCAATGGGGTTGTCGTCAATAATAATGCTTTCACTGTATAATGTTTTATAATATCTTTTCTGACAGTTTAGAATTTCTTCTGTACTTGTATATTCCTTATCATCATCTATTATTTTAGTAATTACCTTATTTGTAAAATTTCGTTTTTCCAGATTTAAGAAATATGCTGTTGGTTTCTCCCCTAAATCTTCATATCTACATCGAGACCTTAACATAACTCCTTCTAGTTTATGATTCCTGATTTCATGTAATTGATTCTTTTTTTCGTTTAAAGTGATAAATATTTCTGGGGTTGTGTTTTCTAAATTCTCTGAAATATCATGCTCTATTTTTTTAATGTCTTCCTCTAACTGGTTCTCTTGCTTTAAACTCTCCCTTTTTTTCCTTGAACTATATTTTATTGTTTCCCCCCTTATTGCAATAAGAATCATTTCAAGTAGAAGCTCGTCATTTATTGTATATATTATTCCTGTGTTTTCGGTATGTGGCTCATTTTTTTTAACTTTGTATGTATCCAGAACTTCACCTATTGTTTTTTTGACTATTTTAATGTATTCAGAGTCCCTTAGTTTTTCATTTTGATTTAGTTTTAGTTTTAACATAATTGCAGAATGATCCGTTCTATAGCCAGGTAACACATTACAGTCATAACAGTATTGGAAATTTTCAGAGCTGACTAAAAAAAAAGTCTAGACGAGCTTGCTTCTTTTCAGGATTTAGTCTCCTCCAGGTAAAACCTTTCTCATCACTACTGAACCTGAAAATGTCAATGTAATCATCCTCGTCAATTAATTTCAAAACTTCTAACCTGGCATTGGGATTGTTTATATGTCTGTAATTTTCAGTATCATAGTCTGGATCTAATACTAGGTTCCAGTCTCCGCAAATAATGACATTGACATTGTTAAAATCTTTTATGTTTTTCCTGAGATTTTTATAAAATTGAGGCCTGTCCTCATTAGGTCCATAAATACTTGCTAATATTATTGATATATCTGGAAATTTCAATTCCATTATTATGTAATTTCCATTTGGATCAACTGAAGTTCTCCCTATGTCACATGGAAAATTATTGTTTATCAGGATCATTGTACCCCTACTTATTGTTGTGCCTTCTTTCGCGCTCAAAACAAGGTTGTAACCCCATTCTGACTTCACATAAGATTCCATATCTCTATCTATATGTACATCTTGCAGACATGCTATGTTATATTTTCTAGTACGAATATACTGAAATAAATCCCTTCTTTTTTGCATGTTTTTGAGACCTCGGCAATTTTGAGAGAAAATACTTATTAACTCAACCATTTTCTCTTAGGTTTTTAGGCAAAATTATAATAACCCCCTTTGCAGCTGCATAGATAAAAGAGTCATCAGAGCGTACATCAAAAAACATGGAAAATGAACAAAATACATACATATCTGACACATAACATAAATGATACCCACATGTGAACATTTTACAAAAACAGAAAAAAAAAGAAAAGAAAATAAGAAAACACAACAAGAAAAAAAAGTAAACAAAATGAAAGTACATTTTAAGCCCTTGAGATGCAGACTTAAAATATGTAGTAGAATATGGAGTTATGTACCCTGGCTTTAAGAGCACATCATTTGCTTACATTAGATTCAATCAATTTTAAATAAGTAATTTTCACCAAGATGCATATTCCGGTATAAGAAAGCTTTAGTATCTGTACAGCTACAAGTACACCGTCCAGTCATCCATTCATACAGAAATACTTTTTCACTGAATTTCTACCAAATGTTTTTGTTACATCATATTATTTTTTGCCAAAACTTTGGAATATGTTTTTAACAAAACACAGACATCTTTCCCTGTCGTATCTGCTATTTTAAGTAAAAGTCCAAAAACTCATAGTATTCATACAACTTTAACCTAATTACAAATTCTACACAATAATCAGGTTATAAATTATACACTGATGTTTCAAATATTTGAAATCTCAATTTTTTTTAAGACAATATTAAACCATTCAGACAGTGTTATGTATCTATGAAACAACTACTTGTGTTTGGTCAAAATTTTGTCTGAAGGACATTTTCTCATGCTGTAGTTTATTCTGAATCACAACAATTTAATGCAATTGAAGTGCAATTATAATTACATATAATAAGACTTTTCCATTAGCTCCCAGCGCAATCCTCATATCTACTCTAGCTTAATTTGATTCTATTATAATTTGTCCTACCAGTTGTATTATTGCAAATTTATACCCTATCATCCGGAAAACATGTCCATGCAATGAATACCCCCTTAAACCCCACCTTTATGTAGTAAAACTGGGGCATGCAGGGGTACAACTATTATGTCTTATTTCTGTCCAAAACACAGCCCACGGGTACCCGTTAGAACCGCCTCGGCGAGGTGGTTGTAACCAGCACCCATGATCCCCGTCCCGAGCAAAAAAAATTATTAATAAGAATATCATTTTTTTTTCTGGTAAACTTTTCAATTTTTACAGCTGAAAAAATCTGTATATTGCACGTGAGTCTTCATAATGCATAATATATACAAAGAGAATACAATGATATGAGGATTTTGGGTTAGGGTAAAACAAAACTATGTGATCATGTCATTATCCCCCACCTGCCTTGCCGAAAGATCGAAATACCAAGACAGGCTTCAGGATTACAAAACATTGTTACTTAAAATATGTTTGCCATTTTTATAAAACAGTCATGAGTGTACTGATTTTATATGTGTTATACAAGTATGCAAATATGTGAATACATATGAACCTCAACACGACAAAATGTACCTTCGGACATTCTGACACAACTAGTAGAAAGCAGCAAAAAGCGGAATAATGATGTTATATACGTTTTAGAAATAACACAGGACAATGACGTCTGTAGGGTTCATGTAAATTGGTCATAACAGTTACTCACAAAATAACTGAAATAATCTGGTCAAATAAAGACTAACAGACCCTAGAAACATCATACATCTAAAGAAACTTTGCTTTTCTTATACTCAAAAACTTGTCCGCAAGGTACATTTTCCCATGTTGTGGCCCATATAACAATCAGTGAAATAGCTTTTATCACTATTTATTGCTTATATATAGGTTTGTGTTTTAATATACAGTTTATTACAGCAACTTTCAACCATACAATTGTGAATTAACAATTAATGCTAAGAGAGATATCGCTTCCTAGCAACACTTGTTTTGTATCATAGACCTGAACCATTTGTTTATGTATTTATATAACCGTTTTTCATTAGAGACACTTGGTATTCTAAACTGCATATAGGTTTGTGTCTTATCATGTCGACTTCCTGCATATTTCTATCTAGCAATTACAGGCTTAAGGCATTCTTAGAAATGCTTATTCTATTGCAAAGACCATGTACAATTTGATTACTTACAAATATTTTCAAACTATAAGCCAATCATTGACATTCAATGGACAATTTACTCTGTATAGGTTTGTGTCTTGACATGTCTTGACAGGTTTTGAATTTCTAGCAATTTTTCTATCTAGCAATTTGAACATTATGAACAATGTTTGCTTCAAGACAAATAAACCCCTTCTTTAAAATGTTTGTGCTATTACAGATTTCAATTATTCAAGATCATTATTCTTGTTACTATTGATGCAAACAGTACATGTAAAGATCAAGGGAGCAAACTCTTTTTGGTAGATGCATAATTTATTTACAGGTTATTTCCCCCGAATTAAAATCAGACCTGTTGCATGAAAACATATATTAAGGCATGCCAACAACTTATGGATCCTTACAATACAATGTCACTTTTTTCTAGCTTCAAGATTATTTTTTATACATACATGATTTACTTGAAACAAGAGACATTATTTAAAAGTGCAGTATATTATATAATGTTAGTTTTCTGACTTTGACCTTTCCAATATGTATATAACAATACAACAATTACAAGATGAAAATAAACTGATGCTTGCAAAGCAGTCTGGTCTGACTCTGTCTGTCCTGCTTATACTGGTTTACAAACAATATGAATTCCTGGTGGTTACTATGTTAATAATGCATGAATATTGAAATAACATGATAAAAAAGTACAAGTAGGCAAAGATCAGGAAAAGGCGCAATCAGAAAAAAATCCTGTGGGCCATGGCATGACAAACCCTTTTTTGGTTCTAATAGCAGGCCTGGCTCAAGAAAAGCCCTACAGACATTAGTGATGGCTAGGTGCTTATCATACGACATTCGGGTTTTTTTTTTTTTTTTGTTTGTTTGTTTTTTTTTTGTTTTTTTCTAGGGGCACTGATCATATGAATCTGTTCTCTCATAATGTACCAACAGGCATTCCCATAACATGGCTCATAGGATTAAAAAATATAATGGAAAATATCTGTAAAGACTTACATATTTTTCTTATACAAATCCTTTTTAAACTGTCAATTTTCACTGTATTATCCAGTTTTTATGATAATTTTATTTCCACAGATAACCTTTCACACAACACTTGCACACTTTGAAACTTTAAAGTATATTGTCTCATCAAGTTCACAGAATGTCCAGTTGCCACTTTGTGACCTGAACACCAGTCTATTTCATCTCATGCCAGTTTAGGCCTCATAGATAGCTTCCTCCTCCATAGCCTCTTCTCCGTCAGCCTGGTCTGTTGTCTGGTCTATAACAGAGTTTATGTTGCAGTACACTTCAAACTTATGTCGCTGCCCTCCCGTGGTTTTGCCATATACCGCCCCATTAAAATACCATGCAGACTTATTCTTGAGTGCTTTGTCAGTCTGCCGATTAGGCCAGTATTTAGTTTTGTTACGTCATCTACTAGCCTGTGGCCGGCATCCTTCATTGATCTTCTCTGTTTCATTATTCTTGTTTTAACAGAGTTATTTTTCAGTTTCATTAGGACTGGTTTTGGAGCTCCAGTTTTCCCAGGAATCCTGTGTATGGCAACAATGTCTTGTGGATCTAGATATATATATATATGTCATATCTTTTCTATTTTCATTTCATGTGTTTGTATGGAATATTAATTTATTATTAATGATTAGTGTTGTAACGATGATCGAGTCAAATCGAAAATTGAAAAAAGTTGTCCAGGTCGGCGACAATCGATTATGCTGTCCAGGAATCGATTGTCGCTAACAGTAGGAGCCCTCATTCGCCGAAATTCGGCAAAAACTTGATTAATTTAACAGTGTTAGAAATAAGCAATTGCCCGATTGCCTGACAGGGATTTAAACGTCGGCAAGCCAAGTTTAATGCAATCATGGTAGGGTGCTTAGGCCCTAAGTTAGGGTGCCCGCTTGGCAACCTGAAAAATTCATTGCCAGCGAGCGTGAATGACACCAATTGTCATATTGTTTTCTTAGATAGGTCACAAAGGTTGTAAAAATAAGCCAAGGGATACACATCCCGCAATGGATTATCAGTAAGTAAACGGTAAACGAGATCATTAAACAAAGTTGTCAAACCTTTACGTCCGCGTTTACTTAATTGTCCATTTATTCCTAATCCGATAATCGCAATCCATTCATGCTTGCCGAAGAATACACGCACGCCACGTGATATCGGTCCGTTTAAGTCCGTTTAATCCAATTACATTAACACAGATGCGTAATTGAACTGTCAATTAAATCTGCAGATAGCCGAAAGTAGGCGCGGCCTGCATTCAGCACGAGCGCTCATTGGCCAATCGATTTTTTTTTCAAAGTCACTCCATGACTTCACGCACGTATGAGTTTCCGAGGCGGTAAGATCAGAGACAGACACACAAATTCTCGTAACCATTAGCGGACGCACCTGATTTTAGAGGAAGTTCATGGTTGTCTGCGTTCTAGTTTTCGGCGTATGGCTGTCACTTGTCATTGCAAAAACGCAGAAAATGTCTGTTAAAGCAAGCAGCATGACACGTGAACGTGACGCTACTCTATGTTTTCGTGTCGGCGATTATTAGAGTCCAAAATTTTGAGATACCATTATATCTTATCAAGCTGCTCAAATCAAGCATTTGCACATGATCCGCTACTGAAATTGGCAATATATTTATAGAAAATCGCTACCGTTTTTATCCAAAACGCAAAAATGCAATTTATTATTCCATTGTACAAAGAGGTCGGAGTTCACAAATCGCGGGCCCGTTATACGAGAGTCATGTAACAGAAAGGCTATACTACCAAATCCGACCAGACTGCACACCGTTTCTGCAGTTCGTTTGGGTGGGGGAAAGCACCTTATAGGCTCATTAAAAACCATTAATTAATAAACCATTTACCTCGAGAGCGCATTATAGCGGAACTGTTTTAGAAGTAAATTTCACTCTCATACATTGATTTAAGTATTTTTTTCTGAGTTAAAAACGTAGCTAAAATAGCAAGTCCTCTCTGTTGCATTTAATCAATTTAAAGTCTTTATACATATTAAATGCACAATTTTACTTCACCTATTCCATACATTATATTTTTAGATTTAATTGAGTATGTTGGCAGTGTACTCCTCCCAGTTCTGATCTGTTCTGTGGAAGGAAATCAGTATTGGTCACTTTCGATTATAATCGATAATTGATCGGAAAAGCATGTCTCATTATTTTTGATGATCGATTATGAAAATTTCATAATCGAACAACACTATTAATGATTCTGATTCATTTTGTTGTCATAAATTAAGTGCATGTCATTCATGACAGACTTGAAAAATATTGAGTTAAACATTTGTACTGTTATTTAACATGTACTTTTCCCTGCTGAGTAAAACCTAAATTACTCTTTAATTCCTCTTGGCTTTACTTTCTTAACCTTACTTTTAATTATTTTATCTTTTAAGCAAACCAGGAAAATAATTACTTTCTAGGCAAAACAATTTATCTTCTGACAGAAACATTAAAAAAAAAAAATAAATAAAGGCAAAAAAGGGCAATAATTTTTTTTGAATAGGCCCCATTTTGGTGAGTAGGTAGGGAGAGGGCAAACAAACAAATTTTTATTTTTGGCCTCAAATTGTGAAAAAAGTGACAAAATTTATCTGAGGATTATATCCAAACCACATGCATATCTTCAAAGCATGGTCACAACATCTGTAAAGTTTCAAGAGAATCAGAATAAAACTGTAGGAGGAGTTGCGCACACAAGGTATCCACTATCTATTCACTTTATCAAGAATTAAAAAGGGAAATAACTCTCACAGAATTGGCCCCTAGCCCCTTGAATTTACCTGAAAGAAAAAATATGGGTCCTCTTAATTTGCATATACAAACTACATACCAAATTTCAAGATCCTAGCTCTAACGGTTCCTGACCGAGTGCTCATGCATCACAGACAGACAGACCCAAACCAATATGCCCCCTCAACTTCTTCGAAGTTGGGGGCATAATAAAACTGTAGGAGGAGTTGCGCACACAAGGTACCCACTATCTATTCACTTTATCAAGAATTAAAAAGAGAAATAACTCTCACAGAATGGGCCCCCTTGAATTTACCTGAAAGAAAAAATACGGGTCCTCTTAATTTTTGTATACAAACTACATTCAAAATTTCAAGATCCTAGCTCTAACAGTTCCTGACAGAGTGCTAAGCGTTACTCACGCATCACAGACTGACTGACTGACTGAATGAATGACCGACTGCACAGCACTGCACTGCACGGACAGACCCAAACCAATATGCCCTCTCAACTTCTTCCGAAGTTGGGGGCATAAAATACAAACAATGTTTTCACTTTTTTCCAATGTTACATACCTAAAGTTTCATTGAAATCGGTCCACCAGTTCCAGAGAAAAAGATTTTTAAAGGTTTTTACCATATATGGGCATGGGCCTAGAATTTTTTGAGGAGTATATATCAATTCCATACCTGTGAATCTGTAAGGCTAACTTCATGTTCATTTAGACCAAGATCTTGTGTTATGTTGTCTGTGAGAGATGCTTCAAAATCTTTCAGGGAAACTGTTTTCATCAGATCTCGAGAGTCTGTTATACGTTTCAAACCGCCCTTTTTCTTTGCCATCTGTAGGTAATAAATGAGCTGCATCATGAGAAAACCAACAATTTGGGTTTCCGACCAGGTCCGACACAAACAGGCCTGTACAGTCACAGAAGAAGGCTAGAAGCAGGAAGCATGAAATTTCAGATTTAAGGAGAAGAGGGATAGTATTATCCGTGTAGCCAAAACAAAGCACTGATCAGCTGTGCAGTTACACGGTTGGCAGTAATTTATAAAGAGGACCACTATACAATGCTACACACAAAATATGAAAAACATATTTTCCGAAACCACAAGGCCCAGAGCTTCCAAAGCTCTGGGCCTTGTGGTTTCAGAGAATATTTTTTTCCCTTTTCATAAATCAAGTCTGTGGGAGCTAATGAACCCCAGGATGGGGCCATTTTTGTCCCCAGGGCATGATTTCCAGGATTTATGTAAAGCTCCACATAACAATGCTGCATACCAAATATAGAAGCTTTGGCTTTTGTGGTTTCAGAGAAGAAGATTTTTACATTTCCCATTATAAGGTTTTATAAAGAGGACTAGTATACATTGCTACACACATTATCTGGAAGTTCTGGGCCTTGTGGTTTCAGAGATTTTTTCATGTTTGTCCCGTTGTAAGTCTATGGAAGCTAATGATCCCTGAGGTGGGGCCATTTTTGACCCCAGGGACATGATTCGCAGGATTTATGTAAAACTCCACATAACAAAGCTGCATGTATCAAATACAGAAGCTTTGGCTGTTGTGGTTTCAGAGAAGAAGTTTTTCCATGTATTTCCCATTATAAGCCTATGGCAGATTATGACGCCCCCAGGGTGGGGCCTGTATGGACACCAGCAGCACGGTTGGCAGGATTTATAAAGAGGACCAGTATACATTGCTACATAGAACATACCACCCCAATGATGCTTCTGATAAAATTTATTGCAATCGGCTGACTATTTGCAGAGATACATGTATCTGAAAGTGTTAACGCACGAACGGATATCTGGACAGTGGACAGCTTTACTTGTTAAACATAAGAGCCAGAGGACCAATGGTCCTGTAAATGCTCACCTGAGACCTGAGATATATACCAATAATCTTTTTGGACTACATGTAGTTTGACTTGTTTGATGGTAATATGCATGTATTTAACCCCAGGGCAGGGTCAGAATAACCCCTGGAGTCAATGTCTTTTCAAATGATGAGATGCGCACACACATGGATGGACGAACTGACGCACAGACGGACAACAGGCTATTGGTATACTCTAAGATCACCTTGTTTAATCTTCTGCTCAGGGAGCTTAAAAAGGAAAATCAACCAAAAGTGATACCTTCCTAGCTAATTTTGCTGCTATTGCTTTTTGCCTTCGATCTTTCTTCTTCTTTTCTTTTCTAGCTCTTTTTAATTCTTCTTTAATACTGCCAACTGTTTTGTCAAGATCATCTGCAGATATATTGTCTAGTTTGTCCACAGGAAGGGTTGTCACCATACCTCCCATGTCTTGTACATCCTCACTTGTTATGCTAACATTACTCTCACCATAACATTTCTTCATTATGTAATTCATCTGAAAAGATTTTATATAAAACCAGCCTCAATGGTCCTGTAAACACTCACCTATGTGGAGATTTTATAATCAACAGTGCAAAATCCTACTTGTGCCTGAGCCCGCTTTTGCATGTTGTCTTCTTCAGCGGCGTACTAAATACTATATATTAAGAGTGTGATATCTACATCTGCCTATCATAGGCAATTAAAGACTAGAAGAGAAGAAGAGCATTCTAAAAATTCTACATTCTACTCATAATGTGGTAAAACCTTATATACTGAGCCAAACTTATAACGCACACGGTTTTGACATGTTTTTTCGCATTTTAATGTAATGCAAGGCGGTCTACCACACATATGATGGTCAGCAATTGCCAGTGAATAAATTGGGTGCAAAAAATTTGGTTTTCAGAGCATTGGTCAGTGAGCTTGAATCTGATTGGTCAAAACATTTATGTGGGTGGCATGCGTCTCCTGGGAGATTCTGAAAGGCAGTTTTAACACAAATTGCTTCTTTATGGATCGTCCAGTGAAGTTGGATGCGGTAATTGTAAAATGCCGTCCATTTGTACCCAAAATTTTAAAACAAAGTTTGCATCATTAAAAACTGAAAGTTTAATACTGTGTATTCCATTCAACGCAATAGAAAATGGAATTGTTGAAAAATTCTAATGGCGAATGTTTTTCATGAAACCTTTGTGGAAACATCAGAGCAACAGATAAGCTGCGTATCTGCGTATTTTACTCATACTGTAAAAGCAAAAACCCAATTATTTTCAAAATTCTGCATATCACGTACGCTTGACATTTTCTTGATACGCAATTGTGAGTATCTGCCAAGCGTATCCATCAGCTGTTTACAATCGAAACGGTGCATTTATAAAAATGTCCTCGCAGGTAAAACCCAATCCAACGATCGTTAAATTATGCCTTCCTATACTGGATCACCCCGTTATCGGCTATTAGAATGTGTATTAAGTAAAGTATCCCGTATTACCTTTACGGTTTGATGGTACTGGGTTTTATCGGCTTTTAACCAGAACACCGGCGGTGTGCAAAGCCGTGTGCAAAAATAATTAAAACGAAAGTAGAAAATTCGCCACCATTTTAATGTGTCACAGGGACCCTTACGGTTGAAATTCATGTATATCCTCGGTGAAAATTCAATGATCTTTTATATGTGCATGCAGTATGCAGGGAAAAATTACTACATATGTTTTTTTCTAGTCTCGCACAAGACACGTGCTGGAACATGGTCAACTCGTACCCGAGTCAACTCGTACCCAAGTCATCTCATACCAATTTTGCAATTGAGTAAAATTGTCAAGTCATTGCATAAGCCTTCTATTGAGTAAAATTGTCAAGTCATTGACAAAAGCCTTCTATTCTTAGAAGGCTTATGCAATGACTTGACAATTTTACTCAATTGCATCTTTTTTGTTGGGGTAACGTTACCCAATTTTTGAACAAGAATTCTGATTTCACCCAATTAATCATGATTTTGTGGAGTAAAATACCCAATTGCTTGAAAAATTATCTGTTGCTCTGAGCATGTTCATTCCGTCATTCAGCATTGTTAGAGAATACAATAGCATCCAATTGTTGGGTCAGGACCGTCTGTAACAAATGTTAAAATGCGAGTAAACTTGAATGGTTTGGGGGCAAATGAGTCTTCAACTCTGCTTAAAATTGAGCAAAATTGATCTTTTGACAGTAAAATTATTCATTGTCTAAAGTGGAGCAGGGGTAATCCTGAAAACCAACATTAATTTCTAGGGTACGAATACACGTCACATGACATGTTCTGGAAAATCACAATGCATTTCATTTTTTGCCAAGACCCTTCCTCTGAAAGATAATTAACCTTGAGACGCATAACACAGAATGTTATAACCAAGATGTTGTGAGGTGAGTCGATCGTCCGGCAATCTAATTCAGTAGAGACAAAGTTTATTTGATTATGTTCCGAAGTATAATATGAAAAATAAATCAATGTTGCGTTATAAATTTGGCTCAGTATATAACATGTAACTACTGTGAAAATGGCTGAGAAATATGGAAAATTCAAGAAATTTGGAAAATTGATTTAAAAAAATGTTTTGAGGCTAATATATCACGGGAGCTAATTTGACCTACCATGCATTTTCTGATCGGATAAAATTATACAAGATTTAGGTGTCCCAATGCTTAGACAATCTTTGGTTTGCGTCGCTGTCGAAAATGAGCAACGTTGCGTAACAGGTGTCATCAATAGCCTACAGCAACCTGTGTTTACGGTCTTGTTACGGTAGACCTATCGATAATCCCCTAGCGCGTTTGGCTTATTTTCACAGCTTTTATTGCTAATCTTAAGAAAACAATGTGTCATTCATGCTTCGCGAGCGGTGATTTGTGTCAGTCTAAATATTACTGAAATGGCAATTATCACTAGTGAATATACACACAGCCGACTCTTGATTATGAGTCCTCTTATAGCATACAGGTGATACCTCCCTCATCCAGGAAATGAGCCATAAAATTGATGGAAATTCTTCTAAAATATACCTATTTTTCAAACAAAATTTAAAATCTCCCTGAAATGGATCAGAAGGTTTTTTTTCAAAAACCTCCCTGAAATGAAAGAAAAAACTCTGAAGTTAATTTTCAACTCATCACATGTATGTTATAGGGGAACACATAAATGTACATGTATTATGATCTGATCCAATACCAGTATACAATTCAAACCTTCGAACCATCCGGATGTTTGTTTCTGAACATCAGAACCTTCAGTCTGACACCGACTGACATCCCTAATAACCACATTTTAAGCCAGTGTTGCATCGATAGTTATTTGTAAGTACTGATCACATTTTCTCATTTCACATTTTAAATATACAATTTATCTATAATGTAATCCAAAATATCAGGTCAATGATTACATACATTTTCAGCCATGGATGTACATGACATTTACAAGATTGAAGAAGTGTTCAGAGAACATTTTTTGTGTCAGGATTCCACATTTTTATCGCACCTGCTTATAGCAGGGTGCGATATAGGAGTCTAAATTTCCGTCCATCCGTTCGTCAACATTTACGTCAAAGTTTGGTTTTCTCTACTTCAGCATGGGTGAAATTTCCAAAAATTCTCAATACTGAAAAGGTACAAGTAGGCAAAGATCAGGAAAAGGCGCAATCAGAAAGAGATTCCCACTCCAAAAACCGAGGTGGGAAAAAACCAAACTAACAATCAGGCACTTATACATGAAACATATCGTAAGCAGAATGAGCAGCTATTTTCCCAATAGGTGGCCACTCAGTTACCTTAACTTAATTAAAAATATGAAAACATACATAAGGCGCCAACAGCACAAAAAAAAAATTAAACACCAAGACATTAAACAAAAAGAACCACCACAGAAGTATCGACTTGGAAGGATCAGTAACACAAAGTTACTGGCGGGCTTAAACCGGTTTTACAGGATCCTAACCTCACCCTCAGCTTCTGCAGTGGTTCATAACATTTAGTAAGTTCTTCGGTCCTCGTGGTGAATCTCTAACTAGTCAACGAATCATCAAGAACAAACAAATAAATCATGATAAACATCCTGATGAATCAAAAACAAGGACTCACAGATTGAGTAAGCTGCCCGACAATGGAGATCGCTGGGCGCCGAATAACCTACTAACTCCGGAGCAAAATAAAAAAACACCAGTTGGACCCCGGTGGGCCAAGCAACAGACAAGAAGCTCCGGCCCCAACCAACTAAAATGAATAGCTTAAAGTCGGAGCCATCATAGAGTCTGACGCCCGACCCACCGGCGTGCAATTAAAGAAGGCAGCATAGTTATCAACCATGATTGTGTTAAAAACTAAGCATGCAGACTGTCGCATAACATCCAAGTTATAACCTATACGTCTGTAATGTGTTATGATTTTTCCGAACTGAAAAGAAAAATCATTAATTCCTATAAGTTTCTTAAATTTGTAAACAAAGTCACCATAAAATTCAGGTTCCGAAAGGCCCTCACTTAAAAGCCATTTTTCCAATACTGAAAACTAGGATTTTCCTATACCAATACATTGGGGAAAAATCTTCCAAATACTGAATTCAGTATTAATACTGACAACTTTCACCCATGCTTCAGTGAGAGCTAGGAGTGTGAAACCTTGCATAGTAATTGCCCTTGACATACCCTTGATGCACGCACCTAGACCCGGTGCCCTTGACCTATATTTCACTGTCCAATGACTGTCCAATGACTTTGTTAATTTTTACGTCAAACTTTCGTTTTCTCTGCAAGTAATTGTCCTTGACATACCCTTCAAGCACACACCTTGACCCGCTGACCTTGACCTATATTTCACGGTCCACTGTGTTAATTTTTACGTTGAAGTTTCGTTTTTTCTGCATCAGTCATAGCTGTGAGTGTGAAAGCTTCCATAGTAATTGTCCTTGACATGCCCTTTAAGCATGCACCTCGACCTGGTGCCCTTGACCTATATTTCATGGTCCATTGGCTTTGTTAATTTTTATGTCGAAGTTTGGTTTTCTCTGCACCTGTGATAGCTGCGAGTGTAAAACCTTGCATAGTTAATGTCCTTGACATCATACCCTTTCAAAACATACCTTGACTTGGTGCCCTTGACCTATAATATTTCATGTTTTTAGTTATTATGCCCGGTGCAGGTGCGATATTGACCTTCGCGGCGTTCTTGTAAATACAATAGTCACAAGAAACTCAATGACCACATTTTCATTGCTATATAGGAAAGGGTTCTACATTCCAAACAGCCTAGGCAACATCAGGCCTCCTAGTAGCCCACTTGAAAAATATAGGTACACTGCAAAACTCAAAAGAAAAACAAAATCATGAACAGCTGTTCAAAGAATGGTTCTTCAAAACATATACAAGCACCAGAAAACAAACACTGGTCTTAAAATGATTCATCTTGCTTTTCTGCAAAAATTATGGGTTTTTCTAGAAAAATATAGGTTATTTATAGGTTTTTAGCCATTTTTTTGGCAAAATAAAGGTTATATAGGTTTTTACTAACTTGACAATAAAATTATAGGTTTTTACAGGTTTTATAGGTTTCGCTAGGAGGCCTGCAACATTTCGCATAAACTTGCCTGCAAAAATATGACCATAACACCAGGCAAATTTCAGCTCTAAGACTTAACAAAATATCAGGTCCAATAAATGAGCCATGATTTGAATGTAAAGAATGAATATTCTTTATTTTGGTGCCCAATTCAAATCAAAGCCCTCATAACATTCTGTCGTTTTAAACTTAGCCCATTTTCATATCATTTTCATTGTCAAAAATCTAATGTTTTCTTTCAAAATCATTATTCATTCGGACTTACATTATCTGATGACAACTCTACTTCTTTGAGTGCAGTCATGCAAACTGAATCACACAGGTACATCTTCCACATTTTTTGCCAAAACTTCATAGGAAAAAACTGAACTAGAGGTCCATAGCTGCTGATGTTAGCACATGTCACATTCCCATAGTCTGTTGGGACTGTAAAACATCTATTATAGACAAATCTTGCCAGCTGAAATGATAATAAGAATAATTTGAGCCACAATGCAAGTTACTGTACAGCTGATTTGCGCCTTTGTTTTTGCATATCAATAATCTGGTTTCCTTGTGATGCGGCTCATTCACTATTATATCAACTTTAAGTGTATGAACATTTCATGTCATACTTAAAGCATGGTAAAATATGACAAAAACAATCACAAGTCCCTGTCATATTCCGGATCCAAAATATGGAATGTCATCCCAGCTCATGTTAAAGGAAGCTCCTCTGTTGCTCAATTTAAAACAGAGTATCTCTAAGACTAAGGAGTACCATTATAATTTTAGTGTTTTTCTAGTATGTACGAAGGGTGGCCCAGTAAATCGTGGACTGTGCTTCCTGTACAAAAACTATTCAATCCACAGGCTTCCAATTTACAAGTATGTTATGTACACATGTTCTTGGTATGCATACAAAGTTTCAGAAAAATAAACATCATAATAAAATATCAGTACACAATACAAAACTACATGTCATGGAGACCCGGTGCACGCTGACGATGCATCTACTGTTATGCGTCAACTTCATGTACTACATGTACATCACGAAAACATGTCCCTGTAATGTAAACCCCCTTGAACCCCACTTTAATATAGCAAAACTGGGGTATGCAGGGTATACATATTTTCTTATTTTTGCTCCAAAACATAGATTGTGGGTACTTGTTAGAACCGCCTCGTTGAGGCCGTTCTAACGTGTACCCACAATCTATGTTTTGAGCAAAAATAAGAAAAATATCAAACATTTTCTGATGAAATTTTCATTTTTTTTTTTTTTCTGCTGAACAAATTCTCTGTATGATGCATGGGCAAGTTTTCGTAATGCTTACGGTTTACTCTTTATAGAAGTGCACTCCGTTGTGTGCGATACGCAAGCGATGTTTGTACCAACTTTTAAAACACTAACTGAACGATAACTTTTAAAACACTAACTGAACCATAGACCATGTAACGACCTGTTGAATCGCTTACATGAACTTCTCTCTGCCCTGAAAAGGTTAACTCTGAAGATGCGATTTCATCTGCGGAAAGTATGTTACGGACATTTATGAATGGTTTTCGTCCATGCTGTGTACTTTTTGTCCACCCATCTGTAAATCGACAATACCATTTAAAAACAAGGCTCCTCGAAACACCACTGCGTATGTCCATGCTTTTCACATGCTTGAATGAATCATTTGAGGTCACAATGGTCTGCACACTGAACTGGATTGCTGTTCGTTGTGCTTTCTCTTCCTCTAAGGCCAAAACAACAAAAAAAAATGTTTCTCAGGCACCGCCGCATCTGTTTGAAACCCCCCGCATTACCCCTTTTTATTGTCTCAAAAAAAAAAAAAAAAAAAAAAAAAAGAAAAGAAAGAAAAAAAAAAAAAAATAGCGCATCTGTTTCAAACCTTCTTTGGCGATCACGGAGACAAAGTCAAGCACTTGCAAAGAGGCATGGAAAGCGTCTTCATGACTTTAGGTTAATACAAAACTTTTTTTTTTTTATGCACGGAAACATTTTTACTTTCGGATTCAAGACGTTTCGTCCCAAGGTTGTTTCGGTCCAGTTTGTTTGAAAACAAAAAAAAAAAAAAAAAAAAAAAAAAAAAACTAGAAATGTGTGTTTGTAAAACACTATGCCCCCAACTGTATGCTTGCCCCTAAACTGGCAGCTTGTATGATTCATTTCATTTGAATGAAGTGAAATTTAATTTCCTGAAGAAGCTGTTCGGTTGCCTCTGTTTTGACCTCAATCCAGAAACAGAATGTAAGCTTTTTACAGACAAGTTAGAAATGGAGTGAAAATTTCAAAATGGGGTAATTTTGTCAAAATTTGAAGGAAAGTCCTCAAAAGTTAATCAGGTGATCATCTTCTCAACCCCAACCAGTATACCAAATATAAAGGCTCTGGTTTAAATACTGTTTGAGATATCTTGCACACAAGATATTCAAATTTTGTTTTCAAAGGGGCATAACTCCAAATAGGGGCATAACTCGGACATGAAATAAGAGCTGTCGCAGGACAGCGTGCTCGACTGCTTCTGACCTTTGTCAAACATAAGGCCAAACCTGACCAGTAACCCAAAGCATTATGCTCATACATCTTTTTGCCTTGATGCAATAAGGCAAAATCACTGAACCATGAAAGTTAACTATAACTACCTAAGATTTAAAGGTCTCACTCATATTGTGAAAGAAGTGTGTTCATATACCAACTGAGTGCCAAGACACAATGCAAAATCACTGAACCGTGAAAAAAAGGTCACACTGACCTATAAGTATTGCAGGGTCAAAGGTCTAGTGATACTTACTCATAATGTGAAAGAAAAATGATCATATACCCATTCAGTGTTGAGATATAAAGCAAAATCACTGAACCATGAAATTAGGTCATAGTGACCTATAAGTATGTTTGGGTTAAAGGTGTGGTCATACTCATTCATAATCAGAAAGAAGTATGAAAAAATACCAACTGGGTGATTTTCAAAAAAAATGAAGTATTTTTCAATATCAAAGCTGGACTGATAAGCTTTATACATATCAGGTCTCATTTATATCTTAAATGTGTGTTATCAAGGTGTCAAACTCCATGCAAAATTTCATAAAAAAAGATGGATCTATACCAGATTTATTCAGCAATATATACCTAAAAATGTCACAAGTGCAACGTTTTAGCGTGACATTTTGAGTAGTAAGTCATTTTCAAATGGTCAGAAAACAATTATCTGATTACCTAACAAAACAAAATCTCTAAAAAGTTACAAACAATTAGGTACTTGAGAGTTGCCAATGAAACACGCATGTATTTCGCCTTTGTTGCCTCTTCAGCATTTATAAATAATAACCATACCCCTAAAAATAAACTACAGTAAAAATAGCTTAGCTTAAACTTGTGAAAGCCAGTGTTCAATCATTGTAAGCCCTGCATCTATTGTATGCTCTTACTGATCAAGTCTGATGTATCTGGGTTGATTATCAGAGGTTCTTCATCAAAAATCCTTTCTTATATTTTGAAAAACAGCTGATCTAATCAGTTAACCATATTTGTCACAAGTGCAACGTTTTGTATTTCTTGATTGACCATATAAGCATATCATGTAAGACATGTTATTTTGCTTTATATTTTAGTCTAGCAGGTCAGAAAGAAACCAACAAAAACAACCCTTTGCCTACAGTATGCATACTGGTTTCTAATAATTAACAAAAGTGATGTCACAAGTGCAACGCATATTTCCTAGTCTAAAAAATTGAACGCTAATTCCTAACGATACATATTACTTTCACTCTTATAAATGTATATGGCAATCACAGGAAGCATTGTACACTTGTAAGACACTGTTCATCATTGAATACATTGATCATTTGAGTGGCTATGGAAACATTTATAAGTGAAGACAGCAATTTTAGGGTCAAATTTATCAAATAAATGTGTGAAAAAACATTTTTTTGGAGAATTTTCTCAAATTAATGGCATAGAGTCTAGTCCCAATATAGGGTCTATCAAACTAAGAACAAATTTGAAACACAAAGTGTATGTTACAAATGTAGCACTACTTATAAGGTATATCACCAATTTTGAAAATAAACAACAAAAAGCACATTAACATGAAAATCACAAAAATGGGCATTGTCAAAAAGATTTGATTGTTGTTTTCTCTTATTTTGATATCCATAGAAAAACCAGCAACAAAAATTAAAAAGACAAATGCACATCTCAATTTTGACCTAAAATGGGTCAATGTCACACTTTTACTTCATTTTTTTGAAACTCACCCAACTAGAAAGAAGTATGAAAAAATACCAACAGAGTGTCGAGATATAAGGCAAAATCACTGAACCATGAAATTAGGTCACAGTGACCCAGGAATACTTTACGGTCAAAGGTCTTGTCATACTCATACATATCATGAAACAAGTATGTTCATATACCAATTGAGTGCCGAGATATAAAGAAAAATCACTGAACCGTGAAATTAGGTCATATTGACCTAGGACTACTTTAGGGTCAAAGGTCTTGTCATATGCAAACATAGTGTGAAAGAAGTTTGTTCATAAACCACTTGAGTGCTGAGATATAAGGCAAAGTCACCGAACCGTGAAATTAGGTCACAGTGACCAATAAGTATATTGCAGTGTTCGCCAAGTTTGTGAGACCTTGCAGGACACTCGGTCAGACAGATTCAGATTTTCTGTCTGACCGAGCCAGTTTCTGTCTGACCGGAAAAATAGACGATTTTCCTAATTCGCGTTCTCGACCCTCGAGGTGGGTCGCGATCTGAAAGGCATTGAAAAGATTATCAAATTTAAGACCCTTTCAGCAATGTACTATTGATAAAAAAGATGCATGGCATAGGTACAAGTTGAATGGGTTAAAACTGGTCTTTTTTTATTTCATTTCTCTTATTTGGTCTGTCATTTCTCCTATTCCCAGTCATTAAGACAGTCTCAATTCATCTGGAAGGCAACACTGGCTCAGTCCTAAGACACTGTTTGTTTGGCATTGCCCTGACCAAGGATCTCACGTAAGTGGTCTTTCGGTCGCCGTTTTTATTGTATTTTACGCTTTTGTCACAAGCTTAAACTTGTCAGATCACCGTGCAAATCGTAAGATCAAGAAAGACTAGTGGTTGTCATGCCTAATATCGATGTTTGTTCGCATGAATATCAATCATTGTCCAAAAGCAAGTAGCTTATGCGCTCTTGCCGAAAGCCTTTCCATGATTTATAGAAAACATCGAAAATCTCTGCCGATATCGGCAAAGCTATGGGCTGTCAAACTCATTGATAATGAGCGCGCAGATGGTCGCTCCGCCCGCTCGCTTTTGATTGGTTGTTTAAATATATTCGGTCTGGTTCACAATATTTTACTTCGATAGATCACATATATTTTGCGACATTGAAGACCAGTCAAAATAAAACCGAATCGAAAAAAAAGAACCGAAATGGTCATTTTCGGGACGTTACGCTCCAAATAAACTCCGGGCCATTTCGACCCCCAAAAAAGCGTCGGTCACAGTGTCCTGCGTTCGGAAATAATTCGTCGGCCCAGGGCGTTTTTTATCGGTCATGTCCGGCGGTCCGACGAGATTTGGCAAAGACTGATATTGGGGTCAAAGGTCTGGTCATACTCACTCATAATCTGAAAAAAGTATGAAAATATACTAATTGAGTGTCAAGATATAAGGCAAAATCACTGAACCGTGAAATTAGGTCACAGTGACCTAGGACTACTTCAGGGTCAAAGGTCTTGTCATACGAAAACATACTTTGAAAGAAGTTTGTTCATAAACCATTTGAGTACCGAGATATAAGACAAAAATCACTGAACCGTGAAATTAGGTCACACCGTCACAGTGACCTATAAGTATATTGGGGTCAAAGTCTGGTCATACTCACTCATAATCTGAAAAAAGTATGAAAATATACTAATCGAGTGTCAAGATATAAGGCAAAATCACTGAACCGTGAAATTAGGTCACAGTGACCTAGGACTACTTCAGGGTCAAAGGTCTTGTCATACGCAAACATACTTTGAAAGAAGTTTGTTCATAAGCCATTTGAGTACCGAGATATAAGGCAAAATCACTGAACCGTGAAATTAGGTCACAGTGACCTATAAGTATATTGGGGACAAAGGTCTGGTCATACTCACTCATAATCTGAAAAAAGTATGAATATATACTAATCGAGTGTCAAGATATAAGGCAAAATCACTGAACCGTGAAATTAGGTCACAGTGACCTAGGACTACTTCAGGGTCAAAGGTCTTGTCATACGCAAACATACTTTGAAAGAAGTTTGATCATAAACCATTTGAGTACCGAGATATAAGGCAAAATCACTGAACCGTGAAATTAGGTCACAGTGACCTATAAGTATATTGCGGTCAAAGTTCTGGTCATACTCACTCATAATCTGAAAAAAGTATGAAAATATACTAATTGAGTGTCAAGATATAAGGCAAAATCACTGAACCGTAAAATTAGGTCACAGTGACCTATAAGTATATTGGGGTCAAAGGCGTGGTCGTACTAACTCATAATCTGAAAGAAGTAAGAAAATATACTAATTGAGTGTCAAGATATAAGGCAAAATCACTGAACCATGGAAAGTAGGTCAACTGACCCTTACCGTCATGACACACAACACGCCTACCAAACGTTCCGGTGCTCAACCGTTGGTTGAGACAGAAAATCGATAGGAGTAGTTTCCGGTTGAGCATCGAAGTAGCCAGAAAGGTAAACAATTGTTGCATGCTCTTTGTTGTTTGATTAATTACTTTTCTTCCAGGACGAAAATAAAAAATCTGGGAATTGTGTACAGTGTCTTACATATTCATACATCTGTGGTGTAAACATGAGGCCGAGGAATTAACGCGTTTTGACTGAATCCATTTCAGTGTGATGAAGGTGTACTAGAAACCGACAGGATTGTGTAGAAAACGGTTGTGTTTTAGGCTGTATTTACACTTTTGTGTCGTGTTTCAGGGTAATTTATATACCGCTGATCAAGACACAGTCATACAAATGTCACTTAAATTTGCAAGTCCATTCAGCCGAAGCAATGGGCACAATATCTTAGAAAACAACTCTGAGAATTTTGGTTGAGCATCGGATAATTAACCAGAGGACCAATGGTCCTGTAAACGCTCACCTGAAACCCGAGATATATACCAATAAACTTGTTTGACTAGAATGGTAATGTACATAACCCCAGGGCCGGGTCAGAGCAACCCCTGGAGTCAATTTCTTTTTGAAAACATAAAACCTCAGTCCATTTGCCAATTTACTGCAAGTTTTGCCCAGGGATTGACATAAGGATTTGAGCAGTACTTGCCCGGGGGGCAAGTTGAATTTTATTTCAGCTTGCCCCCCAGCAATTGAACTTGTCCAAGGGGGCAAGTTGGATTTTATTTCAGCTTGCCCCCAATGCTTTGAACTTGTGTGTGTAAATGAATGCTTCCGGAGTGACTCACGATTTTCATAAATCATCTGGGTTTTAAAAACTTGAAAGGTCGAAAGACCAGGGTATTCATTATCATTTTAAGTAGGAGGCTCAGATTAAAAAGCAGGAGGCACTGGTCGCGCCAAAGGCGCGAAACGAGTGCCAAAGGCACGAGGGGGGAGAGCACGAGAGGGGGTGTCCCCCTCTCGTAAGGGGGGTACGGGGGATCTCCCCCGGAAAAATTTGGTTTTCTAAAGCGTCTGAGAAGCAATTTGAGGTCTTCTTGTGGTCATTTCTAAGCAGAAATTCAGAGGAAAATATAGTCATTTTTTATATTTTAACATTTTATTTTTGTATTTTTTTAACATTTAATTTTTGTACTTTTTTTGGCTAAAAATTACGAAAAAAAAATAAATATTAAAATAAAATATTAGTTACCAAACATTTTAGACTTGAAATTTGCACCGCAGGCATAAGATTCATCTCTTTGTTTCTGAGCTTTGTTTATATATTTGGCCATGTGTTTGTACGACGAATTATGCATTTTAGATCGGAATGTGGAGATTACAGATGTCATCGACACGTTTCATTGCTCATTAGCCGTCACAATTTTTATTTAATTTTTTGCGATATTCGTGTAACTTCCGACGATCGTTATCCAAGTCGCCGTCGTGATTTTTTGCTGTCTTGTGGGGACCGTACTCAGTATCATAATTCACTCAGAACGAGTGACAATTGTCATTTTGAGTAATTACAATGCGACACAATTCATTGTCGGCGAGTGTGAATGACACCCACGACAGGCAAAAAAAGCGAAGCGATATCGATCCCGAACGATCGTAGTAGACTTTCGTCACAGATTTACCATTATAAATGTGAATGACAGCCTGTTAAAATACATTCATGGGTGTGGCGTAAGTCTAGTACGATCGTCCGGGATATACAGCACTTCCTCAAGAGATAATCGTCAGACCGCAAACGAGATCATAACAACGTTGTCTAACCTTTACGTAATTGTCCTTTTATTCCTAATCAGATAATCACCGTTCATTATTCATGCACGCCAAACAATACGGTCGTGTGTATGCGACTCCTGTTTAATCCAATTATTTGTACAGTAAAGAAATCAATTATCACTTGACCACGTGTTGATGAAAACATAAACACAGACACAGAAGTTCACCTGTCAATCAAATCTGCAGCCTGCATTCAATACGAGCGCTCATTGGCCAATCGTTTTTTCTCAAAGTACAAGACTTAACGCATGTATTTAGCTTCCAACGCGACACGATCAAATGTCACAAATTCACCTAATCATTATAGCAGGTGCACGTAATTCTTGAGGAATTCGACTTGTCATCTGCATTCTAGATTTTCGGTGCATGGAGATTGATGCAAAAACGCCAAAAAAAAAAATACCCCTATGACACACCTAACGCAACGTTAGTTGCAGTCCAAAATTTTGGGATATTATAATCGTATCGAGCTGCACAAATAAGGTATTTGCGCATGATCCACGACCGAAATATGCGAATTTTTCATTAAGGTCATTGTTCAAAACACTGGCATATTTTGGCTGTTTCGAACATGTTCGGCCAGTTTTGACCAACTGATTAGAGAGAAAACAAGAATGTATTTTGCCAAAAGTTTGTCCGACTCTATTATGAATAGTTATTCTTTATTGCCAAACATCACAATTTTAATCATGCAAAGCACCAGTATGGCGTTACAAAGGATATGAAAAGTGACCAAAACAAGCATTTTCGATAAACTTACCACCATGAATAGCTAAGGTAATCCTTTTGCACGCGAATGGCAGATTTTTTCTGCACATCACATCCCGACTGCATTAAACAAGATATTTAACTATCCAAAAACACATTTGTTTTGAGAAAATTAGTTATGGTTCATGTAGAGCAATGTACGCGGAAAATGTAGTATAAATTTTCCTTGTGTACATGTTTTAATATTACACAACAGTTTTGAGAAAGTCCTGAACACAGGGTGCAATATACTCTTCCTCAAAAGTCCTGTCACCCTATTAGTTTTCATTTATTGAATAAATGAAAATGCATTGTGTTCCATTTTTGTCTATTGAAATATACATGACAAAGTCCAGTATGCCAAATGTCCCTTTCATGCAGTTCACGTTTGTTGCGTATGTGCAGTTTAAACACATTTTTTTTTTTAGTTACAAGGGTGAGAATGGGGGGGGGGGGATCGGGGGTGGAGGTCAGTCCATGTTAGTTGCATCCTTCGGATACAACTGAAGTCTAGAGCATCCGTGGTGTGGTAAAGCTATCTGCTATGTAATAAGTGGTTGGGAAATCGCTCTAGGGCTTCTCCGGCATATTCATTCCAGATGAAATTTCAAATATGCCCTGTCTCAGTTTGAATTCTTTCGAATTGATGCTTTACATCCCAGTCAACAGCTAAGGTCATGTCGGGACGTTGCCTCCACTTTATGGGACTCTTGCCCAAAATGAAGACGTCCCAGTCAACAGCTAAGGTCATGTTGGGACATTGCCTCCATTTTATGGGACTCTTGCCCAAAATGAAGATGTCATGAGTCTTTGACATCCAACATGTGCTTCAAATATAACCAGACAAAGCCAAAAGGGGTTGTAATATATGAGCCTTGATGCGAGAAAACCGGTCTTCGCGGTTTCCTACCAGGTCCGACATAAACGGGTCTGTGCAGTCTCAGAAAATGGTCAAAAGCTTGAAATTTCGGATTTAGGAAGAAGAGAAATTTTACTATCCGAGTGGTGAAACCAAAGGCGCTGATCAGCTGCGCAGTTACTGCGAATTTGATCTGCGCCTTTGTTTTCGCATATGCCAAATTCCGGTTTTCTCACGATGCGGCTCATATTATAATGTGCGGATGGTTAGACTCGGAACCTCTTTTCCTGGGCAGGCTCAGACCCGAGCGGTTAACCAGTAATCAGATAGCCAGTCAGCATCGTACAGGCTTTCACTGGAGGCATAATCAGCCCATCTATTTCCTTCTGGGGCCCCAATGGGTAGGGGCCCCTGTTTCAGTATGACTTGCGATGTAAGTAGGGCATAAAACGCTGACACTACAACAAGAATATGATTCAGTGGTCTAAGTTTCAGATTTTTCTTAAATAGTGGCTATTCGTCTTACTGCTGATATATATTACAAAGTACGAGATTTGGGACTTCACTTCAATGCTACACTGCTAAACTGCTGACAGCCCCACAAGCGTTGGCTCCGCCCCGACATGACTAAAAAATTGTTGACTGGAATGTTAAGCCTCCATACAAACAACCAAATTAACTGTTGACAGCCTACGGATATTTTTCCGAAATCGTGCTGGCTCATTGTGTAATGCTTAGAGTGTCGTAGGCATCATAAATAAGACCGTTTAAATGGTATCAGTGGCTACTTTGCTTGGCGCTCAGCATTATAAGGCAAGCACTGGATTCTCTTCTTTCAAAATATAGCATTACTTACATCTCGAAAATATATGAAAATGACTGAAAAATAAAAATAAAAAAGGTCTGATACTGATCACTGTCTGTATTCACTGGAGGACCATATGGAAGATTGTCAATTGTGCTAAATTTGTTGTCCTCCTAAAATATAAAATTTATTTATTTATTTATTATTATTATTATTTTTATTACAGAGTAATACCGGTTAAGGTTACCCATACAAACAGCAAAGACAAAAAAAAAAAATATATATATATATATATGAAAAAAATTGACCACTGAAACTTGTCTATCTTGTACCCCCTTATAGGATAGTCCTTGGACAAAGTCGGTCAAGCAAAAGATTGGTCAACCTGGTACAATATCGACATACATGTACATGTATACATAGCTCTGGGCCTATTGAACTGTTTCCAGAGTGGTATTGATCCAAGGGTTCTTCAGCCTTTCCGGTTAAAATTTAAAATGAGCTAGTTTATCCGCATGACCTTAGGTACAGTATTAATTGGGACGTAAAAACATTACCAAACAAGCCATTGAAGCAAAATTTAACTGTTTTGCCTAGACATTTTATTTGCAACCTTGGGTCTAATGCATATACACAATGTAAATACTGACTCATAGGATGGTTGTGTCAAGTCATTATTTTTTTCTCACTTTCTTTTGTGTTTTGGCCGTAATGTATTTCACAACTATTATTTAGTCATTGCGAGACAAAGCCATCCCTTTCTGGGTACGTAACCGGTACTTTGTGGAGCTTGATTTTTTTTTTTTTTTTTTTTTAATTCAATTTTGCATCCCTTTCAAGCTTTTTTACTCATATCGAGACAAATCAATCGGTAGGTGTGGCGAAAACCGGAGTACCCGGGGAAAACCACCTGACACACCCACAAGCAGAACTATGCTTGTCCCACATGTGACTCATGCCCCGTGCGAGGTGCGAACCCACAGAGGTGAGATGATCGAATGATCAAGAGCACTGAAGTCAGGGACCTTAACCATTCGGCCACGGGGGCCGCCCGGAGCTTGAAGTGTCTTGCTCAGGGACACTACATGGCGGAGGCGGGTATCGGACCGAATCATGACCTCTCAGTTGTTAGTCCGGTTCTCTGTTAGCAAACCAGGCTCCCCACGTTTTGCTAGGAGCGCCGCTTTTTATTTTGTGTTTCTTGGGTGAATAAATTTAGTAATTGTCATAAAATCAAATTTCCATTACAGTCAAGTACTTGGTTTCGCAAAATGTTCTTGTCAATAATAAATCATTGCCATCAGAAGAATAGAATTTTAATTACTGCTAAACTATACCCGACAAGATGTAGACAAAGTCATACCCTTTACTTTGCAGGAAAGATTTTTATGACCAAATTTTTCGTTTCTTGAAGCCATTACCTCATAGAAGCGACTATTTCAAAAGAAATTGTACATTCTTGCTGATTTTTTAGCCCCGGCAATGTGTCATCCTACGTAAGTTTGAAGTATTGGGTTCTGGTCCAGCCTGTGTTTGCCATTAAATATAATGTAACAGTGTTTACAATTTTCTATATAATTTTATGAGATCCTTCATGTACGTAATGTACATGGTTGTTTCCATGCATAATCGATGTTTCTTTGCTCTCGGTATGTAACAGTGTGACATCAGATGTCATAACATTTGACATGCAAAAAGCTACTAAAGATAAAAGATTGGTGTGAGTGAACTCATTCACAGATATTTATTGGATAATGCCATGTTTAGAAAATTGCCAAGAGAACAAAAACTGATTATTTGTTTTGAAGGTACTGGTAATACATGTTTAACCATGTTTTAATAAGGATTTCCGGAGTCGGGAACTTTGCGTAACCGGAAACTCGACTGTACATTGTATTTTAACAATATTTGAAGACCATTTCACCCAAAATCAACTCGGTAATATTGTATACTCTTCAATATTAAACATTTTAAACACACTCAATGAACATGCATTTTTGTACTTCAGGTTTTTATCATTCACCAAATATCACATTTGTAGCGCGTTGCATTGGCGCAAAGCCATCATATGCTGCTACAGTCTCCTCACATGGCTGATGTATTATTCAATCAAAATGACAACCAAATAGTGCATGGGGCCTAAAGAAATAGATGGGCTGTTTGTGCTTCCAGGCAAAGCTTACACGCTTCTGACTGACCAGCTGATTACTGGTATACCGCTCTGGTTTGAGCCAGCCCAGGAAAAGTGGTTCAAATCAAACCATCCATACATATAAGCCTTTGTGGCTTAGTTGGATGGTTATATTTGAAGCACTTGTTGGATGTCATGACATCCTCACTTTGGGTAAAAGTCCCATAAAATGGAGGCAATGTCCCGACATGACCTTTGCTTTTGATTGGGACGTTAAGCATGAAGTCAAACAAAAACTTCCTTTGCCATGTTTGCCTTCTGTGTTTGTTGATGCATATATATGGTAATGTCTGTGTCATGGTATCCTAGGGTGTGTTTCAAACATTTTGTGACCACAAATAAATTCAAAACATGTGCTTGGACATGCTTTAAGGTCAAAATGCGTTGCAATGTGACATCTGGATATTGTGTGTCGAGTCTCAAGGAATAGATAAACATAATACGGTATGTTGAGTGCAAATTTCAATTTAAAAACGCTACACACTTTGGCTCTAATTAGATGAAATCCGGGTGTATTTCCCAAAGCGAAGACAAAGATGTCCCATACAACATCCTTAAATTCGGTACCGTTTTCGTCGAATGTATTTCACCGGGTTAGACGGGCGGCGTACTGTTTCGCTGTTGCTGTAAAAAACAGTGCAGTTTTCAGTTGTGCGTCATAAATGAATGAATTTTATCGTCAATGGAATAAAATTCAAAAACACGCAAACTTGCATTTTACAATTTCATTGTACAAAGATACCGAGGTAAATTGTTTATTCATTGTTTTTAAAGAGCCAATACAGGTGCTAACGAACTACAGAAACGGCAAGCAGCCTGGTCGGACTTGGTAAAATAACATTACGAACGCGTCCATGATTTGTGGACACCAGCCAGCGCCTTATTACAAAGAAATGATTCGGATTTAATGTCAATTTGAGGGCAAAACACGTCACAAAACGGAGATACTGATTCGATGTTTGTTAGGTTGTTTGCACTCTCAAATCACAGACCGTGACCGCCCTGTAATGAGTAACGTGTCAATCCTCATTGTCACATGAAAATGCCGCCAAATCGCGAAATTCCAATTGGTTGAGAGCGCAGTATGTTCACGCCTACCGGCGGCGAACTTTCTTGTTTATTTGATGTCTCTTGCGGTCTTTTTCGGCCATGCAAAGCGCGTGTAATGTTTATAAAATGCAAGAGAAAATAGGATTAAATCGTCGTTTACGAAAACTTCATAAATAACAGCAAAATCTAAAATTGCGTCGCAGCTAAATTGAATTTGATTGCATGCAATGCGGTATGAAACATCCGACCAGGCTGCTTGTCGTTTTAACGATTTTGGTATGTACAAAACTCGTTATTTCATTCTTTCTCAGTCGTTTTCTTTTGTTGTTTTTTTTTTTCTTTTCCATTTTTATTTATTTTTTGGCTTTTTAAAACCTCTTCCGATGGAGTGTGAAATTACTATCGAGCCCCGAATTTCGAAGGACCCGCAGTGTTACTGTAGCCTACAGTAGGTGATGCGCTAGTATCGTTTAAGGAAAAACTATGTCCACTTTTTCAGAATGTTTCAACTCGTCTTAAAAAACTTTGCTTCGAAGAGCTGTCGGCGATGTCGCCGCACGCATAAATATCCGATTTCATTTCGGCGATAACGGGTCATTTCGGCCCAGATTTTTTCACTTGCCCGGCGGGCGCACGGCTGGTAGTTTCAACTTGCCCGTAGCAAATTCAGCCCGAATCGGACAATCGGGCACCCGCTTATGTCAATCCCTGTTTTGCCCTTCAAATGACATCTTAACAATTTTCCCCATTCAAATGCATGGGCGACCTAAGTTGACCTTGCCATAAAATAGGTCAAGGTCATCCAAGGTTCACGATTTATATAAACTTTGTAGAGCTCCATTGCCTGATGCTTCATGCCAAGTTTCAAAATCATAGGCCTTCTGGTTCTGGAGAAGAAGATTTTTAAAGGTTTTTGCTATTTATAGCCATGGCAGCCATCTTGGTCATGTGACCTTGACCATTTATACATACTTTCTTTCCCACTTCCTAACAATGCTCCTCATAAAGTTTGGCTTTGATTGGCCAAGCAGTTTCAGAAAAGAAGATATTTGAATATCACTGTAATATACATGTATATTGCCCTGTAATATACATGTATATTGCCCCGGGGTGGGGGCAGACAGACCCCTGGAGTCCAATTTTTTTTCAAAATCATCAATCTTAAGTCCATTTGCACATTTCCTACAAGTTTTTCCATACAAATGACATTTTAACGCTTTTTACCATTCAAATGCATGAGCGACCTATGTTGACATTGCCGTAAAATAGGTCAAGGTCATCCCAGGGTCATGATTTATATAACCTTAGTAGAGCTGCAGTCACTGATGCTTCACACCAAGTTTCAAAATCATTAGCCTTCTGGTTCTGGAGAAGAAGATTTTTAAAGGTTTTTTCTATTTATAGCCATGGTGGCCATCTTGGTCATGTGACCTTGACCATTTATATAAACTTTCTTTCCCCCTTCCCAAGGATGCTCCATATGAAGTTTGGCTTTGATTGGCCAAGCGGTTTCAGGGGAGAAGATGTTTCATTATTATGGAAATATACATGTATATAGCCCCGGGGCAGGGGCAGACAACCCCCCAATGACACTACACGACTCAGGCTGATCAATTATGTTGATTCTAGTGCAAATGTGTGTGTTTGCGAAATACAGAAAGAGATGGTCAAATGCTCAACCGGATACTCCGATGCGTGACCACAACTGTATACGTGGAGCGATACGCCTTTGTAACATATACGAAATTGTGCATTCTGTCCTTTGTGTCGTTTTGTATAATATTTTGATGCAAAATGCAACCATGTTTCAATCCATCGCTTATATTCAAGTTGCTACCACCAATATACCTTAAGTGATACACAGCAATATGTCAACTTCTCAAGTCATTTAAAATCTCACCAACAATGTATACAGTAGCGCATAAAGGCCATTACTGCATGTTTTCACATCCCAAAATCACATAAAGACTGGCAAATATGCTCAGATCTTCCGATGCTCAACCTAATACTCCGGTGCGCAACCACACAAAAAATAAAAAACTGACATTTTCTTTCGGGGAAAAAAGGGATTTTTTAGTATTTTTAGTACCGTTTAAGTTATGCGAAGCAGCCTGTGGGCTGTCGTTCACAAAATACACCGTTTTACATGTATTTGTTACTCTGCAGCTTCTATTTTTTGGATATTTAGGAAAAATCAGAGTTTAGAGTGGCAAATGTGGGAATAAGTACTCTGTGTGCACTCATGTGGCATTCCTGAAACATATTTTTGAGCGATGAATGTAAACAATGATCAAATGACACAACTCAATTTCCCTATCATTTTTAATTATCCGATGCTTAACCAAAATTCTCAGAGTTGTTTTCTAAGATATTGTGCCCATTGCTTCGGCTGAATGGACTTGCAAATTTAAGTGACATTTGTATGACTGTGTCTTGATCAGCGGTATATAAATTACCCTGAAACACGACACAAAAGTGTAAATACAGCCTAAAACACACCCGTTTTCTACACAATCCTGTCGATTTCTAGTACACCTTCATCACGCTGAAATGGATTCAGTAAAAACGCGATAATTCCTCGACCTCATGTTTACACCACAGATGTATGAATATGTAAGACACTGTACACAATTAACAGATTTTTTATTTTTGTCCTGGAAGAAAAGTTATTAATCAAACAACAAAGAACATGCAACAATTGTTTACCTTTCTGGCTACTTCGATGCTCAACCGGAAACTACTCATATCGATTTTCTGTCTCAACCAACGGTTGAGCACCGGAACGTTTGATAGGCGTGCACAAGTCAGTGTCACAAAGTCAAAAGAAGAATGACCAACCATCCTCCTAAGTTGTTTCTATTAAGAAATAAAAAGAAAAAAAAATTCGGGGAGTTCTAGATTTTGACCTCTAGCCCAGCCCCCCTGACTCCGACCCAGAGGTCCGATGTCATGGAACCTAAAGTGTATGAAGTATGAATGCTTTATGATAAGTTGTTGTCAAGATATGTCTCCTTGTAAAAGTTACACAGCAGTACATCTATTTTTTAGTGTTCTAGTTTTTAACCTCCAGCCCCCACCCCAAGGGTCCCGATGCCATGGAATGAAACTCAACCCTACAGGGTACCTATGGTCCGAGTATGAAAGCCCTCTGATAAAAAGTTTTCAAGATATAGACTTCTAGAATACTATATCACAGAAAAGCCATTATTATTAACGGTGTTCTAGATTTTAACCTCTAGCCCCACCCCCTGGCATGGACCCAGAGATTTGATGCCATGGAATGAAAGCCGACCCTACAGGGTGTCAATGGCCCAAGTATCAATGCTTTCTGATGAGTGGTTGTCAAGATATGGACTACTAGAAAACTTTAACACAAGAATTGCCATTTTTGAAGGTGTTCTAGATTTTAACCTCCAGCCCCACCCCCTGGCCTGGACCCAGGGGCCCGATGCCATGGAATGAAAGCTAACCCTACAGGGTATCTATGGTCCAAGTATGAATGCTTCTGATGAGTGGTTGTCAAGATATGGACTTCTAGAAAACTTTAACGCAAGTGTGACGCGCACGCGCACAGGAACGGGAACGTGGACGACCGAGGTAACTGCAATAGCTCTATACACTTCACGCAGTCAAGCTAAAAAACTATGGGTCAACTATTTTCTCATGAGGAATGTGTAAATGAAATTTCAAAACCCTAACATTCACCTTTCAAAAGTTTCAAATTTCACCGAAAAGTGGAAAAATCAATCAAAATTTCAAAATTCCGTATTTTTGTCAAAATTCGACAGAAAGTTCTCAAAAGTTAATCAGGTCATCTACTCCTCAGCCCCAACCAGTATACCAAATATGAAGGCTCTAGCTCAAATACTTTTTGAGATATCTTGCACACAAGATTTTCAAATTTTGTTTTCAAAGGGACATAACTCAGAAGAGGGGCATAACTCGGACATGAAAAAAAATACGGGTCAACTATTTTTTTTCATGAGGAATACACATGAAATTTCAAAACCCTAGCATTCATCGTTCAAAAGTTAACGGATGCACACACAGACAGACACACAGACAAGCCAAAAGCAATATGCCCTTCCAACTTTTTCAAAGTTGGGGGGCGTAAAAAACACTAGTATGGTGGAATGGGTGTACCCTTAGAGGGTAGGGTAGGGAGGAACCCTAGTAGAAGAGGATGGTTCACTAGTAGGGTGGGTGTATCCTAGGAGCTAAGGTAGTGTGGAACCCTGGTAGGTTAGGGTAGTACACTAGTAGGGTGGAATGCGTGTACCCTGAGAGGGTAGGATATGGAGGAACCCTAGTAGGGCATGATGGTTCACTAGTAGTAGGAGTACCCTAGGAGAGAACGATAGGGGAACCCTAGTAGGGTATGGTGGTACACTAGTAGAGTGGGTGGCAATCGCTGAAAGGTGAATTAAGAATCTGTCATCAGGACAATAATTCTGTAATACTCCATTGTTGGTGGTGTTCTCATGGACCTGAATTGTTATTAGCTGTAAAAGTCATGGAATAAATGACTGAAGGTCGAAACCGCCTGAAACACGTATCGGACAAGCAATGATCGAAACGTCCACGAAACAATTTCGTTTTGCTCAAAAAACAAAAACAAGTTTTGACAAGTTAAACCTTGTTTCCGGACTTACTTTCACTTTCCACTTACGTGAATGGAGAGCTCAAGAAACTCATAATTTTTACTTGTTTAATGGAATTGTCAGTCAAAAGTAAGTAGATTATGGTGTTTTGTATGTTGTATTCAAATTAGCAATAGCAATATTTTTGGCTTATTCTGCGTAGAAAGTGAGATTAATATGAGCGTTCGCCCAATTGCAAATTCGTATTGTCTTGCATTGTATCATAATGTTCCGCCGTCGATTTATCGATGCACCTCGTTTTAACCCCAAGAAAGGGTATTACCACCACCAGAGTGACCAGACCCCAATGATAGAACTACACTGTCTGCCACCAACCATCACCTTGACATATTTACTGTATTCCTATCACTGAGGTTGTTGTTTTTGGAGAAAAGAAGCCAGTGCTTGGCTTATAATGCTAAGCACCAAGCAAGGTAGCCACTGATACCATTTTTATACCCCGCCACTTAAAAAAAGTGCGGGGTATTATGTTATACCCTCCAAAAAAATTTGCGTTTGAGTGTCCGTCCGTCCGTCTGTCTGTCCGTCTGTCCGTCTGTCTGTCTGTCCGTCCGTCCGTCAGCGTTTCGTTTCCGGGCTCTATCTTGAACATTCATTGACCGATTTTCTTCAAACTTTGTATAGGAGTTCATATCAGGAAGGAGTGGTTTGGGATTGAAGATGGGTAAATTTCGTCAAATAAGTACAGAGTTATGGCCCTTGATTTACGTTAAAATTTTGTTTCCGGGCTCTATCTTGAGCATTTATTGACCGATTTTCTTCAAACTTTGTATAGGAGTTCATACGAAGAAGGAGTGGTCTGGGATTGAAGATGGGTAAATTTTGTCATATAAGTACAGAGTTATGGCCCTTGATTTACTTTAAAATTTTGTTTCCGGGCTCTATCTTGAGCATTTATTGATCGATTTTCTTCAAACTTTGTATAGGAGTTCAAACCAAGAAGGAGTGGTCTGGAATTGAAGATGGGTAAATTTCGTCATATAAGTACAGAGTTATGGCCCTTGATTTACGTTAAAATTTCGTTTCCGGGCTCTATCTTGAGCATTTATTGACCGATTTTCTTCAAACTTTGTATAGGAGTTCATACCAAGAAGGAGTGGTCTGGGATTGAAGATGGGTAAATTTCGTCAAATAAGTACAGAGTTATGGCCCTTGATTTACGTTAAAATTTTGTTTCCGGGCTATATCTTGAGCATTTATTGACCGATTTTCTTCAAACTTTGTATAGGAGTTCATATCAGGAAGGAGTGATTTGGGATTCAAGATGGGTAAATTTCGTCAAATAAGTACAGAGTTATGGCCCTTGATTTACGTTAAAATTTTGTTTCCGGGCTATATCTTGAGCATTTATTGACCGATTTTCTTCAAACTTTGTATAGGAGTTCATATCAGGTAGGAGTGGTTTGGGATTGAAAATGAATAAATTTTGTTAAATAAGTACAGAGTTATGGCCCATGATTTACATTAAAATTTCGTTTCCTGCCTCTGTTTTGTGCATTTATCTACCAATTTTCTTCAAACTTTGTATAAAAGTTCAAATCAGGAAGTAGTGGTTTGGGATTGAAGATGGGTAAATTTTATCAATTTATACAGAGTTATGGTCCTTCATTTATGACAAAATTTGGTTCTGCTCTTTATCTTGAGAATTTATTGACAAACATTTTTGCTAAATTAAATTTGCGTGGCGGGGTATCATGCATGCCTGCAGCGCTTTTATTAAAGTCTTTGGTATGACCCAGCTGGTATCGAACGCACAAGCTCCAACTTCCAAAGCCAACGCTGTAACCATTATGCCAGATGAGAGTCGGGTATTTCGACAAGAACATCATAATAGACCAGAGGACCAATGGTCCTGTAAACGCTCACCTGAGATCTGTTGTATATACAAATAAACATGTTTGCATATTATGGAAAAAAGCCCCAGTAAAGGGGCAGATGATTCCCTGGTGTCCATTATTTTTCTTCATAATAATCAATACCCTGTCCATTTGCCAATTTCCTGCAAGTCTTTCCTTTCAACCAACAAATAACAGTTATCCCCATTCAAAGGCATAGGCAACCTATGTTGACCTTGTCGTAAAATAGGTCAAGGTCATCACAGGGTCATGATTTATATACACATTGTAGTACTTAAGCCATTGATGTTTCATGCCAAGTTTTGTTGACGGACCACCGGTTCCAGAGAAGAAGATTTTGAAAGGGTTTTTACCATATATGGGCATGGCGGCCATCTTGGTCATGTGACCTGGATTATTTATATACACATTGGTTCCCCCATTCTATAAATGCTTCACATAAAATTTGGCTTTGATTGGCCGAGTGGTTTCAGAGAAGATGTTTGAATATTTTGGTAATATACATGTATATTGCCCCGGGGTGGGGGCATAATTATGAGCCCTTGGGTCTATTTTTTTTTCAGAATCATTAATATTCAGTCATACTTCCCATTTGCTGCAAGATTTTCACCTGAAATTACTTTTTAAAAGTTTTCCCCATTCAAATGCATTGGCGACCTATGTTGACCTTGCCATAAAAAAGGTCAAGGTCATCACAGGGTCATGATTTATATATATACATTGTAGAACTTGAGCCATCGATGCTCCATGCCAAGTTTCTTTGAAATCGGTGCACCGGTTCTGGAGAAGAAGATTTCTAAAGGGTTTTTACCATATATGGGCATGGCGGCCATCTTGGTCATGTGACCTTGATTATTTATATATACATTGGTTACCCCTTCCTATTGATGCATCACATAAAATTTGGCTTTAATTGGCCAAGCGGTTTCAGAGGAGATGATGTTTGAATATTATGGTAATATACATGTATATTGCCCCGGGGTGGGGGCATATGAGCCCCTGGGGTGCAAATTTTTTTCAGAATCATTAATATTCAGTCCTACTGCCAATTTCCTGCAAGACTTTTACTTAAAATGACATTTTTAAAGTTTTCCCCATTCAAATGCATTGGCGACCTATGTTGACCTTGCCATAAAATAGGTCAAGGTCATCACAGGGCCATGATTTATATACACATTGAAGTGCTTGAGCCATCAATGCTTCATGCCAAGTTTCATTGAAATCGGTCCACTGGTTCTGGAGAAGAAGATTTTTGAAGGGTTTTTATCATATATGAATAACCTTTATTTATTGCTTTACTGATACCAAGGTTCGACGAATCTTATTTTTAAATAAATAGGTGCCAAAGTATGTACGGTCCCAAGTGACTAGGGTCCGAAGTAACTAGGGTCCGAATTGACTAGGGTATTTTTCTAAAGTGGTGCCGATTTGGCACTGGGGCCGATTTGACTAGGGTCCGATTTATCTAGGTGCCGAATTTGTAGTGGTGCCGAAGTGTCCGATTACCAATTTTTTCACACATGTTTTCCAGTAAAAACGCATGTTTTGGTGAAAAAAAAAAAAACAAAAAAAAAAACAGAGGACCAATGGTCCTGTAAACGCTCACCTGTGACCTGAGATATAAACAAATAAACGTGTTTGACTAGAATGGTAATATACATGTATATAACCCCAGGGCAGGGCAAACCCTGGAGTCAATGTCTTTTTCAAATCATAAAAATTCAGTCCACTTGCCAATTTACTATACGTTTTGCCCTTTAAATGACATTTGAGCCGCCGTTTGAGAAAACCAACAAAATGCTTGGGCGAAAACAAAGGCGCAGATCAGCTTCGCGGTAAGCACGAAGCTGATCAGCGCCTTTGTTTTCACTACACGGATAGTACAATCCCCCTTCTACTTAAATACAAAATTTCAGGTTTCTAGCTTGCTTCTGTGACTGTACAGGGCGTGTGTTTGTGTCACACCTGGTCGGAACCAAATTGTTGGTTTTCTCATGCACAGGCTCATTTTTACAATTTTCCCCCATTCAAATGCATGGGCAACCCAAGTTAACCTTGCCGTAAATAGGTCAAGGTCATCACAGGTTCATGATTTATACACACTTTGTAGAGCTCCATTGTTGATGCTTCATGCCAAGTTTCAAAATCATAGGCCTTCTGGTTCTGGAGAAGAAGAATTTTAAAGGTTTTTGCTATTTATAGCCATTGCGGCCATCTTCGTCATGTGACCTTGAAGATTTATACAAACTTTCATTCACTCTTCCTAAGAATGCTCCACATAAAGTTTCGCTTTGATTGACCAAGCGGTTTCATAGAAGATGTTTGAATATTATGGTCATACACATGTATATAGCCCCGGGGCAGGGGCAGACAACCCTCTGGGTCCAAAATTTTCATAAACATAAATCTTCTGTCCATTTGTTCATTCCTAATAAGTTTTTGCCATTAAATGACATTTTTCTATTTTTTCCCATTCAAATGCATGGGCAGCCTAAGTTGACCTTGCTGTAAAAAAAGGTAAAGGTCATCCCAGGGTCATGATTAATACAAACTTTGTAGAGCTCCATTGCCTGATGCTTCATGCCAAGTTTCAAAATCATAGGCCTTCTGGTTCTGCAGAAGAAGATTTTTAAAGGTTTTTGCTATTTATAGCCATGGCGGCCATCTTGGTCATGTGACCTTGACCATTTATATAAACTTTCATTCACTCTTCCTAAGAATGCTCCACATAAAGTTTGGCTTTAATTAGTCAAGCGGCTTCAGAGAAGAAGATGTTTGAATATTATGGTCATACACATGTATATAGCCCAGGGGCAGGGGCAGACAACCCTCTGGGCCCAAAATATTTTCATAAACATGAATCTTCTGTCCATTTGCTCATTCCTAGCAAGTTTTTTGCCATTAATTGACACTTTCCTATTTTTTCCCATTCAAATGCATTGGCGACATGAATATTCTGTCCATTTGCTCATTCCTAGCAAGTTTTTTGCCATTAATTGACACTTTCCTATTTTTTCCCATTCAAATGCATTGGCGGCCTAAGTTGACCTTGCTGTAAAAAAGGTCAAGGTCATCCCAGGGTCATGATTTATACAAACTTTGTAGAGCTTCATTGCCTGATGCTTCATGCCAAGTTTCAAAATCATAGGCCTTCTGGTTCTGGAGAAGAAGATTTTTAAAGATTTTTGCTAGTTATAGCCATGGTGGCCATCTTGGTCAGGTGACCTAGACCATTTATATAAACTTTCATTCACCCTTCCTAAGGATGCTACACATGAAGTTTGGCTTTGATTGGCCAAGCGGTTTCAGAGGAGATGTTTGACCAGAGGACCAATGGTCCTGTAAACGCTTCAACCTGAAACCCAAGGTATATACCAATAAACTTGTTTGACTAGAATGGTAATATACATGGCCCCAGGGCCGGGTCAGAGCAACCCCTGGAGTCAATTTCTTTTTGAAAACATAAAACTGCAGTCCTTTTGCCAATTTACTGCAAGTTTTTGCCCTTCAAATGACATTTTAACAATTATGCATGGGCGACCTAAGTTGACCTTGCCGTAAAATAGGTCAAGGTCATCCAAGGGTCACAATTTATATGGTTCTGGAGAAAAAGATTTTTAAAAGTTTTTGCTATTTATAGCCATGGCAGCCATCTTGGTCATGTGACCTTGACCATTTATATATACTTTCATTCTCACTTCCTAACAATGCTCCTCATAAAGTTTGGCTTTGATTGGCCTAGCAGTTGCAGAGAAGAAGATCTTTGAATATCACTGTAATATACATACATGTATATTGACCTGGGGTGGGGGCAGACAGACCTCTGGGGTCCAAATTTTTTCAGAATCATCAATCTTAAGTCCTGCAAGTTTTTCCCTACAAATGACATTTTAACAATTTTCCCCATTCCAATGCATGAGCGACCTATGTTGACCTTGCCGTAAAATAGGTCAAGGTCATCCTAGGGTCATTATTTATATAAACTTTGTAGAGCTCCAGTCACTGATGCTTCACACCAAGTTTCAAAATCATTGGCCTTCTGGTTCTGGAGAAGAAGATTTTTAAAGGGTTTTTTTTCTATTTATAGCCTTGGCAGCCATCTTGGTCATGTGTCCTTGACCATTTATATAAACTTTCTTTCCCCCTTCCCAAGGATGCTCCATATGAAGTTTGGCTTTGATTGGCCAAGCGGTTTCAGGGGAGATGTTTCATTATTTCGGAAATATACATGTATATAGCCCCGGGGCAGGGGCAGACAACCCCCCAGGGGCTTAAATTTTCCATTAACATTAATCTTCTGTCTATTTGCCTATTCCCAGTAAGTTTTACCCATTTAATAGCATTTTACCATTTTTTCCCATTCAAGTGCATTGGCGACCTAAGTTGACCTTGCCGTAAAATAGGTCAAGATCATCACAGGGTCATGATTTATATAAACTATGATGGGCCCCAGCCCTAATGCTACATACCAAGTTGTATGGAAATCGGCCACTGGTTCTGGAGAAGAAGATTTTTAAAGGTTTTTGCTATTTATAGCCATGGTGGCCATCTTGGTCATGTGACCTGGACCATTTATATAAACTTTAGTTCCCCCTCTCTAATGCTCCACATGAAGTTTGGCTTTGATTGGCCAAGCGGTTTCAGAGGAGAAGATCTTTGAAATTGTGAATGACAGACGACGACGGACGACGGAGCATTGGTATACTATAAGCTCACCTGTGAGCCTTCGGCTCAGGTGAGCTAAAAAGTGTGGACAACGATGACGACGACAACGACAGACGCCGGAGCATGGGTATACTATAAGCTCACCTGTGAGCCTTCGGCTCAGGTGAGCTAAAAAAAAACAACCTGCCTGCCTCATCTGTTTTTTCCAAAAATGGCCAGAGAAACAATTGTATTTTTTAATTTTTTTTTTATGGCCTAACGTCACCATTTTCATTAGGTTGTAAGTTTAACGGACAACTTCTAAATGTGTGCCATTTTCAAACAGATGATATGTAACATTCGAAATTTTCTCTGGTGTTGTTAAAAGAATGTTGCTGTGAGCAGACATCTCGTTTTGGCGCTAAACACTGAAATGGCTGAAAAATATTACTTTATTCAACACACAGATCATTCAAATGTGTTTGTTTGGGTTGAGCCGGGTACGCATACAATGACCTAATCAATCATGCGTTAAGATTAATAAGTTTAACCTTTAGCATGCTGAGCAATATAGTGAAATCAATATGGCAGCCCACTGACGTTTTTTCCAATTTTTTTCCGTGTTTTCTTAATTTTTGAGCCATAAAAACAGCTGAATAAATTCAACAAACGCAGTAAACAAATCTACTTTCGGTTTCGGAAGTCTTTGTTACGCCGATTTCTAGCGTAAAAATTCATCATACGTACCGTTACGATGTCATATTTCGGGTGTAAATGGACCCAATTTTCCATTTACCAGCGAAAAAAGCGCTGAAAATGCATTTCTAACGCAAAAATAACGAAAATCCGATCAAAATCGGCCGACAAATCGGTCCCAAAACCACAAGCCGCCATGTTGTTTTCATGCGCAACTGTCTGGGCATCGCTCATTAATATTCATAAGTAGGCAGTGGGCGAAAAGTGCAGGAAATTTGAAAGCGGTTTTTCTTGTCGACCGCAGTCGCCTCTAGTTGGCACAGATAGGTATTCCACGGGTGACTGCAGTCGCCTACAGCATGCTAAAGGTTAATCAGATATTAATTCTAAGGAGTTAGCTGCTCTTATGCACTTTACTTACAATTAAGGTTTTCCCTTTTGATATGACCCCTAGGTAATTAAGGTCCCAGACAGCTCATTTGCATAACCAGGCTGGTGCTATCAGATTACAATTTAATGACTCTGCATCAGACAGAGGCTCTTCTAAGAATAGAGTAACTGCTTATCTTAACCAATCAGTGCTTGTTGTTTCCAGCTTGGCCAATGGCTTTTGATATGCACATTTGAATTGATCCCAGTTTGAAAATAATTCTGCAGCAAGCAACACATGAATGTGATAATTATGAACTCTTCCCTCCCAACCAACACCCTTATTTTGACATGTTTTGCATCATAACCTGTACCCATAACAGGTGGCTTTCTCTGTTGCTTATATTCTTTACAATATTGCCAATTATGTTTTGTACTTTGTTTAATGATATTTTATTGTTATTTTATTCTCTGTTTTAGTAGTTAGAAGTAGTTGATGTAGCTGACCATTTTTTGCAGTTTTGCATTTGAAGTTCCTATGTATAATGGCAACTGCATTTGGATATACATGTATATGAACTTTTACAGTATGAACTTTCAGTTTCATGTGGCTTTGTGAACCTGAAGATCTGTGACTTAAATATGTGCCACACAGTGCAAAGTGATAGACTTGGATAGAGTGATTCATAAACTTTGGATTAACTATGGACTTTCAGGATACTATGTGTCGCAGCAATGAACTACATACATGTGCTGCAGCAATGAACTACATACATGTGCTCTCCATGGACAATACTATATAAATATGGAGATTATTACTATCATGAATTTTTGCAAGTGCAATAATAATATAGTCATATGCAATGCATTCTAAGCAGGCGCTTAATGTTTTACATTACTATGCAGTATCCTTACTATAATTGTCTTGTGCTTTAGCTTTGCATTAAATGGTCTACATTTCCCAAACCCAGTCTTTATCATTATTTTATTAACCTTTAAATGAACAAGTTAAAGAATTAATACATTTTACAAGTTCTACATAAAATTATATCTCTTATGCACCTCTTTTTACTGAACTTGAATGGCGGAAGGTATTTGTTGTCAAATAATGAAAATATCATAAAAGTACACAATTTACCGGGCCACCCCTCGTATATTGTTGAAATCTTATGTATGTGAATATTGGATATAATTGTATGTTTCAAATGAGGACCCCAGGGAAGATTTGATGAAAAGTCATCTGGGCCTCCTCTTTAAATAAAGTCTTTATTATTATTATAATTATTATTATTATTATTATTATTATTATAAAATTACATTTGCTATAAAAAATACTGACTAACAAAGGAAATGCTACAGGTGTTTCTTTTATAAATTCATTTAATCTATCTTATTTATTTCAAAACAAATTTGATAAAATTACAAGAGATAAACTTGCAATTAACAACATGAATTTGAAGTTTATATCACCTTCATTTTTTGTACAATAGCGTCCGACGTCAAGCTACCCTTAAAACGCATTTCACAATAATCCAAATATATGGGTAAATCACCCTTTCATCCATCACAACCACATTTCGACGAGCATTTAGGTGTTTGGTTGATTGAAAATCGGTTCACAAATAATATGTTTATGCCAATAAATAATTTTGGATAGGGCTTTTTCCATGGTAAAAATGTGAGCAAGGAAAGTAACTATTTTTGCAGAAAAAAAAAAATGAAATTGGTTATTTCATGTTAAAGTTATACCAAACTAAAACAACAGTGTATACCATCGGCTAAAACACAATCAGGGTGGACATTTCACAAAATACATGTTATACGCCAATATTTTGCCCTGGTGCACTCCTAGAATGATGTTACTGTCATAGCTTAATAGGAAACTTTACAAGCTTTCCAGAAATTCCAGTGATATATAATATGTGTGGGTTATTAGTAGCAGAACGGTTTACTGCCTAGTAAAAAGGCTAAAATTTGGCCATTTCTGAGTAAAAATTTCTTTCATTTTACAAGACACCAGCTATTATAATTTCATCTTTAGCCAATAAGTTTATGTCAGAAATTCAAAAGGAATACCCTAACTCTTATCTGAGGTGATTAATACATTGGCACATGCCTTTGCATAAATTCCCAAGAGCTTTTCTTAAGTAGCCATTTGTTATAAATTTTGGCTTTCTTTATATCCCCAAATCAAGGGCTTCCAAACTTAATAAACTGCAAAATATAAAATCACAAATGCCATATTAAGCCTAAGATACCTTTTGAATTTTGATGGAAAAGCGCTTATTGAGTATAAAATAATTGTGGAATCTGCCAGATGCAATTTTGTAACATCATGTAAATATTGTGTCCGTAGCCCCCTATTTTCAAGCCCCTATAAAGTATGTTAAAAATGCCTAATATAAACATGACCTTCACTTTCATTTGCGGGTCCGGCTATTAAAAGTTTTATAAGAAACATTTTATGGCTAGCTGTCAGAATGACTTCATCAGATACAGCGGTAACTATGCCCCCATTTTTGTTGTTTGCTTAAAATGATCATTTTAAGCTTATCTGATTTTGTTTGGGTTTTAAACAAACAAGAAGATCATTAAAAGTCATAAATGTACCAGTAGATATGAATATTGCATGTTAATACTTGTGACAAAACTGTATCAAAACAGATAGGGCTACGGACACGACACTTTTTCATATTTGTCCATATGTTAAAAATTTTGACAGATTTTTCAGATAAAACCTGTTATCTAACACCAAAAAGTGCCCTAAAAGTAAAAATTCTCAATATATTAAAGATAAATTGCATTAGCCATAATGCATGTTATATTTTCACATAAGTAGGCCCCTTGGGCCTAAAGGCATAGGTATGTTGAACTTTTTGAACGCCTGAAAAGAAAATGAAATTTTCTGCATTTTTGCACATACAAGATGTCTCAGATAACAGAAATGCCATCTAAATATGTCTCACTTAAAATTCATTATTTAAAAGTGAACCCCAAATGTCCACCCTGATTGTGTTTTAGCCGTATACCTACCTGAGCTCCAAACACTTTAAATCATTCCAAAGTTAAAGCTGATCTGAGCCTTTGTTTTTGAATATGCAAAATGTTGGGCTCAAATGTAGATGACAATATTATCATTTTTAGAATTTAGCGAAAAACAATTTTGAAGTATGTTTTAGTTCTGTTTGTCTGTCAAAAGCTACGATTCATGCATTGGTCACCTACCTCTTCTGAGAAAACTCCACTCTTCACTCCATCTAGAGCCATAGAACAACCAACTAGTTCAATTGCTGCAGTTTGTGCATTGTAAGGCATACAAAGAGCAAGGTTTCCCATACTGAAATGCAAATAGAAATATAGCAAAAAGTGAGCACACATGCCCCCTGCAGTAAACCACAGCATCTTAATCTTGTTTTCAGTAATAGATTTGGTCATTCTGAACATGCATATAAAATTTGAAGATGATGGAAAATTTATTGGATGGAAAGAAAAATGGATAAATAAAGGGACTGATAAGCTTGAGACAGCTGATTCTCAAATACACAATACAACTTGAGGTACCCAAGGTTTGTACCTAATTTCAAACTTCTAGGTTAAGTAGTTCCTGAGAAATCTTTGACAGAAAATTTCTTGGATAGAAAGAAAAATGGATAAATAAAGGGAATGGTTGATTCTCGAATACACAATACAACTTGACATACCCAAGCTTTGTACCAAATTTTAAAATTCTAGGTTAAGTAGTTCCTGAGAAATCTTTGACACAAAAAGGTGCAGATTTGTATAAAAGTGACAGATGGGAAAAGAAACAAAGTAAAAAAGAAGACAAAAGTAAACCACAGAATCATAATTTGGTTTTCAGTAATAGAGTTTGTCATTCTGAACATGCATTTAAAATTTGAGGTCTCTAACTCTTATACAGACTGAGCTGATATGATGGAAAAATTTATCGGATAGAGAGAAAAATGGATAAATAAAGGGAATGATAAGCCAGAGATTGTTGATTCTCAAATACACAATACAACTTGACATATCCAAGCTTTGTACCAAATTTAAAAATTCTAGGTTAAGTAGTTCCTGAGAAATCTTTGACACAAAAAAAGTTAACAGACAGACAAACAGACAGAAAAAGCAAAAACTATATACCCCCTAATACTTCGTATGCTGGGGGTATAATAAAATAACCAGAGGATCAATGGTCCTGTAAACGCTCACCTGAGATCTGCTGCATACACCAATAAACATGTTTGAATATTATGTTATTTAACTCCAGTGCAGGGGCAGATGAAGCCCTTGGGCCATTTTCTTTTTTCAGAATCTTCAATATTCTGTCCATTTGCCAATTTCCTGCTGGCTTTTCCCTTCAAATGACATTTTAACAGTTTTCCCAGTTCAAATGCATAGGCAACCCACGTTGACCTTGCACGTTGACGTTGACATAAACTTGGTCAAGGTCATCACAGGGTCATGATTTATATATACATTGGAGTACTTTAGCCATCGATGCTTCACGCCAAGTTTCCTTGAAATTTTTGATGGGTTTTTACCATATATGGGCATGGCGGCCATCTTTGTCATGTGACCTAGATTATTTATATATACATTGATTCCCCCATTCTATAGACGCTTCACATAAAATTTGGCTTTGATTGGCCAAGCGGTTTCAGAGGAGAAGTAGTTTGAATATTATGGAAATATACATGTATATTGCCGCGGGGTGGGGGCACATGAGCCCCTGGGGTCCAATTTTAATATTCAGTCCTACTTACCATTTCCTGCAAGACTTTCACTTTAAATTACATTTTAAAAGTTTTCCCCATTCAAAAGCATTGGCGACCTATGTTGACCTTGCCGAAAAATAGGTCAAGGTCATCACAGATTTATAAATACATTGTAGTGCTTGAGCCATCGATGCTTCATGCCAAGTTTTGTTGAAATCGGTCCACCGGTTCTAAAGAAGAAGATTTTTGAAGGGTTTTTACCATAAATGGGCATGGCGGCCATCTTGGTCATGTGACCTTGATTTTTTTATATACATATTTGTTACCCCTTCCTATTGATGCTTCACATAAAATTTGGCTTTGATTGGCCAAGTGGTTTCAGAGGAGAAGACGTTAGAATATTATGGAGATATACATGTGGGTCCTTCTTAGATTAGTGGAAATTTTGATGCAATAAAAATAACTTTTCATAAGTGGGTGGGGTCAAATAGACAGTTGCAAATGAAAGAAGATATGTTGAAATGACAAAATAAACAATTTTAGAGTATTATCTGGTCGTTTTCTATATTTTTTTATTATTTTTTTTTCCAAAAAAGCCAAATTTTCGGACGTTTTTTGTGACAAAAAATAGCATGAATTTTTAAGCATCAAAAATAGACTACCTAAGTACGCTTTTTCTGTATTCTTTTAGGCCAGTGTTTTTTATTTTTTCAGATTTCCGATCCGCCGACCCTAATTTTCCATAAAATGAAAAAAAAAAAAAAAAAAAAAAAAAAAATTTTTTTTTTTTTTTCCTGAATGTTCCGACTTGGCGGTTTATCGCGGAGTCTTTGTAAAATGGAATAATCAAAAGTGAAACAGTGCGTGTTCCGACATTTTAATCCGTTAAAAACCCTCTACAACGATAAAATTTGTCTATTTACAACATACGATTGAATGTTAGAAAAGCATCCATGACACCACGCTTATTGTTGCTGTTGTTGTTGTATTAAAGAGTTCCGCCTTTGACTTATTCATGCACCCGGATATTTAACGCGGCCAAATTTTATTTGCCGATACCGTATTTACAATGATTTTAATTCGCCGTTCTGAATCAAGAAAGTACAACTTCATTTTCTGGTCGGATAGAAATATATATGATTTAGGTGTCCCAATGCTTAGACAATCTTTGTATGCGTCGCGGTCGAAAATGAGCAACGTTGAGTAACAGGTGTCATCAATAGCCTACAGCAACCTGTATTTACGGTCTCGTTATGGTCTATCGATAATCCCCTAGCGCGTTTAGCTTATTTTCACACCTTTTATGGCTAATCTTAAGAAAACAATGTGTCATTCACGCTTCGCGAGCCGTGAATTGTGTCAGTCTAAAAAAAATACTGAAATGGCAATTATCACTCGTGAATATACACGCAGCTGACACGGTTTGTAAACACATTATGCTTTCCATTAGAAAACACGATCTGAATTTTTCTCATTGTACCATAAAGAGAAACTGTAAGAAAATAGCACCTTGGCGAACGCCTGACTTTTTTTTTCTGAGTACCATAAAGAGAAACTGTAAGAAAACTGAACTTTGGCAAATTCCCTGCAAACGATCTTTTTAACAGTGAATTCATCCGCACATAAATGAACCTCAACGCGACAAAATGTACCTTCGGACATTTTGACATTTCTAGTAGAAAGCAGCAAAAAGCGGAAAAATGATGTAATATACGTTATAGAAATAACACTGTATTTGTAATCTTTGAACACTGGACTACCACATGAATGAGTTTTAAAACATATGTATTGTCAATATTTTTGAGTTATCTGCCCTTGTTTTAGCCCATAATACCCATATTTTTCCTATATTTATTGTTAAACGGTAACCATAGCAACCGCATAATCATAAAAATAGACAAAATAATTACGATAGATTGCCTGTAAGAATGGTATGCTTCTATCTTAGCAATAGGTTCTGACCAGTGCTTAAACAGTTTTAAGCAAATGCATCGAGTTTGGTAAGCTATACTAACATGCAGAAATGCATTACGCAACTTTGACGTCATTTTCAGGACAATGACGTCTGTAGGGTTCATATCGTAAATTGGTCATAACTCACAAAATAATTGAAATAATCTGGTCAAATAAAGTGAAACAGACTCTAGAAACATCATACATTCAGCGTAAATTTGTTTTTCTAATACTTAAAAAATTGTCCGAAAGCACATTTTCTCACGTTGTGGCCCAAATACCTTTAATTGTAATACAATTTAATTGTAAAACGGCGCCTTCGCGTCACCGAGAAATTTTTTTTTTTTTTTTTTTTTTTTTTTTTTTTTTTTTTTTTTTTTCTTTTTCAAGTTTTCAAAAGTAGGTGGGCGAAATTTTGGGATCCAAGGTGCCCTCGCGTTATATCCAACACCGCGTTAATTCAAGGCGTGGTATAGCGGGTTGCATTTCACCGTTAGGTTTTCCATAGGTGACAATGTTAACGTTTTGTCACCTAGCTCGAAAACTAGACATACAAAATTCACAAGACCGGTCTCATTTTAAACATTCATCATAGCCCATTAATTTAATTTAAATGAAAAGTATCAGCATGTTTACCTACTCAATTCAAAGCTATGTCCCCTGGCATTAACGGAAGCACCCTCAGAAACCATGTTTCGTAAAGCGGGTGGGTCTTCAGAGGGGTTCATGGAGAAAAATCTGTCCCGTTCCCATCCGATACCAGGATTTATCGACTAAAACATGGCATTCGAAACGGCGCATGTTTCAAGTTTTAAAACAAACACTTCACAGCGGAAATCAATCAACGATTATTGACAGGTGACGTCATTTTTGTCTCTAATACAAAGTAAATGCTCTCCCCGAAAAAGGCGGGGCGAGTACTCATGAATATTTAGTAGTATGTACCCTAAATTGATTCCTTAATTTGCTATATTCTATCAAAAGAACGTATTTTGTGCAAAGGTACTATACGTGTAGCATTTATGCAAAGTTTGAGTGAGATCGGTTAACTGATTTTCCGATTATGGCCAATTAAGCATGCCCACCCACCTCATTTTTACCAAGTGGCTTCAATTTACGATTTTGAGAAATAATGTTAAGAAAATCGACCCTAATTTGTATTATATTACATTTATGCATCATGTTATTCTTCAACATTTGCATGAATATGGGTCAAAATCAGATAAATGGAAATAATAACGGACGTCACTTTTTTGTTTCAGATTTTATAGACTGGATTCAATTAATTCGATAATTATGACATAGTTATGTAGCTTTTGTTCCATATATATATCAGAAATAAAATAGTTTCTTTTGTTTAAGTTGTTTTGAAGTGATTAAATTTTTTACTTAAAGTGTCATTAATTTTCAGCTTTCTTATAAGGAATTTTCATATGGGGTATGTCAAAACTGTCAGCAGAATCTCATATCTGCTGCGGTCTCTTGTTCTATGGCCAAAAAATGAAAAATAAATAGATATTCTTTGTTGATATACAGAAAAACACATTTTTTTCCTCATTTTTGTGGAAAAAAATCAATCTTAAAAACGGCGATGTAGAAGTTATGCCTCTCAGTCAAAAAAAACATAAATTTCTACCACTTCAATTTCAGTTAACCAATCATTAGTTCGTGTGTTTCAGATATCAAATTGCATTTGTAGGTTATCTACTGTTTGTAAATGTCGTCAACTTCACTGATACGAGGGTGGGTCAGAAAGTTCTGTCATAGGTGTTATAACTTTGTTAATAGACATGATAGGTTGTTTTATTATACCTTGATTGAAAGGGCTACATTTCTCCTTTATAATGATGCCAAAAGAATGCACGAAAGAAATAAATACTTCGAAACAGACGCCTTGAAAGACACCTGGGGAAAAACCAATGGCACTTTTTCTTGAATTTGTGAATATTATTTAAAGAAAAACGACTTCGAAAAAAAATAATCCATGCAATATATTTTTCAAACATAGATGAATATATCCTGCAAAAATCAAAATTATTCAATTGAATTTAATTGAGTTATTGCAAAATGAAATATTGAAATTGGCTTGTTGTACATATATTAAATTACAGTTTAAATTCAAAGGGCATTTATTGACATCTACATGTAGACCAGGGACCTTAAAATGCATTTAACGATTTCATTGTTTCATCCTTGTGTGCCCTGTAGTAAACTCATAAAACTGCATGCAAATATAATGGTTCAGCGGTGCCAGAAATGCTATAGGGGTACTTATTTTAATGACGTCATGTATATCGCTTTATTTTAAAGTCAGCATTATTACTAAGCATCGATAACGGTAATTTTTGTCACATTGCTTTTCTAAATATGCTATAATTTATCACTGTAAAATTGGAGAAAATTTGATCTGTAGTTATGAAGATATGACACATGAAACGCTCACCATAATATTCACAAATTCTAGAAAACGTGCCATTGGTTTTACCCCAGGTGTCTTTCAAGGCGTCTATTTCGAAGTATTTATTTCTTTCGGGCATTATTTTGGCATCATTATAAAGATGAAATGTAGCCCTTTCAATCAAGGTATAATACAGCAATCTATCATGTCTATTAACAAAGTATGACAGAACTTTCTGACCCACCCTCGTAGACATCACACAAGAAAAATATAGGACGATTTTGAACAGCATAGTGCGTGTCGGTCCAATTCGTAACTACCATGCAAACCCGTCTCAAACGGTATTTAGTAGAACCTGGAAGTAAATTTCACGACTGTGTTTTATACTGCGACATCGGTTTGCTTAATACGTCATCGATTTTTGTGTAGCGCTGGGGAAATGGTGGAGAAGGAGGTAAACATTATGTCGGTCAACGATTTTTTCCTGTGTAACTGGCGTAACGGAAGAAAAAGAAGAAAACTATCGCTGCAGGATTAAAAACAAGTATGTTATTTCATCGGAGATCTATATTGTTTGATAATTATGCTACAGGAGACAGTGTAATCTGAATATAAAATTGCATTTTCGGCTATCAAAAAATGTCCGTTAGGATTTGGACAGGTAAGGGGTATATTGCAAAGGTCAAATATAACTTCCGTTTTGTAATTTGAGAATCTCGCAATTAAAACGAGCTCTTTAATATTTGGAATCCTTATTTAATTATCACTTTCTGATTGTCTTTGCTTCTGTCTGAAAGACTGGTACTTGATTTGAGAATTTTGTCACCTGAGTAGAGTATATTAACGTCTATAACTTTTTGACCCAAGGTCATCTTAGTACTGATGTTGCCTTGTTAAGAGCTGAAATGGAATACAGTACAATACCACTCACCATGCAAGCTATGTTAAAAGCAGGAAACAGGCCTCCTAGTAGCCCTCTTGAAAAATATAGGTTTTTACACAGGTTCCTTTTAACCAAAATATAGGTTCTTTTATATAGTCAGCTATCCATTCCATGAAAAAAATCTTCAAATGGCAAAATGGGGTAGAAGCTGGCATCCATGCTAAATATGTTCCTAGACAGATTCTATAACAGATAGGGGTGGATGCCAAGTCTGTAAATGACCCTGGGTCTTGGAATTAGGTCAAAGGTCAACTAGGTGCAAAATAGCAATAAAATGTACAAAAACTCCATTCAGTGTAATAACCTGCCTATATTTTCCTTTAAAGTTTGCTGAAACTACCTAGTATACACTTATTATACATGTGACATATACATTATAATTGAAAAGAGCACTAAGCATATGCCCTTGCAAGGTTAAAGGTCATGTAAGTGCAAATTTCTAAAGAAAATGTAAGTAAAATCAGTGCTGAGTTTGTGATAATATAAAAGCTGTCAAATGATGTGAAAACATTAAAATATGCTCATAATTGGTTTAGAATATTGCAACGTGATATTTTATGTCATACAAGGCCAAGATTTAAAGGTCATTAAGTGCACCGGAGGGCAAAATTTTTAAATTAGGTTTTGTTCAGCCATCAGTGTATCCATCGCCTCCTATATGTTTTTGTTTGGTCTGGTTTGTTGTATAACTTCCATGTCAACCTTTGAGACGAAGTAGGGAAATTTCTGCAAAGGTAAATGTGCAGCCCCTACCCATCCCCACCCACCCGTTAAAGGCAATATCAATCTATGAGACATTTTTGTGAGGCTCCAAGTAGAATACTCTACTTCAGTACAGGAATTACACACAACCAAACAACATCAACAATGGAAAAGTTGTACAAACTAACAGCATTGATGGACAGTACTGCAAAGGGTTACCGCTAGTGAACGTGGGCTCTAGGCCATTGGGGCCATGAAAAATAAAATACAGGCAACGCGTATCACTACTGACTGATCATCTGATTACTGGTTAACCGCTCAGAAGGTCTGAGCCTTTCTAGGAAAAGCTTTTCAAGTCAAGTCAAACCATCAGTGCATATAAGCCTTAGTCGTTTACTTGGATGGTTATATTGTCAAGCACATTTTGGATATCATGGACGTCCTTATGTAGGCGTAAAGGAGCAATCCATCATGAAGAAAACGAATCTGTAAAGCTAAAAGAAAGTGCATTGAGCGCCAAGCCAGAGTAAATGGATAATCACCAATTTCTTCAACATTGACTTGCTCTAATTGCAACCGATAGTTTAGAGCTAAAATAGGCCTAGTCAGCCATCAAATAATTCATCGACACACGTAAATGATCAAGAAATATAGTTATTTTTCACTAGTGAGAGACGAACAACCATGTTGGGCTTAAGTCCAACGTGACAATAGCTGCTGACTGGGGAGCAAAGCCACAAATCAAACAGATCAGTCCTGAAAACTTTCTACACGGAAGACTGCAAGCCAAAAAAAAAATGTTATATGTGAAGATACCACGATAACTGCCTGTCCACATCTACAGCCACTGGTTGCTGCTACAAGATGATATCGGTAGAAAAACATCTCCATACTGAAGGAAATATTTCAAATTTTAAAGCTTTCGAGTACCAGAATGTGGCAACAATTACTTAAAGTACTGATGGATACCAAATTTCAGCGGAACATCGGACATTTAGTCTTGTGTAATGCATGACTGCATCGTCTTTTTTGCATTTCGTACGTCCCAACGATTCTGATTCCGTTTATTGCCACAAAGAAACATTTTAGTTTTTATGATTTCTTGTAAAGTTAGGAAGTCCGAACTCAATTGTGACTGTGACCCTACGACCGCAACCTATTTCTAATCCACCCATTTTTGTACACAGATACCAGATGATGGAAATCCTACCTTCAACCTCCCACCCCAAACCTGTTGTACCCCACCTATCTCTAAATGTACCCATAAATAAAAGGGATTAGCATTTTTTCAACTTAATAAAGATTTGGTGTCCAACACAAAAAGACCCATCTGAACAGAATCAGAATAGTTTACTGGTGAAACGTCAAATTGACAATACCACACCAGGATGGTAGATGAATAGGAGCGCAGCAGATTTGTAGAATTTTAAAAAGAGATTCATGGACAATTCTAAAATAGAAGCAAAATTTACTATGTTAAGGTAAAAGTAGGCAATGGTCAGGAAAAGACGCAATCAGAAAGAGATTCCCACTCCAAAAACCGAGGTGGGGAAAACTAAAATAACAATCAGGTAATTATGAAATGAAAACATATCGTAAGCCAAATTAGCAGCCATTTTCCCTATAGGTGCCCAGTCAGTTGCCTAAATTTAACTAAACATATGAAAACATACATAAGGCGCATGCAACACAAATATTCAACGCCATGACAGTCATTTTAAGTAAATTCACACTTGTACTGCTTTGCGGTGTTGAAGAGTGTTGATTCAGCAGGCAAGAGGACGTGGTTTGAGCCTCAGTCTGAGCAAAAGTTTATAAACCAGTAACACTTTTAAACATATTACACTATCCCAACCCACCCTCTCTTAACCTACCCTAACCTATTCCAGGGGAATTAGGTAGCCTAGTAGTAGAGCAACAGGTCCTGGATTTAAAGCGTTTCTTCTCAATGTAGTGTCCTTAAGAAAGACACTAAGCTCCTCAGATTCCTAGGTTATAATCAGAAAATATTGCCTCAATCACAACCTGACTGAAAAAAAATGTTGACTGTAACATCAAGCCATGACCAAACCGAACCGAACCTACAACATTTCCACACTATTACCGTTTGCCCTCCTTACTATACCACTATCTAATCCAACTGTGCCGACCTCTACTATAGTATCTACACATACCCAACAGTTTTGAAACGCCACCATGTGACTTCCTTACCACATGCCACCCATACCTTGTCCTATCCTACCCTACCTCATCTCACCCTATTCTACCATATGCCTGCCTGCATACTATATCCATACCTTTGAAATATTTAGGCGTAAAATGTAGGGAACAGTTACATATGAATTTCCCAGCATCGTGTTTGTAGACAATGCTTAAATGCAAATTGATATTGGTCAGTAAATACGTAATGGATGTAAAATTCTAAAATTACACAAATTCTCTTATCCAAATGTAGACTGCCATCAACTGTTTACTCGAATACTCTAAATGTACCAGGATTTTGGCAGCCATTTTGATTTTGTTTATTTTCTCTTGTTGCATATTGGTGAAATATCAAGGCTTTATATATACCTATGTATATGTAAGAATTTCTATCAAAACCCCTTTGGATCATCCACCTTGAATTTTGGCGGCCATCTTGAATTTGGTGGCCATCTTGAATTGCTCAAGGATTTTATATCAGGATATTCATATGTAGTTATGTCTGCGGAAATATATTCTTTAGATGATATTACACAGTCATCTAGGCTTCATGCCAAAATGTATTAAAGAAATTCACTTTTTTGCAAATGTGTAATTACGTAAATTGCGTATGTAATTTGAAAATGTATGTCTTGAAATTGAACTATCTATGAAGTGATGCCTCTTATGTGTTTGTTTTAATAAATGGAAAGTAATTCAGCCAAGAAAGGCTTTTAGACCAAGATTTTTGACAATTCTAATAAAACATTGGCATATTACACTGAAAAAATCCTAAATTGCACTTACTGACCTTTTGACCTCCTGTACTTTGGTTCAGACAAACATGCTTGATTATCTGACATATTCAAACCCTCAATGTACTGTCTAATTGTTAATAAACCAAATTTTATCATCCAAAACAATTTCTTTGGCCTTGATTTTACTTGTATTTTCAGCTGGGGTACGTTTTCTTAATTTTTGCACTCGTTGAACTTTGACCTAGTTTCTGACCTTAAAAAGGAAATCTAGACTTGGCATCCACCCCTATGACTTCAGGCATGCATCAATGAATATGTTTACAACATCAAATTGCTTCTACTCAATTTTGCCATATAAAGTGAAAATAAGCCTCAAATGTATGTATGGATGGCTGCCTAATAGGTTTTTCACCAAAAATATAGGCTATTTTAAGGTCTTTTTTCTCATTTCGTTCATAATCTTAGCAGCTAATCAGGCCGGCGCTCAAGAGTTACTATATACAAAAGAACGAGAAAGCCCACACATGAGCGAGAAAATTTTGTGAGGAATGAAATAGTTCTCATGCTATCAGATTTATTTCTAGAGAGAATTTTACATAATAAAACCTGATAATTTTAACAGAAAAAGGGTTTAATTTGTGTATAAAGAGTACAGATTTGTCCCCTTGGCTTTCTTTGAACGAGCGAGCGAGCGAGACAATTTTGCAAAAATCGTGTATTTTTTAGATCGTTTTTGAGACATTTTATAAAGTAAAACAGTCAGATTTCATGAAACATTGGGCTTTAATATCTGGGGAAAGAGCACAAATTTACTACTTGGAAATCTTTGAAAGAGCGAGCCTTTCGAGGAAAATTTTGTGAAAATGAAATATATTTCAAGCTTTCGGAGGGCATTCCAGAGAGGAAGATGATTTTACAAAATAAACCCTGCTTTTTTCAAGTTCAGAAAACATGTAAATGACAAACTCATTATCTGTATATATTTCTTATTATGTGAAATATTGTGAAGCTGTATATGTAGCTGTATGCTGCAAAACTCAAAAGAAAAAACAAAATCATGAACAGCTGTTCTGAAAGAATGCATCTTCAAAACATTTACAAGCACCAGAAAACAAACACTGGTCTTTAAATGTTGCTTTTCTGCAAAAATTATAGGTTTTTATTGAAAAATATAGGTTATTTATAGGTTTTTAGCCATTTTTTGGGCAAAATAAAGGTAATATAGGTTTTTACTAATTTGACAGTAAAATTATAGGTTTTTACAGGTTTTATAGGTTTCGCTAGGAGGCCTGAGGAAAGCATGCTGCAGAGGTTGACTAACAGCTAATAGGTGCATAATGAAGGATGAAAAGAGAAAGAAATGATGCGGACATTACTGCTTGACATGGTTGAATGAAAGTCATTTGACATAAAATGTCAAAATGTCAATTGTAACGTCCATAATATTATATAGGAATTAACAAAAATATATTGCCCCTGTTATATCACAAGAATGAAGATATTCACAAACTATGCTTTATAGTTAAAAACAAGTTCTGTAAACTGTATATATGGGAACACCTTATATGTCCGTTAGGATTTGGACAGGTAAGGGGTATATTGCGGAGGTCAAATATAACTTTCGTATTGTAATTTGTGAATCTCGCAATTAAAACGAGCTCTTTAATATTTGGAATCCTTATTTAATTATTGCTTTCTGATTGTCTTTGCTTCTGTCTGAAAGACAGGTACTTGATTTGAGAATTTTGTCACCTGAGTAGAGTTTATTAATGTCTATAACTTTTTGACCCAAGGTCATCTTAGTACTGATGTTGCCTTGTTAAGAGCTGAAATGGAATACAGTACAATACCACTCATTAAAAGCAGGAAAGCATGCTGCAGAGGTTGACTAACAGCTAATAGGTGCATAATGAATGATGAAAAGAGAAAGAAATGATGCGGACGTTACTGCTTGAAGTCATTTGACATAAAATGTCAAAATGTCAATTGTAACGTCCATAATATTATATGGGAATTAACAAAAATATATTGCCCCTGTTATATCACAAGATATTCACAAACTATGCTACATAGTTAAAAACAAGTTCTGTAAACTGTATAGATATGGGAACACCTTATATGTCCGTTAGGATTTGGACAGGTAAGGAGTATATTGCGGAGGTCAAATATAACTTCTGTATTGTAATTTGAGAATCTCGCAATTAAAACGAGCTCTTTAATATTTGGAATCCTTATTGAATTATCGCTTTCTGTCTTTGCTTCTGTCTAAAAGACAGGTACTTGATTTGAGAATTTTGTCACCTGAGTAGAGTTTATTAAAGGGGATATATAAAAGTTATTTCAGAACCTTTTTATTCTTTGTCTCCTGATCACATTTGTTCTTTGGACTTGTTAATTGAAAACTAAACTTAAATATATCCATCAGCTCAAAAGATATGGGACCGTATTTGAATAACAGCATTATATTCATGTGAGAGTAGTCTCCCTTGGTGAAAAATTCAAAAACCAAAATAATTTACTTAAATGATGATTAAAAGTTTTGAAACTGAAAAAATAAGATGTATAAATAGTGAATTGTTATTTTCAAATGATAAGTTGTTTGTTTTAGTTGTTTGTTTGAATGATATTCAAAATTTTCTATGTGCTTCTATGACGTCATAGTGGAACTTATGAATATTCATGAGATAAAAAGGCAAATTACAAATCATGCTATCTCCGGAACCAGTCATGATAATTTGGTGAGGTTTTCGGCAATCATTTTCTTTCATCAATGTCTACTTCAGTTTTACAAAATCAAAACCTTTGGATATGACCTATAACTTTTTGACCCAAGGTCATCTTAGTACTGATATTGCCTTGTTAAGAGCTGAAATGGAATGCAGTACAATACCACTCACCATGCAAGCTATGTTAAAAGCAGGAAAGCATGCTGCAGAGGTTGACTAACAGCTAATAGGTGCATAATGAAGGATGAAAAGAGAAAGAAATGATGCGGACGTTACTGCTTGACATGGTTGAATGAAAGTCATTTGACATAAAATGTCAAAATGTCAATTGTAACGTCCATAATATTATATGGGAATTAACAAAAATATATTGCCCCTGTTATATCACAAGATATTCACAAACTATGCTTTATAGTTAAAAACAAGTTCTGTAAACTGTATATATGGGAACACCTTATTTCCACACATAAAAAAAAAATAAGTATCATTTTTTTGAGTAACGTCCGTAACAAAAGAAAAAAAATAATATAAGCCATATAAATGATCTTTCTTCAATAAAAACTACTGCTGTTAGAAAAATGACTTAAATTATTTCATAAATTGCGTGATTCCTGCAATAACATTCAGTAGAAATGAAGTAAAAGACGATGAACAAAATGTCAAAGTAACGTCCGTCACATTTATAGGGTCATAAACTTTGTCAAATATTGGCAAAAACACTGGGCCAACTATCTTTTTATCATATTTTTATTAAAGATGAATAATTATTTTACCTTAGAATCAGCAAGAAACAGCTTAAATATGATTCTGACTTTTTTCATTGTTACGTCCGTTATTATTTCCATTTATCTGATTTTGACCCATATGTATACAACACAAAACATCAGATAAAACGTTCAAAAACGCATGTGCACAATAATTAGCATACATTTTCTAGGCATACCCCCAATTTATCAAAGAAAATCCGAAATACGATTTTTTCCATAGCAACCATGCGTTATGACAGGTAAAACGTTCCACATAACTGTCTAAATGCGTAAAATACACATGATTCCTTGAAAAACAGCACACACAATCCTTACAATACAAATCATTTACTCGCAAGCATGCTCACCCACCTCATTTTAGCAAATTTGTTCTAATTTGCGATTTTGAGAAATAATGATTAGTAAATCTAACCTAATTTGCATTGTATTACATTTATGTATCATTTTGTTCTCCAGAATGTTACACGAATACTTAGACAATGCAAAATAATAATAATAATAATAATAATAATAGGCTTTATTTTCAGAGGGTTACACATTTAGCAACAAAATACAAGCTAATCTTCCATGAGGCCCTCCATTATTTACATTATATACAGAAAGTGGAAAAAAGTAACACACACACACACACACACACACACACACACACACACACACACACACTAAAGTAGTAGCCTGTACAACTATACAATAATGTTTTAAGTCTGAATATCATTAATTCCTTTAATCCATTTTATGCAATTTCTATGAAAACTATTTATGGTGCCTAATTGTTTAAGAGTATCAGGTAAATTATTCCAAATCAATGGACCAGAGTAAATTAAACTTTGTTTGAAGAGTTCTTTATTGGGTCTTGGTAACACATAATTTATGGCTGCTGATGATCTGAGGGACTGAAGAGTATTATTCAAAGGCCTCAAGTGAAACATTTCATTTATATAATCTGGTGTTAGAGAGTTAGAAATTTTGAACATGAATTTAGCTTTTTTAAGATATATTCTTTCATAAATATTAAGGATTTTGAATTCTTCCATGCTGTCAGTTATATTATCATACTGATAGTCTAAAATTATTTTACAAGCCCTTTTTTGCAGCCTATATATCCTGTCAAGATTTCTTTGAGATGTACCTCCCCAGATGGCATTGCAATAATCAATATGGGGTTGAACATAAGATTTATAAAATTGAACTCTTTGATTAGTAGTTAAATATGATTTAATTCTTGACAGTAGCCAAAGGTTAGAAACAATTTTCTTTGCAACAGCATCTATATGGTTTGTCCATGTTAAATTATTGTCTATTAATACTCCTAAAATCTTTTCACATGCCACCACTGATAATGCTTCATTATTGTATTTCAATTGTAAGACATAATTATTTAGATACACTCTTTTCTGTGGTGTGGTAATAAGCATAACTTTAGTTTTTGTAGTATTTATCAACATTCCATTTTCTTTACACCATTCTGAAAGTTTAAACAATGCAGTTTGTAATTGCTGTTCAATACATGCTTGGGATGTGTCAATAAAATAAAAAGTTGTGTCATCGGCATACAGGTCTGTTAAAACATTATCTATGTACAAAGGCAAGTCATTTATAAATATTAAAAATAATAATGGACCCAAAATAGATCCTTGCGGGACACCACATATTATATTTTCAGATTCTGATGATGAATTATTTACAAAAACTTTTTGCTTCCTTCCTAACAAATAAGAAGAAAACCAGCTGATAGTCGCTTCTGAAATTTTGTAGTATTTGAGTTTTTTAAGCAGTAGTGTATGGTCAACAAGATCAAAGGCTTTTCTGAAGTCAATCATTACCATCCCAATCATCTGACTGCTATTGATTGCATTTAACCACCTATTAATCATCTGTAACAAAGAAGTCTCGCAGGAATGATTAGGCCTAAAGCCAGACTGAGTTGAATGTAATAGACTGTTCGAAGATAAATACATCATTAGAGAATCATGCACATGCTTTTCCAGTAATTTTGACACTACTGGTAATACAGAGATTGGCCTGTAATTATTAGTATCATCTTTTGGACCATTTTTGTGAAGTGGGGTCACTTTGCCTTCTTTCCACTTTTCAGGAAAGACAGAATTTCTTATACTTTGGTTACAAATAAAAGTTAGACTTTCAGATATATATGGTGCTGCCAATTTTAATAGCCTTGGTCCAATGTTGTCCAATCCAGTAGCTTTAGTGACATCAATATTTTTAAGATATTTTTCTACTTTTTCATGCTCTATGGATGGAATTGAAAAAATTGAATTCTCAGTTAATTTTTCATTGCAAAATGCTTGTAATTTATCAAAGTTAGAAGGCACAATAGGTTCTTTTAGCTTAGATGCAACAGACACAAAAAATTTGTTAAACTCAGAGGATATTTCAGAGGGATTTTCAATTGTTTTACCATTGACTTTTAATGAGAATATACTTGTACCAGAATTACGTTTACTTGCCCCGAGTTCTTTAAAAAGTTTCCATACGCCAGAGGGATTGTTTACATTATCATTTATAATTTCAGAATATTGATGTTTCTTTGATGATTTTATCATTTTACTCACTTTGTTTCTCCAAATCTTATATTGTGCCTGATTATTTAAAGACTTAAATCTATCTCTAGTTTTAAAAGCATCAATTATATCTGCTGTAAGCCATTTTGGTTGTTGTTTGTGCTTGACACGGTGTTGTCGCAAAGGTAGATGCTTATCAACAGTTTCACAAAATAGAGTTGACCAGGTCTCAGCAATGTCATTTACATCATCAAATACTTTAATTATGTCCCATGGGGTTGATTTTAAGTCATCAATAAATTTGTTCTGATCAAAATTTTTGAAAGATCTATATGTTATTGTATAGTGGGTATTCTTTACACCACATGAACCATTTGTTTTCCTATTTACAAAAACTGGAAAATGGTCACTTAAGCCCAAATGTGGCACAGCAGTAGTCAAAATATTTGCATGTGTGTTAGAATAAATGTGATCTATTAAAGTTGCTGACTGATCTGTCATCCTAGTAGGCATATTTACAAATTGAGAGAGGCCAAAAGATTCCATGTACTCTAGCCAGGATTGTTTAATATTATCTTGAGTAAGATCTCGGTTGAAGTCACCCATTAAGTATATTTCCTTTTCACATTCTAAAACTTTGTCCAAATAATTATCAAACCACTCATTCCAATTAATAGTTTCATTTGGATGTCTATAAATATATCAGATGAAATGTTCCAGACACGTATTTGTGGTATTACAGACATACTTTTTCTAGGTATACCCCCATTTTATTGTGAAAAATTGTAAAACTACGAATTTTTCATAGCAACCATGCATTATAAGGGGTAAAATGAGCCATGTGGCTGTGAAAATGTGTAAACAGGGTGGCCACACAATTTTGAAAATCAAATTCCCTGATTTTTCCCTGACTTTTCCATGATCTAGACTCGATTTTCCCTGATAAAATTTACTCATACTGTGACAAATTGTTTTGTTTTGAACTCATGTATTTTGACAAAACGTGTTTATTTTCCTATCAAACCACCAATGACGTTAAATAATACATTGTACCTTCTTATGTTAATAATACAATGTATATACTGACTGATCAAGATTGTTGAGACTGATCAAAATCATCAAGTGCTAATTTACTCGCATGGTAATATAAACCAATTGGTGAAACATTTGTATGGCTCCTACCTCCCCTTATAGCCATATCTATTCCTCCAAAAAATGTTAAAACAGGACTGTCATTATTATTATTATTGTTATTATTATTATTACTATTATCATTTGTACATAGTACTGTCTTTTAAGTTGGCAACACAGGCCAGGACTCAGATGAGAGATAATTTACAAGAGGTTATATAAGAGCTCTTCCTCCTCGGGTTCAGTTCAGAGTTCATTCATAGAAAATATAAGAAATGAAAGCTGTTATATCTCAATGTTTCCCCCTCTCTACAGCTCTTACCTGTCAGAGCCTTGAGACTATAAACAAACTATATAAAACTAATTAGAAGAGGAAACATTATGACCATGGGACTTCTGACAGTACAGTATGTCC